>WPIO01000135.1:600000-905000 GCA_009760855.2 Cristatella mucedo | reverse complement strand
GCATAAGCGAGGCATGTAAATAGTGCACAACTCCGAACCCCAGAACAACCCCCACACCCCCATGCAGAGGCGAAGCCGGGATTGGAGCGCCGGGGTGGCCCGGGAGTCTGGGGGCGGAGCGCCCTGTAATGGGGTCTGGGGCGTGTCTCGAAGCCTGGCCAAGCACCAAAGGGCCAGCCGCCGTTAAAGCGAGGCCGCTGGCCGCCTGACCGGATGTCAGACTCGGCTCCCACCTACCAGGTCAGGGGTGGCAGTTGTTACCCCTGCCCCCCCCCCCCCAGCGGCCAAGCTAAGGGCCGGACGCTCGCCATTAGGTTGACTTGGCCCTTACTTCCGACAGGCGACATCCTGACAATGTATCGCATCAGCGGGCGACACCTTGAACTTCGCGCTGCATCCTGCTGCATCGCCAAAGGTACTGCAGCATACGGCCGCCGGGCAGTGGGCCGGCTCGCACGGCCTCAGCTTTGCTTTTAGTAGTTGTTGGGCACTGACATTAGCCTCGCTTTCGGTGAAATAAAAATTGAGATGAGCCTCACTTTCGGTAAAACAAAAAGTGAAGATGCACGCATTTAAAAGAGCAGTACTCGTGGGCATTGGGAGTCGATCGGGCAACAGTGAAGATGCGCGGGATCTTCAGAGCCACGTCTTTTTTCAGTCGGTGGAAGCACACGGCGTGGCCCTCAAGGCACTGCGCCTCCCGGATGCCACACCAACCTCGTTGGCGGGCGGGCAGGGGCGAAGAGCCGATAGGGCCGATATTCCATTGTCTCCGATAGCAATCAAATCGAGGGCTAATCGAAGGCTTCGGATTGCTTAAGCCGCCACTGCTACTGCATCCGCTAAACGTGCAGCCAGTCAGACACGAGTTTAGAGAAGCATCCCACCCGCGGCTGGGGGCCCGTACGATCGATACTTTCAATAAGACGGGCCTACGACGGGTTGCAGCCTTACACGTTGCACGCGCTCTATTATGCAATTTTCGCTGTTAAGGGCACCCCTCTCGGCCGCCAGCGGAAGCCGATCGGCCGAGGATGAGGCCTCGTCTGGTGGCACGAGCAGGCGCTTGGCCCTCTCCTCAGCTGCAGCAGCATCAGCGAAGGTCTCGAGGCTCACAGTCATCACGTCCTCCAGAATAGCGTCCCGGAGATTCGAGAGCCGCCGTCGAGCGCTGGCTGTCTTCCTATTCACTAGCATCCAACGAAGACTCTTTCCCCACGTCGTGGTCATTATATGTCATCATTGCAGCCAAAAGCGAGTAGATACGTAGCCGGGGATCTCCCTCGGAGAGGCTGAGCGGTACTCCGTCGGACAATCGCGGCCGAGTGCTATCCCGAAGTCTGCATCGGATTTACGTGCAGCCCAGGCAGCCGAGCGACGACTTTGCGGCCATCGCGAGCATTGGAGCACTTTTCTGGAGACGCTCGGCTGATTGGACACTGCTCTCTCGCTTTCGATATCGACGATATCCAAACAATTCGCAAGGATTCGCGAGGAAGTGTCCTCGTTGAGCTACGTATGTATGTCGCCCTGACACGGTTCAGTAGCTACGACATTTACGTTTTACTTTAGGAGCCGCGGAGAAGCGGAGCCAGGAGCGACTGCCGACGACCGCTCGGCATTCTATGTCCACAGCTGCGTCTGCCAGCACCGGAAGACGCGGAGAAGCCGTTCGGGGCGTGCGCACGAAACGCTTTCTAATGCTTAGGTGCTCTTACAGACGAGCACGCATGCACTCATGCGGCACTCATGTCCAGTTGGCCTAGTAGCTAGTGTCTCGGATATTGGACCCTGACATCCGTCATTAGCTGTTGGTCGAAGAGTTTAATTTTTCACGGGTCGATTTGTACCGGCCTTTACGGACGCAGTGATGCCGGCAGCAGCGTGACACTGGAGTCGAGGCACGGCACGCGTGGCTCATGGCACTGGAGCGTAGCACGTGGCAGTGATGCTGCCAGCGCGGCACTGGCATTTCCAAGGTGACGACTTGAAGAACGAAATCGTCAGGCCGCAGGATTGGAGCAGCGAATCCTCGCCCAAGGGCAAGGCCACGGTGATTACTGATTGTTAAGCACAGCACACTTGGTTCTAGAGATTGGCTCGATTTTTGAATCGACCTAGTTTCGTCCAATGCGCTCTAGCTTCTTCTTTACTGCGCAGCTCTAGAAGCGAAGTGGAAACTCTGGCTCCCCAAAACCTCCAACGGCCAAGGAGCGTGCTGGACGGTTGCCAAGAACTCTCTAGTTAGTTGGCTCAGCGTTGGGTCCGCCCGATTTACGCAGCCGCTCCCCCTCTTCCTCCAGAGGACAGCGTACCCCGTGCGCATGCACAGGCACGTGATGTCTCAGCCACGGTGGCGCTGTTTCGGCCGCAGCAAAGAAACGCCATCTGCCTGACTCCGACTTTCCGCTTCGGGCGACTGCTCGAGAACTAACCCGACACTTTCTCGGAATGACAATTAGCGCTTGCATCATTGTCGCTCCTCGTCCTCCAGCAGTTATGTTTCACCAACGGTTCCCTCAGTAGAATCGACTGGCTCCCCTCGTTGTGCTTTGCGTGTGCATCGGTTGCATAAAGTGTCCATAGCCGGACTAGCCTTCTTCGGTTCATATAGCAATCTCAGATCTGATCTGCTACGGGCACAGTGCTCGTAGCAGGCTGTTCAACGGTCGCCAGCGTATGTTTATATTTACTTTAAATAAACACGTTTTAGTTATCTTTTTAGCTTAGGGTATAGGATTTTTGGTTCAGTATGTAATGGTTGTGTGTTTTGGGGTTTACGGCCAATGCTGCACGAAGGCCATTCGGCTAATAAGATTTACGTTGTCTGTGCACAGCTCAATTTCTGCTATGGACACAGTGCCTATGGCAAGCTGTTCAACGTGGTCGCCAGCGTCTGCTCATATTTACACTTAAATAAAAACTTGTTGGCTATATTTTTGGCTCAGAGTTTGTCCCTGAAACATTAACACTATCACTTAAACCCTAAAACCATAACTATAAACCCAAAAAATTGATAATATAGCCGCGAAATCATAAGCTGTAAACATAAAAAACATGCAGCCCCTTAACAGTACACCAAACCCTAAAAGCTAACCTAGAAAGATAGCTCTGAAACGCGCCTATTTAACCTAGAAGTAAACAGACGCTAGCTACCGTGTTGACCAGCCTGCTATGGGCACTGTGACCGCAGCAGAAAGTGGTCCAGCTGTATGCATAAACGACGCCGTATTTGTTGGACCGCTGCCAGTCTATCTACTCACGCCCTCTCCCCGACGACGGATGCGGATGCCGGTTGTAAGATGGTAGCAGCCACCTGGCGAGCCGCTCTGCTGACTGGCTTCAGGTGGCTGGAGTGTCCCCTACGTGCAGGTACCGCGATGCTAGAGTCTCACTCGTTCAGCTGGGAGGGGGGTGTTCAGATAGTCTAAAGTCTTCCTATCGGGCTGGCGAAAAGCACAAGGGGCAGCATGTAATAGTTTTACGAGGCCGGCTCGTGCGCTCTGACGGAAAGCAGAGGCGCCTGTAGGACGGCGACTCCCTCGATTAACTGCTGCGCTTAATTACCGAGCTGCCGGAAGTCGCCGTCCTGCAGGCGCCAACAGCTTCCCGTCAGAGCGCACGCCGGCGTGCGAGCTGGCGAGAAGCTTACGAGCTGGGTGCACTGGTGGCGATTATATTTTTGCCGAACTCACCGACGAGCGCCGATCGCTTAGGGAATCGCTGCTATCGCCGGCGCGGCCTTTCGGCTCGGGCTTGAAAGTCCGGAAAAACACGCCGCGGTCAGGGGCGGCTGGCCGCCTGCCGGAGGATGTCGCCTGCCAAGCGAAGATGTCTGCGAAACCGACCGATAAGCCTTCGCCTACGCGATCGTGAGGCAGCGGCAGGAATGCGAACGCCCGAGACAGCAGAAAACGTATCGAAATAGCGACGGGGCAGGGGGGGTTAAGCTGAGAGCAGCAGACGGAAGCAAAGGGATAATTATGGGAATGCCGCCTGTCGGACTTGGCAGCCGAATATTCGCCAGCGGAGCCGTGTGCTGCTTAATGGTGAACAGCTGCTGGAGAAGTGCAGTGGTTAATTCGGCGAACGATTGCAATCGGCCTGCCGGAGATGCACCTCTTGCAACTGCCAGAGATGCAGCTGACACAATCTCGACGTGGCAGCACCTCGAGCGCGACACTAGTGTCACCGAGCCCATCGCTTCTCCGTGGACTGGCCAAAAAATAGCCCAGCTCGGACCAGCGCGATGCCGATCCTGCCGCGCTTTGTATTGCTCCATGCTGCTGCTGCTGCTGCTTGGCGAGCAAGCCGCGTCAGATGCTTTGCCGCGTTCGCTCACTCTCCCCAAGCGTCGGCGCTGCAGCTGGCCGCATCAGGCGGCTGCCTTGCACAAGCGCTCCATACCGCTCCCCCACTTCTGCCTGCTCGCTAGATATGGAGTCAGTCGGGCTCTGGCGCGCCAGTCGAGTCGGGCTAAATAAAGCCAGACAAGGAAGCGACAAGAAGAGCGACAAGGAAGCGACGAGAAGCAGCTTCGGAAGCGCCCGCCGCAGCGGAAGGCGCAGTGCATTCATTAGTTGGTGCAAATCGTTGCCAAGAACAACCTAAGGCTTCCGGTTTGAGATAGTATCCAGGTGCAGTTGAAAGGCTGTCGCTCATTGCTCGTTCAGCAATCTCGTTCAGCGGTTCACGATCGAATCGTCGTTTCTTTCTCAGTTTCTAACGCCCGTCCCCCCAGCCGCCGAATCGGCGGAGCGAGTGTTGGCACCTCCGTTTCGAACTCCTTCTTAAGTAGCGTTTACACGGCAGACTTCCGCACAGATTTTGGACCGATTTTCCACAGATTTGAGCTACGACGTCATCATGCGCCACAACATTTCGAGGAGGAGCTACCTCTGCAGACTTTCATGAAGGAGAATCCGTCTCTACTTGTTGGCTCCGGCTTTTGGTCCGGCTAACCAATCCAAACCGATCCCCGGGGCATACACCGTCACATACACCCTAAGGCCAAAAAAGTTGCTGCCGCCTGTGGGCTCGAGTTATATGAGGTGTTCAGAGCAAATCCTTGAACTTGGAATGCTCATGCGTTGTAGACGAGGCTTAAGCCTTTTCTACGTAGAAGAGACTGTGCGTCTGTTTATCAGGTCCATCCACATACCCATAACGGGCACATTACTTAGTTCTGCTCACTTTCGCCGAAAAAGCTTTGCTGTAGGCTTATCTTCCTTTCATTTATATTCTTCTCATACTACTCTACAATGATGACTGCAGCGGCAAACTCAACTTCTGCGGGTGAGGGTCTGGTCTCTTTCCGGGGAAGCGCCTAGAGAGAGATTGAGTTCTCTGAGGGCGCTTTATCAAGGGCATTATTATTATTAAACCCTCTTTCGTATCAGCCTCCCGGATTAGAGCACGGGCTGTGGGCAGGACTAAGTCGGCCGTCGAATCGGTCGTGTAAACGTCCTAACTAGGAGGAACGGCGGTCTCGGTAAGAAGGAAAATCTGCCGTGTAAACGCAGCTTTAGCTGACCCGACCTGTAATAATGCCGCCGAGTAATAATGCGACCGATAATTTGTCTCTATCCTCGCTTTGCATCTACCTCGCCGTATCCGTCAGGCAGCAGCGCGCAGGCGCGAAGAGACACCTCCGGTCGCCACCGCTGGCTGTCGCAGCCTCCGCAGACAGCGCTGCTGTAAGGCCGAATTGGCGGAAGGGCTGGAAAAGGACGAGGCCTCCGACAGAGTGACCTCGCCTTTGACAGAGTGACCTCGCCCTCGGCGCACCCAGAAGAGCGAACGTCTGACCGCTCGCTCGCTTGCTCGTCTGGCTGCGAGCGTAGCGCGCGGCGGTCTGCGCCCGGCGGCGAGAGCGGTCTGCGCCCGGCGGCGAGAGCGGTCTGCGCCCGGCGGCGAGAGCGGTCTGCGCCCGGCGGCGAGAGCGGTCTGCGCCCGGCGGCGAGAGCGGTCTGCGCCCGGCGGCGAGAGCGGTCTGCGCCCGGCGGCGAGAGCGGTCTGCGCCCGGCGGCGAGAGCGGTCTGCGCCCGGCGGCGAGAGCGGTCTGCACCCGGCGCCGCTGCAACTAAACCTAACCTCCGAGATCCAAGAGCTGACAGGGACGACCGAGCCGACGGCGACTCGGCGAGGTAAAGACTAGGAAAACTAGGACCAGAACCACGACTCAGCCGCCGCAGCAGAAGCACGTGACGCAGAGCGCTTCGCAGGCGACAGTAACCAAAAAATCACGAGCTCTACCTACTCACTCTTGGGCCACGGGACAGCGAGTCGCGTAGTGGACGCGACCAGCCGCACCGCCGCCTCCAGTTGCTGAAGTCGCAAGGTCGGGACGCAGCTGCGCCTGCGGACCATCAGGCAGCCGTCGCGCTAGCCGGACGACGACGCCGAGACACGCTCGCGGGTCTCTCTGCTGTCGCGCTCGGGTGACAGCACCGCTCACACTGTCGGAGGGCCATTGAAGGTCGGTTCCTTCTATGCAGTGAGTCCTGACTCGATCCGGTCAACCTCTCAGCCGGCGAGTGCTTATAGTAATAATAGTAGTTATTTTGAACAAGTCATTTTTATAGAGCCATAAGAGAAAAATCTCTATGCAGGCACTTCGCATATGCTACGGGACTCGAGCCCACGACCCCGTCATTAAATGCATTCACCTTCACCTCGGTCGGGGCGATTAACCGCTAGGCCACACTAGCGCGGCGCCCTTCTTACATCTAACGCACTGGCGGCAAGCGCCGAGCGCCGCCGCACGCGGGCTCTGGGGCGAGTTTGCAATGCTCCGTAGCTTTGCCCACTTTGCCTGCCCGTATTTCAACTCGATTGCAGGCGACAGTCAAAGCGCCGGGCCGAGGAAATAGCGAGCATGACGTCACGGAACGTGGCCTGAATTCCGCTGACGTAGACGCCTCTCGAGGTAGCATCGGGAAGCGCCCTCCATTTCTAGCAAAATGGACCCGAACGCCTGCACCGAGGAAAGCGACGCTTTGCACGCGCAACTAGAGTGGCAGACGCAGGCTCGCGTCGCGCGACGACGCAGCCTGTAAGGCCTCCGCTGTCGCGTGCTCGAGGCGAGCGTCGAATCGGACGCCGAGGCTCCGAGGCGGCGGTGGCTCCGAGCAGCGGAGAGGCTAGGCAGCAGCAGCGGCGCGCTCATTCCGCTCTTCCTACGGCGATGCGCAAGTGCTAAGAGCAGGCCTCTCTTACCACCATCCGCCCTTTGAAGCGTTCGGTCCTGCGCCCCTCGCACACGCCCCTCTCCCCGCGCATCGCTCGGCCATCGCTCGACCACGTCGTCCGCTCTCGCCGCCTGCAGTTTCATGCAGCAACTGCTGCCGGCTATCGCAGATCGTCGTTCGGCCAACCACCGGCGAGCGAGCGGCATCAAAGCCGCGCGCGCGAGAATCATTTATCGCTCGAAGCCCGGCCGCCGTCCGAGGGTGGCGAGAAACCGCGGCTGGCGCTCGTCGTAATTAAATGAGTTATCAGTGATTCAGGGCAACTCGTCGTCGGGCCGGGGTAAATATTTATTTACATATCCGCCGATGTTTCGACGGGCCAGGTCTCGCCGACAGCGCGTCGCTGGCGGTCGACCGACTGCCGGAGACAGATCAAAAAGAGACCGGCGACGGCGGCGCCGGACGCGCCAGCATCCCGCCGCCGGCGAGCCGTCTGATCCGAGCGGCGCGAGCGTGCGGTCGGAGGAGAGCAGCTCGGCGGCGGCGGCGCAGGCGAATCGACGACGAGCGCCGAAGCCGAAGGCGAAGGTCGGATGATCGCGGCGCCACCGCTTAGGCGGCGTCTGCTGGCTGCGCGCGCGCTCGTGGGGGAACCGCGCCGGAACTTCGCCCCGCCATCCGAAGCTGCGGCAGCGCCTCGCGATTAGACGCGCGAAGCCCCGGGCAAATACGTCGCGCGCGCGCGCGCGGCGAGCAGCCTTTCTCTCAATTGCGGACGAGCAGCCTTCTCTACCGCCGGCGGTGGCTAAGTGCGCCCAACGGCGATGGCGACGATCGATTCTTGCGCTCGAGCGCGCGCGCACCGCGGCGCGGCCGTCGCACCGCCGCAGCCGGACGCCGGCGTCCGGCTGCGGCCTCGTTCGCTCGCTGGACGCGAGGCTCGAGGCTTCGCGGAGCGACTCGAGCGCGGAGCACTCCGCGTACCCAACCGGCACGCTACCGGAAGGCGCCGCAGACAGTGGCAGCTTGCGCAGCAGCGCACAAGAGTCAGGCGGAGCGTGCGCGGGGCCACACTTGGACAGCTCGGCGCGGTCAACACGCCATTGTTCGCGACTAGGACGCCTGAAACGCTAGCTCACGCCGCGCTGCGTCGCGCGCAAGCGGGGCTGCGGAGGTATGCGCGGCCGCGGCGCGGCCGCCGGTCGGCGCTCCTAACTGCCGCTGTTTGTAAAGGCAACAGCGCGTCGACATGCACAATGAACGTCTTTATGATTACGCGTGAAATAAACATGTCCGGCCACGTTGTTAAGAATTCGCCAAAGCGACAGTCAGGCGGAGCGGAATAGCATAGAGCACTAGCCTAGCGTAGAGGCGGTAAAACAGGGGCTCTCGCGGCGAACGGGCGCGCGAGCAGCGCCGAAATACGGCAAGTAGGCTGCGGGCGCTTAGGGCGAAGGCCTGGAAGCCCGCGCGAGCGCACTCTGCGTGCGAATGCCCCCCGCCCCCGCCGCCGCCACCAGCGCCGCCGCCACCAGCGCCGCCGCCACCGCCTTGCGGCACTCCGGCGTCGGGCTCCGGAATGCGTTCGCGCGGCGCAGGCGAGTGCGACTCGCGGTCGCCGAGGGAGGGGAGGGGACGGACACAGCGGCAGCATGGCTCAGCTCGTACTCACGCTCCGTGCGCTCTCCATTGGCCTCACTCGTGGCCGACCACAGCGTCAAAATCAGCATCGGTACTAGACGCAGACTCATAGTTCATGTTCAACAGGTCATCCCTGTTCTTTCGCCGCCGCGCCGCAGCCGCCCATCTCATCGCGCGATACTATGTGCCCAGCATTCCCGGCAGTCGGCTTCGTTGCCAAGAGAAGACCGCCCTCAAGCTTTTGAGCTTCACGCAGTCGATGCAGCCGAAGCCGAGGGCGAGGGAGAGGCTGCGCTAGCCTCTCGACTGCAGCAAGCACGCACGCAGAGCCGGTAATCAGCACCCGTCTCCGGCGGCAAGACGGCACTACTTCGAGCGACTTCGGCTGCTGAGCTCACGTAGGGGAGGGAGGAGGGATGCTAGAACTTATTTCGTGGCACTGACCAATGGCGTGCTCTAATCACGCCCCTAAGTCAGACGACGAAAGCGCAGCTATCCAATGGGGGCGACGGCATCGCTTCGCACTGCATGGAAATAGCTGCTTTGATCCCTAGGCCTCCACTCCCACACCCAGCCATCGGCTGAGACGGTAATGATACACTGGCAGCAGTTGCAGTCACTCAGTGAAAGCACTGGAAACTGCAGGCAAAGAACAGACGGTCTCTCTCTCTCTCTCGCTAAGCGGCCAAATCCCAGACGACATCAAGGAGAAATGCTAATGCCTGGTTGACCAGAGTACTAGGCGGCTGCGAGAAAGACATAAAACTTTTATTTCTCACGCAATAAAACTGAGGGGCTGCTGGCGCTAATAATTGTAGCACGCATTTCGCCCAGATCAGCTGCGTGGTCTCCCAGATGTCACGTCTAGTGTTTTTAGTCGTCCTGAGCGCCGCCCCATTGCTATAACGACACATTGACAAACTGTTAGACAGAACGAACGTAGCCACACCCACAAGCAGCGAACGCACTTGCAACAGATGAGCGAACCAAGGTGACCGAACGCCTAGACAAGTCAGGCAGACCGGTGTCTAGTCTATACGCGCGACATGGTTCACAAAAAGACTATGGGCTAAATGAAAGCTGCCGACGGATCCTAAGCGCTGGCTAGCTCTAAGTGAGCCGCCATCAAGTAGCAAATACTCGCACATTGCAGTGGGCAATCCGGATTCGATAATTCCCTCTCAAAGGTAGGGTCTTATCATGCCCCCAACTACCTTCATTAAAAGCCAGACCAGCAATTAAGTAGCGCTAGGTCTGTGGGCGAGACATTGTCATATCCGTCATATCAATGCACGGAAAACGTGCAGCAGCGGCAGATGGCGGTGCTGCAGCCCCCCCCCCGCGATCGGTTTCGTAGACCGTTACACCATAACGTTCGTGCTTATACCGATAGCGCCAGACTTTTCACTGATTACTTGACATCCAATGGCAGCCATCTATCGCCGCCCCCCCCCCATACACACACACACACACACACACAGAGGTGACTTGACTTGCTTTATTTCCGATTTTCCTCATCTCGTTTTGATCCTACCTTCCAGATAGTGTCTACTCTTTATAAAGAGCGATTTCAACGTTCATCTCGATAGCTCAACCGACCCTCTATTATAGCTCGGAATTGTACTCCCTGGCTGCTGAATTAATTATTTCTCTCATGACTCATGTGCCCACTCACCTTAGAGGAAGCATTCTCGATCAGATATTCGCTCGCGATTGAACGCTGTTAATTCCTAGTATTAGCAGTTTCAGAGCATCTGACCAAGCGCATCTTCATTTAATTGCAGTACGCCTCCCCTTTGGTTTCAAAAATTGTCTTCGAATGGCGAGACATAAAGAACCTTGATACTAAAGCTGTTCGCAAAATATCTTCTTTGACACGTGTGCATAATCCTCCTTCTGTTGTACCCTCCTTGATGGAATGCTACGGCAAGACGCTTAGCAATGCCATGGGTGAGGTAGCTCCTCTGATTAAGCACAATGTACGTTATCGCCCAATCAGATTAAGGTTAACAGGAGGATGTTTAACTAGCAAAGATTACTAAGTGTAAGCTTGAAAAAGCACATAATAATTAGGGACGACTGTCCTCCGACTGGGTAACGAGGGTTTTTGCAGGTCTTACCAATTTATCGTAGCCAAGGCCAAGTCTAAATTTCTATAAAAAAGAAAATAGCGTAATCACATATGCATACTTAGCGACCCTTGCGGTATCCGATGGTGTTAGCTTCTTTATCAGCAAGATTTACAAAATCAGAAAGTCAATCCTCAGGGTGACGTCCTACGTGGCGTCTTAATTTCTTGCTCTTTGTCCATGTCCACCTTCAAGCTTGTCCCTGCTGCCTGATGAAGTTAATCTTTCAGTCGAAGAAGAGTACTGGCCCTTTATACCCCCATACACGCGCTGTCCTCTGCAGAGATCCCTAGATTTAGTGATGCCATGACAGTTAACAAATTTCATCAGCTTCAGGCTGATGAAAGAACATCGCTCAAAGAGGTTAGAGGTTACAGAGTGTCGGGCCACAGCAGCCCAGTCTCCTTACTTGCCGTTCCTCTGACGGACAATGCAAGTAGTGGCAGACTTGTTAAACTCGTACGTCCTCACTTCAAACCATGCAAATTCCTGTCAAGCTTTCGAGCAAATCACTCCACCGAGTCAGCAGTGCTGCGAGAGGACGATGACTTGCTCGGAAATGCTTGACTTCCATCGAGTCTCTCTGCTAGTTCTGCTTTATCTCTCGGCAGCTTTTGATGCCAGCGATCGCCAGATCCTTCTTGAGCGCCTATTTACGTTCGTGTTTTGACCATTTTCAATATCTTTCATTTCACTTTACAGCAAATGTAAAGCGCCTAGAGAGAGATTAAGTTCTCTGAGGACGCTTTATCCAGTGAATTATTATTATTATTATTATTATCTCTAACTCGCTCAGCTCCCTGACGGTATCCATCGCCATCATTTGCACTTGGACGGCAGAAAACTTCCAGAAATTGAATGACGACAAAATCAACTTACTAATTGTGGGAAAACCAAGTGTTAGTTACTCAGAAACGGCAAAGCCTAAATCTCTAAATCGGCTCTACAAGCATCTCCTGTAGGCCTTCGACGGAATCGGGTTATTTTCTTCTAAAATGGCTTTTCACAAGATGAGCTCATCAGCTCCAGTCAATTCAGTCTACTTTCACCTACGTAACATGGCGAAAATTCAGGTTCGCCTACAAAGTACACCGCAGCTAAGCTGACGCATTCGTAACATCCGGCTTAACTTCATTAACCGATCTCTTGTTGCATGTCGTCCTGCCCATGCAATAACAGGCTTTGCAAAACTCGACAGCTGCTAGTCTGCCTTTAAGAACACTGCTCACGAGTCTGCACCGGCTGCCTACCACATAGCATATCGACTTCCAAGATCCGGCCACTCACCTTTATGCCCCTCCATTCTCTTTCTCCGGCCTACCTCTGAATTAGTTTCCCTTCAGACCTCCCGTTGCACCACCCGGTCGTCTGGCTTTGGTTGATTACTGGTACCTTTAACTAACTTCAAATCTCTCTAGGAAACCTTGCTTGCAGTTATTATGCTCCTAAAATTTGAAACTTACTACCGACTGACATAGCATATCTCATGACTTGACAATAAAAATAGAAGCCGAAAACATACCTGTTCCTCATAGCTGTCTGAGTGACTTGTCGGTTTATGTGGTGGCGCATTCTTAACTGTGCACGTCGTGACTAAAGGGAAGAGCAACCTGTTCTTTATAACGTGGCGGCCGAGGGCTTATTAATTTCAGAAATTAATTCATTAATTTAATCATTAAAATTTTAATCATTAATTCATTAATTTCAGGTCAGCACCAGAAGTGTGCCCAGTTAGGCTTAGAGTCGGTTGTCTGTGGGTGCAGAGAAAGCATATCAATTTTGCAACACCTACGGGTCGCTAGACACTTAGTTTCTGTTGGGCCTGCATACAGCAATTGGGCCAGCTCATTTTTCACTTCTACTACTCGTACTACGGCTACCTTTGCGAAGCAAAAATTTAGTCAATCGGTGAAAGCCAGTGCTTCGCCCTTCGCACTTTAAGGCCACGAGCGGCTCCACGACCATAAGTTACATAAAATTACCGAAAATGTACACACTTGTCTATGCATCACAGGGGCATCGAGAGGCATCGAGGAGTGGCTGAATAGTCGTCGATTCTTAACGTGAGTGAAGGGTGTCAGAGAAACGCCGAGGGCAAACAAATTATGAGAGCTCTCCATCTCTCTATTAAGGCGCTTCACATATGCTACGGGGCTCGAGCCCACGACCTCGGCCAAACCTTGGTCCCCGGGGCGAGCGCCTTAACCACTGGGCCAAAACAGCTCGGCAGAATGACCCAGGCAGAACACGGTAAAGCTCTCACTAAGCAGGTATAGTCGGTGTAGACGACGTATTCTGTCTCCGAAATGATTATCACCGTCGCTGTCACAACACTGTCGCTAAAAGTCTTCGGCATCCCTTAGTTCTCAGTTTCGGATTCTCCAGAACACAAACTATAGCGACTAGGCATCTGGGAACTTCGGCGAGCAAATTGCATTCTCTTTGAGGCCCCTGGATCTTAGCCCAGGGGTAAGGTACTTGCTCTTAACGACCTAGGTCGTGTTCTAGTCCTGCAGTCGGCGATCCTTTATTGCTCAATGCAAGTGGATGTGATGGCCATTAAATTAAAAGGCTCTTCTGCCGCTAGTTAAACGAGGCTGTTAAATCGGCCAACCTTTTACTTGGGCGGCCATTATAGTCACATGCTGATTTAAAAAAGAAGCTAAAACCAGACCAGTTCAACCCGGTGATTTGCTAATTTTAAAGGTAATCCAATATTTCGGGGTTTCCTAACACTTAGTGTTCACTCACATCATATATCTGCAAGCTTCTTCGAAGCAGGCGCTGCTCTGGAGCCCAAGAGAAACAAGTTGTCAGCCCACAACCTAAACTTGTGAGCTTTAGAGGTAAAATGCCGGGCCCGAAACACTGCAGCGACAATGTTAAGGGGATGCTGACAGCGCTGCATCAACAAGGCCACTCGACGACAGCTTGTGATTACAAAATTTACTGTTACTAAACCATCAGCAAACGGTTGGATCTTGCACGTCACAAAAGATCAATGCCCGAGGTAACCGGCTCATGAAGATGGTAGCACTTCAAAACAGAACTGCTACAGTTAGCTCAGATGGCATCTTCTGGCGGGATGCAAAACGTAAGCCTCAGCTCACGAGCCGTCATTAAGCAGACCTCTTACAGTGGGCCTAAGACCTTGCCTGAGGGACAGAATACGACACAAATTCTGTTTTCAGAACAGACGAAAGCAAGTTCAAAATATTTTGTTAGGGAAAGCTACACATAATAGTTAGCCAAAGGAAAGCTGAGGCCTGCCGGCGTGACTGCGTTGAACATCAAGTGAAATTCGGTGGCAAATCGGTGATGGTTTGGGGCACCGAAAGGTGCTGGAGCTCTGCATCAGATAGAAAATATTGGGAACCAACACGTGGACTTTCAGGTGGACACAGAAGTAGAGCTGCAAAGCCCTAATACTGTGTTTGGGGATAGCTGGATTTGGCAGCAAGATAGCGACCCCGTGCAAACTCTCAGATCAGTAAAGCATATTATTTGGAGAATCCTGTGTGATGTTGATACGGAGGCACAGCCAGTCGCCGGATTTTCACCCCATAGAGCATTTATGGGACGACGTCAACAGGCGACTGAGGCAGGTGTTCGGCCTATATCAACAGCCGATCTTTGGTCCAGCGGTTAAGGTACTCGCCCCAACCAAGGTCTGGCTGAGTTCGTGGGCTCGAGCCCCGAGGCATATGTGAAATGCTTGAACAGAGAGTAAGTTCAGTAGGGCGTTATACAATACAAATATTTATATTTTGTTCAGTAAAATTCGGGTTTTGTGGCATGCCACAGCACAGGAGTTTACACGGAAGCTCGTGGCCTCGATGCCTGGGCGGCTAATGGAGGTCATTCAGAATCGTGGTGGGGTAAACGCATACGTACTAACAGCATGCAGTGTTGGTGGGCTGTAGGCAAATATTTTCACTTGCTGCGTACAATTGTAGGATGCCACGCATCGTGGAAAATCTTTTTATGATCCGAACAGAGTTGCATCCACAGGACCAGCTGCCATATTGAGAAAATTGCTCTTTTGCGATCGAGTGTAGGTCAGCTAGCCTTTGCCCCACCCAAAGCTGACCAGCAGAGCTAGGCAGTGGCAACAAACGAGCTGAGTAGAATCAGAACTGACAAAGCCTGCTGCTACACCAAGCAGTTACTAGCTACAAAATTGGTCTTAAAATTTCAAGATTTTAAGCAGGTGTCCCCATCGATAAGTTCCATGAATTGGCTCCGACGTACCTAGCTGAGCTGCAACCAGTCTTGCATCAAATACGTAAATACTCTATATCTTGACGACACTTGCAGGAAATCTGATATAGCATACACGCCAAATGCAATCAGGCAAATGCCCTTGTATCACACTTGCTGACGTAAAAGCCAAGTAAAGACCTTGCACGAGTTTATTTCTGAGCTCTATTATCTGAAAGAGCTAATAACAACCACAGAGTTAGGTAATTCCATTTCCAGGTACAACTGCAAGCTGCTTCAGTAGTACCTTCAAACATCGTGTGCCAACTGCAAGCATAGGAGAGAACAATACTGTCAAAGTCGGCACGGAGTGATAACAAGCAAAGTCGTCATGATCAAATGGTATAGCTATTATCATGCAGCCTTCTCGGCATGCTATCGAATAATTTGATCTGCCTATAGCATGGACAAAAATTAGCCACAGATTCCAGCGTCATCACTGCATAAGGATGCTGTGGTGATGTCGGCTACATTGCTGGCAATGCCAGCTATTCAAGTGATAATTGTGTGGCCCGCCGTTTAACCTTCCTGTACGTTATAGCAATACTAATAACAATCTCATAGATCTTTGCAAAGCACCATAAAGAATGACAAAACGCTGATTAGCTCGCCTTTAATCACCTAATGGCATCGTTAAAACATGGCGAGGCACTGCATTTCCAAGGACACATACTCTTACAGGTAGCAGATAAAAACAGAAGTGACCCTTTCTAGCCATTGTATATGATCAATTCAAGCCACCGTGTATGTGCAGTATTTAAAACTGTTGTAGTAGTGTAAAGTAACAGTAGTAGTTGAGTAACCACGGTCACCCTTCATTAAACATATTTCACAGTACTACGACAAACTTGGTAATCAATAAATGAAGACGATGAAAACAAGCAACTGCATTTACAAAAACTACGAAAGTAAAAAATGTAACAATAGTGCAGAAATGATGCTGATATAATCGTAACTGTATTATGACTGTCAAGAAATGCTCTAAGCCTGACCAGCACACGTGGGGCCACTGCAGTCACCCACTCCAGTACCATGTAAATGTACGATGGGATCTAGCTATGCATGCATGCATTGACTTCATTTACATCTGTGCTACATACTGGTCTCAATATACATTCATATAAATTCTCAGCTACAGCAACACAACGTGACTAACATTTAGCCCGATCAAGAAGCAACGGCCGAGAGTGATGCTAGGGTGAGCCACAAGAGTCCTCGAATTCTACGTACACACATCCCTGCTTTTATTACCATTTACCCCAATGGTTTTCATTACTTTCAGAGGGACACTTAATCTGGAACGAGGATTGCCAACCTCGAATTCTACTCACACACAATTCCCCTTTTTATTACCATTTACACTAATGGTTTTCATTACTTTCAGATTGGCATCTCATCTAGACATTCCTCGGCTCTCGACAGACACACCGAACGCTTTCGCCTCACAGGCACAGGGCAGCCACGATCGATCCGTCACATTGCACGTGGCAGCCACACAGACAGCCACTGCTTGCCCCCAGCCAAGAGTGCAGATGCCCTAGAGGCAGCTGCACATGCATTCCCAAGTGGCAGGGAGTCCGGGCGCACCGGCGGCAGGTCGGGCAGCAAGCTGTGCACGGCGATCGAGCGCCGTGCTGGCCCTGCAGCTTGAGCGCAAGCGAGCATCTGGCAGTACATCAGGAGTACAACACAGTACAACAGTAAATCAGGAGCAGCAGCAAGCAAGCAAAGAGAAGATAGAAAGAGCGCAAGCTCAGGCCTGGCCAAGTGGCAGCATAGGTGCAACGCAAAAGCCTAACGCCAAGCCCGGGACAGCATTTCAGATGCCATCGGTGGATTTTCAGCTCCCATTACTACATATCAAGTAAGTGATCCCGTATGTGTTCAAGTATAAGCACCCGCACTTCCGTGCAGCTGTTTCGGCTCTGCATCGGTCTGCACACGAAGGGATAGGAGCGATGCAAGTTTCGGGATGGCTAGTTCCTACATTCGGGCCGTACCAAAACAGACTGCTACGGTTGATCTCACGAGAGAATCCTGCTCACGAACTAGAAGCTCCCTAAAAGGGGCTACATAGGGGAAAGAGCATCCATGTCAAGGCCATGGAACAAGCTTGGTGGGCATTCATCCTTCTGACAACTGGAGGGTAGAGGCTGTATCCTATTATAAGGTATCGTGGAGAAAGGGTCGAGTCAAACGCATACGAGAGGCAAAAGCGGGAATGCCTCAAGTATCTATAATAGGCTATTAGGCCCCAAAAGGATGGCATCACAAAGTTGCCGGCAAGCACAGGCAGCACTGGATTAGAACCATTGTGTACTTGCATGCAACAAGATAAGATGCCGAGTGCGATACTATTGTTGCTTTGGCTCTTTATCGAAACAAAAAGCAGAAGGATTCACGGGTGACAAAGAATCATACCGGCCTGCGCAGTCACACGGCACAGCAGCTCTTGCACTTGCAGACACAACTACATTTCTAAGATATACCGCGACCGGCATGAGACAAAGACCATGGGCAAGTGTCTGAGGTGCAAAATCATGCCCATCCACCAGCCACAGACATTCACAAACACTCCTACACAAGCTCACATGCTCATGCGCGCGCACACACTGATAACCATTACATCAGACACTGCAGCAAAATGCGCGGCAAGGCCACTGCAAAGGCATAAATTGAGGCAACCCAAAGCTCAAATAATGCAGATTGGGTGACGTCGCAAGACAGCATAACCTAATGGATTAAACAGCACAGGTAAGTAATATGGTAGGTCCTTTGGCCCTCTTGTGAACGACCACCCCGGAAAAGGACAAGAAACGGTTCCTCTAGGCCTTACGCACGGTGTGCCACTGGTCTTGATCTACTTTACTGCTAGCAAGTGGCACCGTGCATCACCCTGTCAACCCTGCTAGGTCACAGCATGTCCTCATACCAGATGAGCATTTTTGCATTCATCAACCGTGAGAGGCTTAGCATCTCTAGTATGTCAAACTGCTAGGCAACTATTAGCCTGGTTATGCAGAAGCTTGACAGTACCGATGATGTTATGCCCGTCATGGGGTTATGAATGCAAAAACAAGTGCTTACCTGGTACTGATCAGCGTGGAAATAGCATGTACCTAATCTCATTGGCACAATATGATCGTGACTGTGCCTTGTCAGCCAAGAGAAAGAAACTCGAGTCCATCTACATACCAGAGGCTCGTAATGCCCATGCAACGCACAGAATATGCCAGTGTAGCACTGGGAGCAAAAACCCCAAGACCACTGACTCAGTAACCCAATACACAAGCAGCTTGCAGGATTTCGACATATCTGCAATCTGCAGCAGCAGCAGCCTCTTACCCCTTCTGGCACTCGAAGGCCCAGCTTCTTCTCCATGTTCATTGCCATAATTTGAGAGCGAAATGACAGTCCTTTTGTTTTCTCTATGACCTGCTGATATGGTGACACTGCCTGGGTGCCCATGACTACGTGACCCTACAAAGCAAACGCCGCAGAATTAATATGGTCTGGACATATGATGGAAAACAGATGCAACGATTAAGATAGGACACAGACCCAGATTTTGCACCACATGACACTGTAATCCCGATCAGGCTTTCCATCTAAAGAAAAAATCTACACTCCTTGTATAAACAGGTTTGACAGCTCAGAGTTAAGTGACTTTTTTGTCAGTAGGTGCCAGAGAGTCGAGCGACCTGTCACTAACATTAGAAGAGGCTCATTTTGTATTAAAAGAAGCAACATGCACAGGATAGTTGTGCTTGACTGCATTTACTTCTGGCCCTTACACTGTCAGGGGGCTACGATTCAAGCAGGAAAAGGAAAGCATGAGTGAGAAGTAGACCAAAGGATTGTTCGTTTGGCATACCGTATGAGCTGAAAATTAGGTTTACAACTGCCAAGCAGATAATAATAATAATAACAATTGTATAGCACCTTTCAGAGAACTTGAAATATTTTTCAAGGCACATTACATAGGCTGTAGCATGATCACATGGTTGGTGGTAGCATATATCTTGTTGAGGGTGACATGCACTGGGTGAGCAAGCAAATATAGTTAGTGGTGGCATGCAGTGTCCCCATGCGTAAGCACACAAAGGACATGGCCCCACTAAATGCAGTGATACATAGATACGTTCTTAGCTTCTTTTTAAAAGTCTTCAAATCAGAGGATGTCGTGACATCAGCAGGGAGTTCCAGGCTTTGGGAGCATACGAATTAAAGGCGCGGTCTTTAAAGGATTTGAGGTTCGCATAACGTAAAGTTGAATGATAAGATGCAGAAAAGCAGGTGGTACGATGCCTAGCCTGGTGAGGGAGATGCAGAATCCACCTGGAGCTCGAATATGCAGCCAACCCTATATCGATACATACAAGCACACTTATTGATAACTCTATTACGGCCCATTTCTTGTTTCGAGTTCATACAACAAGCTGCCAATGGTGGCAATAGTATATCGCCCCCTCCCAGGTACCAACTCCTCCATTATCTCAGATTGATCGAACCTCATTTTGATTCTGTGTGCAAGAAATCGACCTTTCCTTTTATGGGTGATTTTAACATTCCTTTTGATAACTTACCTGACTCTTAAGCACCGAATTTCGTCCACTTACTGGCCCGGTTTCTCTTGTGGCTCATGTGCACGACCCTTCCCATATCATGGGTAACACGTAACCACATTTTCTCTCACAACTGCATTGTAGAAACACTTATTATTACCAAATTATGGTAGTCTGATCTCACATTAGGATCTTACTCAGTCTAAAGTAAGTCACATGCTTCGCATCTAAAGTCACAGGCGAATCGCAACCAAGACCCTTGATATCGATACTGTCCGCTCGAGAGCATCATATACACCCTGCCGCTCAATCCCCGTTCCGACCTGTCATCACTGGTAGAATGCTACAAAACGACACTAGCTGACATGCCTTACAAGTTTGCACCTCTGACAAAGCACACAGTGCACTCTCGCCCAGATGGCCTACGGTTTACTGCAGACAGTAGATTAGTTAGGTTTGGTTTGGCCAAATGGTTAAGGTACTCACTCAGACCAAGGTAATGGTGAATGTTTTCGACGATCGAGTAGACTCAAGCCTCGTGCATATATGAAGCACCCGAATAGAAATTAAATTCTCGTAGGGCACTATACAACTGGATTATATATTTATATATAGGTCTACTAAGTGCAAGCTTGAGATAGCATACAAAAGATTAGGACTGACTGACCATCGACAAGCATAGAGGACTACTGCAGACCATACCAATCCATTCATTCTAGCAAAGGCCAAGTCTAACTTCCATAAAAAATAATCTTGAATCACAGTTGCACAATCCAAAAATGCTGATGTCTACTGTCAACCATTTCCTTAACTGCTCCTTACCTAGCAATTCTTTCGGCGATCTAGCTGATCGCTTTTCTAGCTTCTTTGTCAGCAAAATGGACAAAATCAGCAAGTCCATCCCTACGGTAGCAGCATCCCCTCTGGACTCTGTCCCTCGATAACAACCCCAAAGAACTGCCCCCCTCAATTACGTGCAGCATCTTAATGTCTACCTTCACGGTAACGAGTAACCTCAGCCTGAAATTTAAGTCCTAATCAAAGAAGACTACCAGTCCGCCAGCCCCTATTTCAGCTGGCCTACTTCTACGATGCCCAGACCTGCTACTCCCATGCATAACTAGCCGTGATGGCACACTAGGTAAGGCGGTTGCTTTCACGATCTCGGTCTCGAGGTCGTGGGTTCGATTCCTGCAGTGGGCGATTCTTTATCGCCACTGCAAGCGGTGGTGATAGCCGTAAAGGCTCTTCTGTCGCTATACAAAAAGAGGCTGTTTAATCAGTTAGGATTTATTTATTTATAACTAACATAATAAATATGTCCTTAGCTTCAGGCCATGTCCCTGCCCCTTTTAAAAAGGCTGTGGTCAAGCCAATAATTAAGAAATCAACCATAGATCAAGAAAACTTTAGCAGCTTCCCGGTCTCCCTTCATCCAGGTCCTCAAAGACAAGTTGTGGCAGACCACCTGAACTCTTACATTGAAAGAAGTTCATGCTCTCACACCTTACTGCTTAGAAATAGTGCATAAGATAAAGTAAACCCCTAAAAAAAAATCAGCAGATTATACAGGCACTAACTATAAGTACAAGATTCACACGAGACCCTATAAAGCCGGCCAGGAGAGCAGCCGAAGCACCACGCATTCGCAAGCCGACCCAGGGAGCACTAGCTTTCTGCAGTGGTCTGAGTAACTTACCAACTTAGAGTCAATTTTTGCATCAAGTCTAGCATTCCTGATGAGGTTAACAATCCACCGTTCGGCATCGCCAGGAGACATGTTGAGTTTGTCTGCCAACATGCTGCAAAAGTACCAAGCGTAATTTTGCTTCTGAGCTGAATGCCAGTTAAAGAAAGCAAGTCATGCATACAGAGCAGCAATGCAGGCTGCATTGCCTTTAAAAGCTCTTATGTGGCACAAAACGTGACGGGAGAGCAAAAAGCACACTACCGATTCCTGCCATCGGGTTACAGTAAAGACCTCTATGCTGTAAAACTGCCAACATCGTGCTGCTGGAGCCAAAGGCGGGTGGCTGGCTATCCTGCTCATTAAACAAGCACCATCTAATCTAGTTAGCCCGAATCAAATAAGATGGCGCATCTTATAAAATAAATCACAAAATTCTAGCCCCAAAATCGGCCAGCAACGAGTGGGCAGGCAGACCAAGCAGAACCACCCACAAAGACACCATGCAGCCTGCATTTCCGCGCAAGTAGTAAATTCAGCTAAAGGCAACTGCTAGCCAATCTTCCCAGGCGAGCAACGCAGCAGCGCATGGGCAGCAGCGGCGCACTACGGCTTGGCATCCGGTGACCAACAGGAGCCGGCTACCAAGACCCTTGGCCAAACGCACTGGATGTTCGCTCGTTAGTGTGCCGGGAGCTCCCAGTGCAACTTGAGACACACGTGGGCTATTGCGAAATCCCATGTAGGACCGCAGAGCTTAGACTAGTTTTGTGTGTGTGTGTGTGTGTGTGTGTGTGTGTGTGTGTGTGTGTGTGTGTGTGTGTGTGTGTGTGTGTGTGTGTGTGTGTGTGTGTGTGTGTGTGTGTGTGTAATATCACAGTGGCTCAACGGTTATTTCAACAATATGTTGCACGGGTCCTTATAGCAAGATGGCCACACCAGGTAAATCTCACTTGTTCAGCTAGATCTCTGGGCATTTCTTGCTACAACTCATCACCGATCACTAAGTTCTTCTCGAAAGCTTACCGTCTCGACTGAGCATGACTAGCAATTGTTTAGGTCTTACGTATATTTTGTTTGATGACATTGCAAATGTTACCACTAGTCATTTGGTCGTGCGTTCTTTACAGCATCTGTGAAATGACTAGAAAGAGATTCGGTCCTCTGAGTGAGCGTTTAGTTTAGGACTGTCATTTAGGCGTGCCAAAACTGTGCATGTGATCACTAACCAATTGACATGATTCTTTTAAAGCATATTGACGTACCGAGAAAATAATTTAGTTCTCCAGGTTGCTATACAAATGTACTATTACTACCCCTAAATAGTAACTGATTTAATAGCTTTTTGTATAGCGACAGAAGAGCCTTTACGGCTATCACCACCGCTTGCAGCTGCGGTAAAGAATCACCCACAGCACGATTCGAACCCACGACCTCGGGAACTAGGTCGTGAAAAGCAACCGCCTTACCAAGTGTGCCACCACGGCTCACCAAACTTCTACCAGTCAAGGTACTGAGTAATAAAATAAAAAAAGAAATCACTACAGATATTTAAAGCTATTACCTTATGCTGATGCATTCGTGGATTCGGCAGAAAGTTTCGAAGATGAATAGACGAGCATTTTCAATAAAATCGTCCAAACACGCAACCAAGAAGAAATCGTTCATCAGAATCTATAAGAAGCATCCAAGTTACAGCATTTCATTTCAGGAAAGGCCGGAATAAAAAATGCACAGGCGAAGTGAAACAAAACAGCAACCATTACAGCAACATTACCGTTTCACAATCTCTTAATTTCTGCTGTGCACTGTCAAAGTCAAAGTTCACATACAGACATTCCAAAAATTCGGTAATTGGGTCTCGATATGTATAGGACTCCTGCAAAAAGCCAAGATAATGAATAGCTATTAGCATTGAACAATCGTAATTACTAATGCACATAGCCGACAGCAGACTAGACTGCAACATTAATTATGGTTGCTCAGCTAAGAATATGGATAACATTAGAATCGGGCAACAAATGATAAACCGTGCTAAAGATGCAGATTATGGGAACAGAAGTACGAGGAAGCATGCATCCTAGCTTGCCGAAAATGTGGTGGAACACATTGGTAGTAACGTCTGGGTTGAACTTTTTCACAAACTGTAGCTCTAGCTCTGAAAGCAAAGAATCGTGTCAGATAGCAGTGTTGCGATGGTAGGGGACTATCCAAATGTCTTTTGAAAAATAACTCCGTGCAGTCATGGCCTCAGATAGAATTGTGGTAATACATGAAATTTCCACTCTGACCTGCAAGGATTGTCGTGGCTCTGCTCCTTCATAACAGCTGGATCGCTACCGCTGTATCAGCTGCCTTGTGGTCACAGGTCTTCTTAGGACAGTTTCATGACAGTTGGCGACCAATGATTCAGTCTTGACGTTCTAGACCGTATAACTCACTCCTACAACTCTTGTGCAACAGGACTATTTTTTCTCCCGTGGCTCACATCTATTCTTCATTCTTAGCTGTTTGTCCTATCTGTTAGTTCTCGTTAGTCCTAATGAGTCAGCAGTGGCCAGAATACGAAGAGAGAAAGCACCTCAATTGACCCAAAACGATGTAGTCTCAAGGTCAAAGAGTTGGTGACATGGATCACTGCCTTTGAACGAGGTAAGAAATATTACTATAACGTTTAGCATTCCCTTGTTGTGGAGAAGACAGCTGTTGGCTATCAGCTGAGAACCACAAGTCCCACAGGCTTAAGATGCACTGTAGAAAACTCATCAGCACAACAAACATTGCACAGCTTGCACAAGCCCAGCTAAGATCGCCCAATCCAGGCCGGACACCTACACAATCTTATACACAAGACAAATTACAACCATTCACAACAGATAGGGCAATAGTGTCAGTTTTGGGTAAGTGGTACATACGTATACACAGTGCTTAAGAGAAGCTCAGAGTGTAGTTATAACACAACATGCAAGCAATACCTGCTGAATAACTTTCACAAGATCTTTTAGCACTGTCTTCCTCCGCTTGTTGGTTATAACAGCTGTCGTCAAATAACGCAGTATGTGCGGGCACATAGTCTGTATAGCGTTAAGGTATTTATTATCGTATAAATACATGTCGATTATTAAGTCCCGACCCTTTGGATGGTTGAAAAATACAAACAGTGACCAGTGGATTAGCCAGGTCCTCTGCTGCAGTGACTGAAGGTCAGAACCAAATGGCTGCAAGAAAAAGTAAACAGACCGCGCTACAGGCAATCGAATGCTAGGTTCATCAGCTTGACTAGCAGAATGACAACGATTGTAGAAAGCATCAGTGACAGAGGTGAGAAAACTTGCATAATATAAAAACAATTGAGTATCAAATGCAAAGGAGCTGCAGTCTTCTTTGGTGGAGCTTTGAATCGTTGCCTGACTCTCTGACATCAAATGTTACCAGGAAAAATATTAGCTATTATCTGCTAACTGGTTAGCCTTTGGTTTGGACCGGTCCTCAGGATGCAAACAACCAAGGCGACAGCCCAGCATGGACAAGCTGCACTGGTACATTAACCAGCCTCCTAGCTGCAGTAGGTTGGGTTAGCTATCAGCCTTCCTCTAAATTTTTTACACTAAAGACAAGTCGGCTTGTCATTCTCGAGCACCAGAGTTCACAATGAGCAGACCAAAACCACTATGCAAGCCTTGTGCTCGAGTTGCTAAGCAACCACCAGGCTACGGTAGCTACGGCTCTGCAGGTGTGCAGTCAAACCAAGCGATTCTGGTATGCTACTTCATCGACGTCTTAAGACCAAGTGTTTATGTCTGGTCATGAACAATGCTTCACTACTATAATATGCTTCATCTAGAAATTTTGAATTTTAGCATCCACCTTCGATCAAGGCTTCGAACACCCTCCCAGACAGTACTCGGGGAAGCAATAAAACCGAGTAAGATATGCGATAAGCTTGGAAACAGAAGAACATAATAATCTTGAACGCAGCAGCATCGGTCTCCTGGTAAAGCTAGTTATGCAGAATCCCTGAAAAACGTGCGGTCTGCCCAGCATTGCCTCCTCCAATTTGCCGTCAACTGAGGAGAGCAAGTACCAGGAGGCCGATGAGAAAATAAGGCTGGATCGGGGTGGATCAGGAAACAAGGATCGTCTCCCTCTCAGCAGTTTAACGTATTAGGGGTAACACTGCAGATCCTGCCCGGATACCCGTTAGCAAGTGTGTCCTGTCGATATTACAAATTTGGCACATGAGAAATTAGGATTAAATAAACCATGTGATGCAGAAAGGCCCCAATAAGACATTAGTGACATCTTCCTAGGTAACTGGCACGTTGTCGGACATTAAGACAATTTTTTCAAAATATAGCATCAGCTAGAAGGATGGAGTTACCTGCCGCACCATGACCTGATTAACTGCAAACACGCAGTATAGCATAGCTTTCACACCGTGTGCTCGTAACGTTGAATTCCAGCCTATAAATGTGGTTGCATCTTAAACGACCGCTGAGCCTGTAGATGGATTATGAACAGTTAATGCTTTTAGCGACCTCAGATATAGGAGCTTGCCGGCTCGGTAGTGGCACCGAGGGATAATGTTGGCACTCAACCTGCTTATTGGTTAGCAGAGTTGATTATTGTACGATATCACACTGCACTAGCAAGACCTAGTATTTCTTAACGTTTCCGCATGACGATCTGTCTGCCAGTTTAAGGACTAGAAACTCGGAATGGTCTGATGGTGTCTTGGAAGCTCCAACTTTGAGTACAGCCACCTGATATTCTCAAAAGACCTTCCCAGTAAGGAAGAATGAGAGCACGTGCATCGGCACACACACACACACACACACACACACACACACACACACACACACACACACACACACACACACACACACACACACACACACACACACACACACACACACAATTCATTAGTATAGCGCCCCCAAAAGAGTTTGACCTCTAACCAGGCACTTTGCATGTGCAGCAAGGCTCGAGCCCACAGCTTCGGTCGTCTAAAGCAAGCACTTATCCCGGGCCAAATCGAGGTGACACGATGCGCATAAACATAGCAGTCTCTTTAACTCGTGCACCTAAATATGATGAATGGACAAAATGAAAAAGTTGGCAAGAACAACCAAGTATTGTGATAACATTTATGGAAAATGTCTTCCAGCATAAATAATATTAAACTTGCCCCAGCCACTTGCACTTGCCTATGAATTGGCATTTAGCATTTGTTGCACTTAGGGCAACACTCCAAACCCAGTCTTTAATACTCGAATTATATTTTTGAAATATATATTTTATATTATATATTTTTCAAAAATATAATTTAATACTCGAATCGGCAACAGAAAGTACATGACTACCATGATCTGCTTCGATCAAGCACTGGCAAATACTAGTGCATTAAGGGGTAACCCTTAATAATAATAATAATAATAATAATAATAATAATAATAATGCACTTGATAAAGCACCCCCTGAGAACTCAATCTCATTCGAGGCACTTTACATTAGCTGCAAGGGAAAACGCGATAGAGTGGTGAGTAATATCATGCTTGATAAACAACATGAATAAAATGGTTAGGGGTGACATGCATAGGGTCAGCATACAAGTGTGGTTAGTGACAGCATGCACAGTATCAGCATGCACAGTATCAGCACGCATAAGCACGTGAAGGACGAATCACAGGGACCCACTAAATGCTGTCCTAAATAGGTGTTTTTAAGTTCTTTTTAAATGTGGTCAAGTCAGGGAATGTTGTCACACAAGTCGGAAGTGAGTATTGGTAAACTGTTGGATTCCGAAAAGAAGGTGGTACGATGTTTGGCCTGGTGGGAGATTAGAAAATCTGAGAGATAGGCTGGAGCCAAAGAATGAAGTGACGTAAAAGTGAGCGACAAAACCTTGAAGTCAATCCGTTGCTTGACTGGTAGCCAGTGCAGGTCGGCGAGAAGTGGTGTGATTTGGCAACTGCAACGCTCACGACAGACAAGCCTAGCTAGCTGCGGAGTTTTGCAGAAGCTGTAATCGCCTGATTGCACGTGCCGGTAGGCCAGCAAGCAGTGAGTTACAGAAGTCAAGACCTGATGTCATAAATGCATGAACCAACTTAAGATAGGAATCCTCATCTATCTGAAAGTAGGCAGACTTGATTGTGGAGCTGATATGGTCGTCTAACGAGAGGTCGCTTTGGAACATGACACCTAGATTTCGTGCATATTCAATAGGAGATATGCTGGCAGAGCCAATTTTGAAAGTCAGCCTTTCCAATCTCTGAATCACACTGGGTTTGCCCATAACTAGTAAGTTGGTTTTATCATCGTTTAGTTTAAGAAAATTTGCTGCCATCCATGTGCAGATGTCATCAATACATGCAGCAAGTGAGTTGAGAGAATTTGAGGTGCTCGAAGGCTGGGAGGGATCAAAGCAAAGGTACAACTGAGTGTCACCCGCATAGAAGTGAAAGCCTAGATTGTGCTTGGCAATCACATCAGCAAGAGGGAGAGTATAAACCGTGAAAAGAACCGAACCTAGCACAGAGCCCTGAGGCACCCCATATTTCAGAGGTACTTCAGATGATCTTTGTCCATTCACATCAATACTCTTTAGTCTCTCACTGAGATAGGACCTGAACCATAGCAGAGCAGTGCCAGTGATGCTCAGGCGAGATGAGAGGCACTCTAGAAGAACTTGGTGATCGATAGTATCAAAAGCTGCCGAAAGATCGAGCAAAACAAGCAGAGACACTCTACTTATGTCTGCATTCCCAAGTAGGTCGTTGTATACCCTAAGCAATGCTGACTCTGTGGAGTGATTAGCTCTAAAGCCAGACTGGAACTTACTAGCAAGGTTTGAAGTTTCAATATATGAGTTCAGCTGGTCTGCCACGACCTGTTCCAGTGCCTTTGATAAGAATGGTAAAAGGGAGACTGGGCGGTAGTTGCTCAAGTTCTCTTGGCCTAGTGTCGCTTTCTGGAGAAGTGGCATGACTACAGCTTTTTTGAAAGGTGCTGGGACATGACCTGAGGCTAATTAATAACATATTAATGATGTTAGTTATGCATGGCAGCAGCAGATCAATGCAACGTAGGAGAAGGACAGTGGGAATAGGGTCCAAAGGATATGTTGTCTTCTTTGATTCTGATATGAACTTCAGGACGAGATCGGTAGTGACCTGCTTGAATGTAGACATTGAGGTGCTGCAGTGAATCGAGAAACAGCATTCTAGGGGGGATGCTGATATCGCAGGGATGGACTCTCTGATCTAAGGCAACCGCAGGTGTGGGAGACCCAGCAGCCCGAAGCGATAAGCGTTCATATATCCATAGGCATGAAATTTCTTAAACTCCACAGTCAAATAACAATCAGAATAACTTTAAACAGGTCTTAACTGTATCGTTTCCATAACCCTTGCACTATTTGGATTAACAACAGAGAAACCTTGCAGACCCAGAAACGCCATGTAATTTTCTGCCAAAATGAGCAACAAAGAAAAGCAAGATCTCAGTGGGTGCCACAAAAGCATGCAGAAAAATCAACTGCGATAAATTAGAGAGCAACAAACAACGCGCAAATATTAAAACAAAAAATGAATGAAGACAAGGCTTAAACTACTTATACTTGCAAAGGTGTAGCTCACCGAGACCGCCTGTGAGTATAGTCATTGAGACAGGCGTGAAAAAGATGCGGCAAAAAACATTCGCTTCGAGCAAATGGTAATGCATAGGTAATACAGGAGTAATACAACGGTATTTCATGAGAACTCGTAGTTAGATTACACTAAAGAGGATATGTAAAAAGGACAATAAATGAAATGTAATGTAATGCATTTCCATCTGAAATTCCACAAAGCCATCAAAACTAAGTGGGTGTTATTCGAGAGTTTTCTACAGCACAGTCAAAGCCTAAGTGGCCTTCGGTTTGTATTCAGCCCTGCACAGACTCTAGAGTGACCGGCACTGCAAACAATCAGCCCGATCAGCAGTTAATCTACCAAAGGCGATGGTGCCGCTTACACGACACTCTCAAGATTACAACTGTGACTTTTCTGACTACAAGGTCAAACACGGGTCAGGATTAGATAAATTCCGAGGAAGCTGAGTGTGAACCAATCCATGCACTTCCAGTTCTAGCTAGAGCATTCGTTAATTAACGGCTGCAATCAAGCCCATCTGCATCCCTCTCGAATAGAGGCTACATGCAGTGCTGAGGGTCCGCATGATATTAATGCAATGGGCCTGACAAACGATTGCCCATGTTTTTCGTGCCCATGTATTTTCACACAAATTACGACATTGCTGAATTGCCTTAGCAAGATGTATTCGGACTGTTGAGCTATCTAAAGAATTGTTCGACGAACAATTGATGCTGGAAGTGTGATCTCACCCCTAACCACTGTATTCATGTTGTTTATCAAGCATGATACCACTTACCATTCGATCGTGTTTCCTTTGCAGCAAATGTGAAGCACCTAGAAAGAGATCGAGTTCTCTGAGGGCGCTTTATTGAGTGTATTATCATTATTACCTCACATGCCATATGGAGATTAGGTTCTCTTATGGTGCAATTTAAGTATCTTACTATTAATATTTCGTTATTATTGTATACACCTCACAGGCACTGCATCGTTGCTCTTGGCAACATATTCCAAAGCCATTCCTGAATCACGAGGCAACACACTGCCAAAGGAAAAGAGGACACAAAAGTGGCTACGTCATGGCAGCTAAGCCATGAGCGATCATCTGTTTTCAGCCCACAACACCGAGTTGGCTAGACCACGTCCCAGGTGTTTATCAGTCACAGTATGACTAGCTAAAACAGTGAGCAGACAAATAAAAAATACCAGTGAACTCGTGTATAGGCAAACGAACCGGGACCGTCCCAAGAATCCGAAGCCACCTTTTCGAGGTTTGATCAGCTCAATGCCTGAGTGAGTACGCGAGGTCTTTGCAGATAACGAAGGTGCAACGTCAGATTACCACAATAAATTAAGTATGATATGTGATCATTGCAAGAATATGTACTCCTTTCTCATTTCAATCAGTGCTATGAGAAGACAAAGTATTCGCTGCAAGCCACACGAGCTGCAGGCTATGTGCATGAGTAGCGCATTGCCCTACACCCGCTTAGGTATTTTGCAGCTTAGGATAGCCAAAAATCAAGTTTTAAGCCCACAGTGGTGCATTGTAGAGGCCAACTAGCTGAAGCCGGTTGGAGCTGACGTCCTTGTAATCGTTGGGGTGATTGGACAAGGACGAGGAGCCCTTCATTTGCTCTATGCCTTTCAAAATGTAGCTAAGGAAGGAAATACATATAGGAACAACATATCGGTTTAAATATACATGCTTGTGCTTGTGCATGATCACGTGGAATTCTTACACCCAGCATTCTCACGACCCTAACAAACAACTGCCCATGATTGGCAAATGAAGAGATGAGGAGAAACTGCTGTAGCGATAAGGCCGACACATACTTCGAGCTGCCAATCTGTATATCATAGGTAAGGACTACAGCAAAGCGCTAAAGCAGACGAAGACGAATAGATTGATATAGAACGACATCACAGACTACAAGCAAACACATTTCAATGGAGATGCTAAACAGAATCACACTCACAGCTTGGGCAGCCTATTCTACAGTTGGCATTCAATCGCAATACATACGATGGTATTTAGATCTTGAACTGCACTCGATGATGACAGAAGAAACGTATACAAGGCGTGGTAAATACATTTTCCCTTCAATATGTTAAATGGATTCCTCAATTACATACCGCCTGGTCGATTACATCCTTTAAGCGATTGAGGTCATCGAGTGCTGAGTCCCAATTCTGCATCAAAATCTCGGATGCCAATTTGCCCCAAAGAGCATTTAGCACATTCCTGTCATCAAGTGGGGTCTGAAAACAGAGGTTACTAGTCACGACAAGCTATTTAGCTATTGCACTAAGTCATGTAAAGAAACTTACAAAGCAGGTAACCCCAAGGCAAGAAACAATAACGGTAGCAAGGCATCATGAGCACAAGGCACCTACCTAGCAACAGCCTACTCTTTGCCGGAGTAAGGCTATTTTATATTGAATATTCATAATAATGCATGACAGATGTAATTTAACTGCACTTCAAAAAATTTCGAGTGTTGTATGAGAGATGAAGTTGCCAATAACTATTCAGAGCACTACAGAGTTGTGCATATTGCTTTCTGCAGTATACTACGTGTAAGCAGTCATTTCAAAGGGCTCAACTTTTTATTACTATAACGAAAGCCTGAGAACCCAACTAACATCATGGACAGAATTCGGCAGCTCGAGCACACAAACCATTGCCACAATTGCGATTTACATGCCTACTTTAGGAGTAGCTAAGAAACGCCACGAAAAACTCACATTGAATGGGCTGTTAGAAAGTGTACTCCAAAACCAATACCATGCATAGATGAACTACATTCTGACCAAGGTTCAATGCCATAGAATTCTGCCGCCGGTGGTTATACTGTCGACTTGCTTTTGAATATGGCACGTGAAAAAACATTGTCCCCTAGCTAATCTACAAGAGGATTTGTATTACAAAAAAACTCTGCAATGCAGCTGATGATTCTACCTGGTTAAAATATAGTACCATGGGTAAAGATACCAGGTGGCAACACTGTAGACTTACTTTTCAATGCAACGATTTACTACCATGCCATAAATATTTTATAAAAAGTATACATAAATATTAAAACTGACATTAATTGTCTGTCCTTTACCAAATGATCATCAAGGCCTGGCAGACTTTACATAGATTTGAAGGAGCTGTCAAATACCACGCGAGCAACAGATTTAATGTCGTGTCCGAGCACTGAACCGGCAGACCGGATGACCTTGTGAAAACGGACATCTCCAGAGATTAAACAACTAGTTTACGGGATTAACAGGACAAAGCTTACCAGTACTCTGACAAAGTACAAGTACTCAGCTGCTCCGGTGTAGTTACCACACTCGTACTGGAACTTGGCATATCTGTAGAGTATATGCAGCATTTCTTGTTTGAACTGCAATAAAAACAAAAAAACAGTCAGATGCGGTCAACATCAGCGAGGGAAGCAAGCAACAAGACTCCTCTGTGATGGTCCATTGGAAACCATGCATTTATTTAGAGAGTATGCTCCCAAAGCCTGAAACTCAAGCCCAATTGACGTCATGACATGCTTTGACTTGACAAAAGAAGCTCATATGCACATATTTCTCACAGCATTTGCAGAGTCCGTGTGATTTTTCTCGTGATTTTTCTCTCGATTTCTCTCTCATTTATATGCCTCTATATGACACTGTGCATGCTACTGCTAATCACATTTGCATGCTGATAATTTGCATATTACAACAAATCATGTTGTGCATGTTGATGCTGTTTGCATGTTACCAGTATCCTTGTGGTCAGACTTCTTTTACAGCATATGTGAAGCGGCTAATGTAATGTAAGTCCGTCTGTAACTCCACAAAGCCATAGAGACTATGTAGGTTTACGAAGGAGATATTTGTATAGCGCACTCACAGCCTAAGCGGCTTTCGGTATGCATTCGGTAGCCAACAGACTTCGTCTCACCCAACATAGAGAAAGTGGGGAGCATAGCAGAATCAGGAAAGCAGTTGAGGTAGTGAGTAGCATGGCAGTAGCAGCTCAAGACCACTGAAAAGGATAAGCCATAGTCGGCAGCAGGAGAGTAGTTGTCGTTGCATAAGAATTATGAAGGCGAGTTCCACAGTCTAGGACCCTTTCAGTTCTTTTGTAAATTGAAAGGAATCTCTACAACTCGGCACACGAATAGGATCTCTACGACTCTGTATACGAATAGAATGAATGGGAGCATGCTTGGCAAGAGCACTTCACTGCATTAATGAGTGTATCGAGGCTGTCGGTCGAGTCTGGGTGCAGATCAAGAAGACCTGCATCGCAAACAGATTTCAAAAATGTGTCTATGTCAATGCTTTTTAAGTTACGTCGCTGGACAAGTTCGATATTACCATGTTTATACAAGGGAGCAGAAAAAGTAAGAGACCAAATAATGATCCGCGAGGGTCAGCAGGCATACCACAAGGTCAGTGGGGAAGACATCCTTAGTGATCACGAGATCTATTGGGCTGGCAACTAAGTTCCTGCCGTTTAATTTGAATTTTAACATTTAGCATGTCATTAAATGTTTTGGCATAATGTTTTAAATCATTCGAATGAGGATGTTTTGTTCTACCGGAATCTGTGTTTTTGTTTGTTCGAGTTAATTATTTTCTTTTTTCAGATCATTGAAATGGAATGTCAAGTTGAGAAAAATGAGCATTTTCGACACCTCTTTGCTTTTAATCAAGGTTCTAAGGTCGCAAAAGCTGCTCGCGACATTTGTGCTGTCTATGGGGCGGGTGCCATAGCTGAAAGAACAACTCGTGATTGGTATGCCAAGTTCAAAATTGAACATTTCGACCTCAACGACGCACCTCGTTCTTGTCGTCCAGTTGAGTTCGATGAAGAGCGATTAAACCAACTTTTGCACGAAAATTCGCATCAAACGACAAGGGAACTGGCAGAGACAATGGAATGCTCCCACACTGCTATAGAGAAGCATCTTCACTCGATGGAAAAAGTTCAGAAGTGTGGAGCACCGGTTCCGCATGGTTTAAGTGACAACAAAAATCAACAAGCCACAATCTCCGCTGGTTTGCTTGCTCCTTACCGCTCAACTCATCGACACAAGCAACGGATTCTTTACCGAATCGTTACTGGCGATGAAAAATGGTGCCCGTTCATTAATATGAAGCAGCACAAGGAGTGGCTTAGCACTGGTGAACAAGCAAAACCGCGCGTGAAACAAGATCTTCATCCGTGTTAAACGATGTTGTGCGTATGGTGGGACTGGAAAGAGATTATCCATTAGGAATTGCTTGAATGGAACCAAACGGACACCACGGAACTCCATGTTCAACAGATGGAACGACTCAACACGGCTATTCAAGAGAAAAGACCTAATCGGCAGCACTGGGTTCTTAAAACGGTGAGAACCAAGTTGCCAACCCAATACAATATGGCCATCGACGTGCCTAAAAGGATATGGAGGCTCTCTGCCGGCTCTGTAAAAATGTATTGCCATTATTACAAAGTTACCAATTTCTATGACAAAAACCGACATCAAATTAAAAGTTTCCCTGCAGTATTTCTAAGTCATAAGAATAGATGGTGGCACAACTAGGAGCCAGATACATTAACTACGACTCCTTGCATGTTCCCGCCATTAAGAATGTACACAACTAAAAACACATCTATTTAGGACAGCATTTAGTCGGTCCCTTTGATTCGTCCTTCATGTGCTTATGCGTGCTGACACTGTGCATGCTGCCACTAACCACATTTGCATGCTGACCCTGTGCATGTCACCCCTAACCATGTTATTCATTTTGTTTGTTTATCAAGCATGATATTACTCACCATTCAATTGCATTTCCCGTTTGCAGCAAATGTGGAGCACCTAGAAAGAGATTGAGTTCTCTGAGGGCGCTTTATCGAGTGCATTATTATTATCATTATTATTAACTAAATACCAATGGTCCGCCGCCGGAATACTTCGCCGACCAAGCATACATGCTGCTGGCACAGGGCTCGAGCCCACAGCCTTGGTCGTCTAAGGCGAGATGACCATACTGACGTCCCGACACCCGCTGACTTGAAATTTAAGTTAAAAACCAACTGGTCATACAGCATTTGCCGGGTCCTTGTGATATGTCCACTGTATGCTTATGCATGGTGACACTGTGCGTGCTAAAACTAACCATATTGTACATGTTGACGAGGTGCATGTCACCTCTAACCACGTTTTGCTTGCAGACACTGGGCACGTTACCACGTAACATGTGGTCACGATTAAGTTCTCTGGAGGGCACTATGCACATGCATTATTATCACTATGGTCAGCCCGGCAATACGAAGGACCTTACCCCATAGTTTTTTGATAACGTTTCGAAGAGCTGCCTGCCATCTCTAAAAAAGAAAACATGGAAAATCGGCATCACGTGTGACAGTGAGCAGATAAGGAATCAAGTGACCACTATTATTCGGACAAGCAAGCCTTCTCTAAAAAAATAATCCCGATAACCAAACGCGACAGTAAAAAAAAAAGGTGAGACATAGCTGGAAAAAAATCACAGCTGCTTAAACAGCCTCTTTTTGTATAGCGACAGAAAAGCCTTTATGGCTATCACCACCGCTTGCAGTGGCAATAAAGGATCGCCCACCACAGGAATCGAACCCACGACCTCGGGACCGAGGTCGTGAAAGCAACCGCCTTACCTAGTGTGCCATTACGGCTCACCACTGAAAAGGATAGCAAAGGAAGTAAGCAGCAGAGGTAGCAGCCCACGATGTCTGAATAGGAAATACAAGAATCGGTAGCAAGAATTAAGATACAGCACTACACAGGAATTATTTATTCTGGAAGTGAGCACCATATTCTAGGGCCCACAGAGCAAAATCTGTTTGCCAAAAGATTTTAGGGATAAACAAAAGAGATGGTAATCTGTTGGCCCGACAGATCAATTCGCCTGTAACTGCTCAAGCAGTTAAAATAAGTTTGGAGCAGGTTAACCATGGGAGGTCTTGTGGATCAGCCATAATTTTGTTCTTCCACCATTGACCTCTTAAAGTAATGGTGATGCATGGCTGACTTTCTCGAACTTGTGTGTGTGGCCGTACTTAGCATCAATAGCAGACCCTAGTGGCTTTACAGGCAACCCTGACAATACGAAGCTTCAGTAGGGTAGCCTAAATCGAGCCAGATAGCTAGTACCATGTTTAAATAGCCAGTAGTCCCTAATCTTTAAAATCGGGAGCAAACACAATGACTGGCTGTTAGAGCTTAAATGCCAGGTAATAATCAGAGGACACCCGAACTACAATCGACCGACGATTGCCTCACTACGATACCTCCAATAGAGACCGCTAGTTCACTGGTTCCAGAAGTATGCTCGGTCTCATGAAACCTCATAGTATGGTAGCCTATCGCATAGTATGGTATGCTATCGCAGCTTTCTCCTGTGTAAATAGTCTAAGGCTTAGACATTAAGGCTGTATAGAGCATGCAAAATGTTTATTACTAAAAGCAAATAAACAAGCACAAGTGCCACTAATTCAGTATTTTTTTTAAATGTCACCCAATCCATGATTCGTTATTGCCTCTTTGTTCTGTCTCACGTGGAACCACAAGCTTCTGTCTTATTTCTTCAAGCACGCTGTTGCACGGTGCCTGGAGGCTGACGTGGGCCAATAACACTGCCCTAGCTACCATGCTCTAAATAGTCCCAAAAATGCTTTCTCAGGGCTAAATCCGGGGATCGGCTGAAACAACATTGGGGTTACATCTACGTGCGTCGTCTTTGCTAAATAAGTTAGGATGGCTGCCGGTTGATCAACAGATACAGAGCAAACTTTTTACGCTGACCCACAAGGCATGCCACAGCTTGGCTCCTTTGTACCAAGCTGAACTGCTGCACCACTTTCAGCCTCTTCGCACCCTCAGGTAATGGGCGGATAATAAATAAGCTGTTCCATTCCTCCAAAGACCGTTGGCAACAGAAGCTTTAACTCTGCAGGTCCTAGACTGTGGAACTCGCCTCCATAATTCTTACGAAATGACATCTCTCCTGCCGACTATGGCTCATCTTTTTCAGTTGTCTTGAGCTGCTACTTCCATGCTACTCACTACCTCAACTGCTTTCTTGACTCTGCTATGCTTCCCACTTTCTCTTTGTTGGGTGAGACGAAGTCTGTTGGCTACCGAATGCGTACCGAAAGCCACTTAGGCTGTGAGTGCGCTATACAAAACTCCTGTGTAACACCCACATAGTCTTTATGGCTTTGTGGAGTTACAGACGGAGATAGATTACATTACATTACATCCGGAGATTGGCTAAGCCATACACAACTATCCACCGAACCCTGATAAGCATCAGATTGACAAGCCAGGGAGTGTGCTTGGGGCATTGCCTTGCTGCCAAGTTTACCTGTCCTCCAGCAGTGTGCCGGCATTACATAATCGGATTCTTAATATATACAGTTTGGTCCACCATACCCACAATTCGATGCCGAAATCCAAACCAACTGTAGCCAAACGTCACCACACTATGACAGGTTTGCCAATCAATTTCATCGTCTGTTGCATGCACTGAACATCTCCCCTCTCTACACCTCGGGAATAGTCGTGAACTCACTGCAAGCCTTCCATTTGCTGCTGGTGACTAGAAGCTTGAGTTTTGTCATCCGCTCAATGATGCAATAATAAGCTAACCTTCTGCTAAGCGATTTACCAATAATATCTGTACCCATGGCTTCTTTAAATGACCGTACGTCTCAATGAGCCGCACTCCTCACCTGGGGAACTGTCATCTTGATCAGCCAACCACACTGTCTATCCCACTCGTCTAGTGAGGCCACCTGGATTCCAGCGACAGATGACTAGTGACTTTTGCCATATGCCAGTGAATAGCAATACTACGACAGACCAGTGTGGTGCAGCTACAAAACCTACAGTACGTCGCAGTTCCTGGCAGTGCTTCGACAATCACTAGTGCAATGGCAAGCCCGAAACATAAAATTCAGAGGGATCAAGAAATTTTCATTGAATATAAAAATAAATAAATAAATAAATATATATATATCTATATATATATATATATATATATATATATATATATATATATATCTATATATATATCTATATATATATAATGTTTAGGGTTTGCATGCATGAGCTGGTGTTATTATTTAGCTTCTCTCACTACCGCTGATTAGGAAGGCTTGAATGGTGTATACATGTTGGTGTTGTTGCCGCCTACCATGAGACTGAATTAGCCTCTCGAGGGCCTGTGAGGAGATGAAAAAAAGATATGGTAGAGAACAGATACTCCGTGAACAAACGAGATGCATGTACCTGCAGTAGCAGAACCTGGGGTGGACACAGGTGGGAGGCCATGGCCTCCTCTGAGGGACTTGAGACAGCGACTTGGGCAGCTACCTGCCCTCCTAGGTAGGGTAGGGGCAGAAGCAGAGTCACTCTGGTACGGAGACATGGGCATGGGGTTTTTGTAGGTCTACTTTATTTTATCGAAAAAACACTGCAATTGTGCAATATAATCATTTAGCCACTTTTGCCACCATTTCAGCTAGCATTGGTTGAAACCTACCCTGAGCATATTTGGTTCGGTTTTAAAGCACCAATGCAATCACAGAAGCATAATAATAATAATAATAATAATAATAATAATTCACTTGATAAAGCGCCCTCAGAGAACTTACTCTCTCTCTAGGCGCTTTACATTTGCTGTAAAGTGAAATGCAATTGAATGGTAAGTAAAATCATGTTTGAAAAAACAAACGAAATGAATAATATGGTTAGGGGTGACATGCACAGGGTCAGCATGCAAATGTGGTTAGTGGCAGCATGCACAGTGTCAGCACGCATAAGCACATCGAGGACGAATCACAAGGGCCCACTAAATGCTGTCCTAAATAGGTATGTTTTTAAGTTTCTTTTAAATGTGGTCAGGTCAGGGGATGTTCTGACGCAGGTCGGGAGGGAGTTCCAGGCTTTGGGAGCATATGAACTAAATGCACGGTCTCCAAAGGATTTAAGGTTTGTATGAGGTATTTCTAGACTGTTGGATTCCGAAAAGCGGGTGGTACGATGCTTGGCCTGATGGGGTAGTATATCTGACAGATAGGCTGGAGCCATAGAATGAAGGGACCTAAAAGTGAGCGACAAAACCTTAAAGTCAATCCGTTGCTTGACTGGTAGCCAGTGCAGGTCGGCGAGAAGTGGAGTAATGTGGCAACTGCGACGCTCACGAAAGACAAGTCTAGCTGCCGAGTTTTGCACCAGCTGCAATCGCCTGATCGCACATGCTGGTAGGCCAGTAAGCAGTGAGTTGCAGAAGTCGAGACGGGATGTTACGAATGCACGGACCAACTTGGACGTGGTATCTTTATCTAAACAAGCCCGAATTTTAGCAATGTTATGAAGCTGAAAATAGGCTGATTTGACTGTGGAGCTGATATGGTCGTCTAACGGGAGGTCGCTTTGGAATATGACACCTAGATTTCGAGCTGATTCAACTGGAGATATGCTGGCAGAGCCAATTTTGAGGGTCAGCCTTTCCAATCTCTGAATCACACTGGGTTTGCCCATAACTAGTAAGTTAGTTTTATCGTCGTTTAGTTTTAGAAAACTTGCTGCCATCCATGTCCAGATGTCATCAATACATCCATCAAGTGAGTTGAGAGAATTCGAGGTGCTCGAAGGCTCGGAGGGATCAAAGCAAAGGTTCAACTGAGTGTCATCTGCATAGAAGTGAAAGCCTAGATTGTGCTTGGCAATCACATCAGCAAGAGGGAGAGTATAAACCGTGAAAAGAACCGGACCTAGCACTGAGCCCTGAGGTACTCCATATTTCAGAGGTACTTCAGATGATCTTTGTCCATTCACGTCAATACTCTGGAGTCTCCCACTGAGATAGGACCTGAACAATAGCAGAGCAGTGCCAGTGATGCCCAGGCGAGATGAGAGGCGCTCTAGAAGAACTTTGTGATCGATGGTATCAAAAGCTGCCGAAAGATCAAGCAAAACAAGCAGAGACACTCTACCCATGTCTGCATTCCTAAGTAGGTCGTTGTATACCCGAAGCAATGCTGACTCTGTGGAGTGATTAGCTCTAAAGCCAGGCTGGAACTTACTGGCAAGGTGTGAGGTTTCGATATACGAAAGCATGGAGCTAGAGATGCCCAAGTCAACCATTTCTCTCACAGCAAGGAGGTGAGAACAACTTGGCAGAAACGTGGCCTAGCAACTGGCAACAGAGACTACGTGATTAACTCCTTGCAGAACTATTCCATCCCACTAGTGATAAAACATATACAAATGTGGCTGATGGTTCGACCAATAAAACTCTATTAGCTGCTCCCATCTTGCCCAATGAGTGCATGAGAAGGACATGGCAATCCTAATAATATCATTTAAGTTCAATCAAGATGCTAAGACAGACACAACAACGACAGTTACAGGATGGAAATTATCTAGCCAAATCGAGCTAAATGATAAGCACAAGAGTAAAAATAGGTGAGGTAATAATGAGCACATCAAAAGTGGAGGCAAACCATACCTCGAGGTCTGAATGTGCCGCAGAACTTCGGGATCCTCCATAATGACAACAATCGGCTCGATTTCAGCTTCCAGCTTCTTAAGCTCAGTGACAACACTAACACGTTTTTCCTTCAGTGCTACATAAAATAATTATAACCATATTCGTAAGTCAGCAAATAGACGTATAACCAAGTTTGCATTAGCGAGTGCAGCCATCGGCCAACATAGAGAAGGTAGGCTTGATACATTTCTAGTGAATATACAATGCTACTGGCATTACGACACTAACAGTAAGTAATTGAAAAAAGGAAATACGCTCTCGATAATGATCAAATATCATTATTTGTCTACAGATGTAGTACACATGCCTCTTTATTAACTACCTTTCTGGCATCATCATGGAGCTGACTAAACAGTTACATCTCCCATGCCAGGCCCCCTGCACGTGAGCACAAAGGAAAACTAATAATAATAATAATAATAATATAATAATATTGCACTCGATAAAGCGCCCTCAGAGAACTTAATCTCTTTCTAGGCGCTTTACATTTGCTGCAAAGTGATACAAAAGAGATTAGTAAGTAAAATCATGCTTGAAAAACAAACAAAATGAATAACATGGTTAGGGGTTACATGCACTGGGTTAGCATGCAAATGTGGTTAGTGGCAGCATGCACAGTGTCAGCACGCATAAGCACGTGATGAACGAATCATAGGGACCCACTAAATGCTGTCCTAAATAGGTATGTTTTTAAGTTTCTTTTAAATGTGGTCAGGTCAGGGGATGTTCTGATGCAGGTCGGGAGGGAGTTCCAGGCTGTGGGAGCATACGAGCTAAATGCACGGTCTCCAAAGGATTTAAGGTTTGTACGAGGTATTTCTAGACTGTTGGATTCCGAAAAGCGAGTGGTACGATGCTTTGCCTGATGGGGTAGTATATCTGAAAGATAGGCTGGAGCCATAGAATGAAGGGACCTAAAAGTGAGCGACAAAACCTTGAAGTCAATCCGTTGCTTGACTGGTAACCAGTGCAGGTCGGCGAGAAGTGGAGTAATGTGGCAACTGCGACGCTCACGACAGACAAGCCTAGCTGCAGAGTTTTGCACCAGCTGCAATCGCCTGATCGCACATGCTGGTAGGCCAGTATGCAGTGAGTTGCAGAAGTCGAGACGAGATGTCACGAATGCATGGACCAACTTGGACGTGGTATCCTTATCTAAACAAGCCCTAATTTTAGCAATGTTATGAAGCTGAAAATAGGCTGATTTGACTGTGGAGCTGATGTGGTCGTCTAACGAGAGGTCGCTTTGGAATATGACACCTAGATTTCGAGCTGATGCAACTGGAGATATGCTGGCAGAGCCAATTTTGAAAGTCAGCCTTTCCAATTTCTGAATAACACTAGGTTTGCCCATAACTAGTAAGTTAGTTTTATCATCGTTTAGTTTTAGAAAATTTGCTGCCATCCATGATCGGATGTCATCAATGCATGCAGCAAGTGAGTTGAGAGAATTTGAGGTGCTCGAAGGCTGGGAGGGATCAAAGCAAAGGTACAACTCAGTGTCATCCGCATAGAAGTGAAAGCCTAGATTGTGCTTGGCAATCACATCAGCAAGAGGGAGAGTATAAACCGTGAAAAGAACCGGACCTAGCACAGAGCCCTGAGGTACTCCATATTTTAGAGGTACTTCAGATGATCTTTGTCCATTCACGTCAACACTCTGGAGTCTCCCACTGAGATAGGACCTGAACCACTGCAGAGCAGTGCCAGTGATGCCCAGGCGAGATGAGAGGCGCTCTAGAAGAACTTTGTGATCGATGGTATCAAAAGCTGCCGAAAGATCGAGCAAAACAAGAAGAGACACTCTACCCATGTCTGCATTCCTAAGTAGGTCGTTGCATACCCAAAGCAATGCTGACTCTGTGGAGTGATTAGCTCTAAAGCCAGACTGGAACTTACTAGCAAGGTTTGAAGTTTCAATATACGAGTTCAGCTGGTCTGCCACGACCCGTTCCAGTGTCTTTGATAGGAATGGTAGAAGGGAGACTGGGCGGTAGTTGCTTAAGTTCTCTTGGTCTAGTGTAGCTTTCTTGAGAAGTGGCCTGACTACAGCTTTTTTGAAAGGTGCTGGGACCTGACCTGAGGCTAATGACATATTAATGATGTTGGTTATGCATGGCAGCAGCAGATCAATGCAACGTAGGAGCAGGACAGTGGGAATAGGGTCCAGTGGACTTGTTGTCTTCTTTGATTGAGATACGAGCTTTAGGACTACATCACTAGTGACCTGTTTAAATGCAGACATTGAGGCGCAGCCAGGAACCGAGGAACAGCATTCTAGTGGGGAGGTTGTCATCACAGGGATGGATTCCCTGATTTTGTCTATCTTCTGCACAAAGAATCGAGAGAAGCGATCGGCTAGATCATCACAAGGATCATCAGGTAAGGAGCTAACCTGGGAACGGTTGAGGAGATGGTTTATTGTCGACATCAGCATTTTTGGATTGTGCATCTGTGATTCAACAATGTTTCTATAGAAGCTAGACTTAGCCTTTGCTAGGATCGATTGGTACGACCTACAGTAGTCTTCATATGCCTGTCGATGGACAGTTAGTCCGGATCTTTTGTATGCCTTTTCAAGCTTTCGTTTAGTAGATTTGGCTAGTTTAATGTCTGTGGTAAACCATAGGCCGTCTGGGCGGGGGCGCACAGTGCGCTTAGTCAGAGGTTCAAACTCTATCGAGCGTGTCAGCTAGTGTCGTGTTGTAGCAATCTACCAGTGATGACAGATCGGAGGGAGGACTGAGCAGCAAAGGTGAAGCAGATATGCTCGCACGGACAGCATCGATGTCAAGGGTCTTGAGGTTTCGCGATTCACAGGTTATTTTAGAGGAGAATGTGGGCACACGCTGTAGATTGAATGAGATCTGCATGTGGTCAGATAAGCAGGATTTGGTGATAACTGGTGATGACAAAGTGCAGTTATATGAGAAAACTTGGTCGAGTGTGTGACCCTTGATGTGGGTAGGGCCATGCACATGAGTCACAAGAGATAATGAGTCTGTCAATGTACGAAATTCGGTGCTGAAAGCGTCAGATAAGTTATCAAAGTGAACGTTGAAATCACCCATAACGAGGAAGGATCGATTTCTTGAACACAGAATCGAAATGAGATCGGAGAAATCTGAGATAAAGGACTATACACGCCTTTCAGATTATTTGCAGGTACATCGCTAAGCTTACACATGCGCAATTGGGCTAAGGTCCGGATACCGATTTGGCCAGTCCACATAGCTCACAATAGGATAAGGGAATTCAGACGCACCATTAAAAACGCCTTCGATTCGAGAGTAGCGTTTTTGGATTCGGCTAACCAAAGATTATAGGCAGTGAACGCATCAAGACAGCAGCATTGCGCTCGAAAGGCTATCGGTCTGCACCAGCTCTAAGCGTTTCGTGCCATTGTGCACAATACATCGTGCATGGCTCCCAACATAGTTCACTGCAAGGCATCCCCAAATCACACTGCTTCTGAACCTCAAATAGAAATCGAATAAACATCAAGGAAGAATCATAATTGCAGAGCATCAAAACAGCTCACTTTAGATTGGTTAAGCACAGAAGACAGTGGACAGAAGAAAAGCTGTTCTCGCTCTACCCACCAGCAGGACAAGCTTGAATTTGCACGGTGGCCATATCATCCAGTAAGCCAATGACAAGGCGAATGATTAAATGGACAGACTGGGGTGAATCCATGCTTTTCACACAAGCCATGACAAGAGTGCTCGAGGTAAAAGAAAAAAAAAAGGATTACCTATTATAGCATATTATAGCAGGTCTTACCAGACCATCTTAAACTCTTGAGTTACATTTAGCAGCAAAAATATAACTATATGAGGCCACTTCGATACTGCCGGACAAGTAGGCCACTAACTGTACAAACTGCATTGTGGACCCATACACATGCGCCGACATCCTTTGAGTTTTTCTATTGCAGTATACTCGGTCTTTTGTGTGTAGAAAAATGTTTGTAAGTGGATGTGAGTAACAGTCAAAGCAGCACTTAATCATCAGCTATCAAGAAGTTCTTCAGCTCTGCCTGCTTCTAAATTTCGAGCAGTTGCAGCTAGCAAACAGGCCACAAAAAGAGTGAACATGAATCTCACAAATGGGGAAAAAGAATTCTGACAGCTGACAACACAAACCAAATAAATGAATTTAGTTAGCTTTTAAACAGCTTCTACTGAAGCTCACATCACGATGTGACCAATTATCCAAGTTATAAATAATAAAGGTACTGAAATGTCATACTAGACTGTACCTGTTTATACGATCTTGTTGCTTACTAGAATGTACGGTAACATAATAGCAATTATGAAGCTTTTTCTTAATAAGTGTAGGTTTGGAGGGACGAAGGTTGCCTCTTTACAGCTCCAATCAGTGGGCATAAAAAAGTGTTGGGTCATTCTTTGGGTCGGGAACATTAGAATCAGAGCTAGGTATAGCCATATGAAGATTATTATATAACTAATTAACAATACCTCATTCGGAACAGCTAACCCATCATTAGTGATAGCAGGACTCCAAAAGTCTTAGTAAAGAGGTTCAGGAAAATGCACAACATACAAGCAGCAGGTCTAGGCACAAAACATTACTACAAGCAGTATCTGAGCAGAAACACAGCTAAACTGATATTTAAAGAGGATGCTATCTCCAGCATGGATATATGCTGTGACAAACTACCTTCAGGAGCTTCTGTGTCCGGATAAAGCTGCTTGCAGACGTCCATGGCGAAGTCAACCATGTTTGTTTTGCTGAGCAGGTCAAGTTTGCCTTTAAGCATTTCGTGCTCATCGTAAAGCTGATAAAAGAGATGAACCAAACGCATCAATCTTAAAGGTGCATAGCAAATCAGATAAGCCACAACTGTGATCAGTCAAGCAGCCAAGAGGAATTATAATGGCATGTAATGTAATGTATCTCCGTCAGTAACTCCACAAACTCATAAAGACCATGTGGGTGTTACGCAGGAGAGTTTTGTATAGCGCACTCACAGCCTAAGCGGCTTTCGGCACGCATTCGGTAGCCAACAGACTTCGTCTCACCCAACAAAGAGAAAGTGGGAAGCATAGCAGAGTTAGGAGAGCAGTTGAGGTAGTGAGTAGCATAACAGTAGCAGTTCAGGACCGCTGAAAAAGATGTGCCATAGTAGTCGGCAATTGGAGAGTAGATGTCGTTGCGTAAGAATTGTGGAAGCGAGTTCCACAGTCTAGGACATGCAAAGCTAAAGCTTCTGTCGCCCACTGTCTTTAAGCGGAGGAATGGGACAGCTAATTTATTGTCCACACAGGACCTGAGGGTGCGAACAGGCTGAAACTGATGCAGCAGTTCAGCTAGGTATGAAGGAGACAAGCCGTGGCGGGCCTTGTGGGTCAGCGTAAGAACTTTGCTCCGTATCCTTTGCTCAACCGGTAACCATCCTAGCTCTTTCAGCAAAGGTGACACGTGCTCAAACCGCTGGGACTTGAAGACCAGCCTTGGCGCCATATTCATAGTCCGCTGTAGTGGCATATTAGCTTTCTTTGGTAGCCCAGCCAAAAGGGAATTACAATAATCAAGCCGAGACAGAACTAAAGAGCTAGTTAAATTTTTTACAAGCCACTGTGGGAGACAGCTTCTAATCTTGGATAGGGATCGGGTGTGATGGCTAGCTGTAGAGGCAGTCTTCTGAATGAAGCTTTTGAAATTGAGGCATGAACACGGACTAGCCTTAATGGCAAATTGCTAAGGCAAATCATTAATTTTTAGGTCTGCATCAGTCTGATAGCAGGGTCACAGACAACATAGCCGTGTACCGAGGTACACTACGTTTGCCCGCAGACAGGTAACACCGTCACCGACTACTCCAGCAGAAAGGCACTGAGTCTCACTGAGCTCGACGGTCTTCAATAGCATGCTCCACGCCTGTGCGAAGCTTTGGCATACAGCGAATCTCAAAAAGTGCGTGTAATAGCACGGCCGTGCTGGATTAAGCTCTAGTAACCACATATTCAATTATATTCTACCCGCATGAAGTTTTAAGTATTCACTCTAAAGCCGGGTAGCAAGCAGCAATCCTAAACACGAATGAGCAAGCATGGGCCATGACAAAGCAAGACTACACGATTTGATGTCATCATAAATACTGGCCTACAGCAACAACAAAAAACGTTTTTCACTTCATCTTGCCAACTGCCCATAATAGAAACCACTGGCTTCCACTGATGAAAGTTTCACAAGCAAGTCATGGCATGACTCAGTATGACAGACAAGGTGCTAGAAAATAATTATAAAAAAGCTATAAACACGATGCAAAAGGTCAAATCATAATCTGGCTTCTCACTTTCGAATACGTTAAGAGCAGCTACTGCGGCCATTAACAGAATCTACGGGATGCACAAAAGGCAGGAACCATAATTTTGAAATGCGACAGGCAGCACAGCAAGCTGCTTGCTATGCTAAACCGGGCAGGTCTTATCAATGCCGTTTCTCCAAGAAGTAAGAAGAAGAAAAGTGGCGATCCACTGAACTGGCTTGGCCCGGTTGTGGATAGGGTGCTCGCCCCGACCGAAGTCTGAACAAGGTCGTGGGTTCGAACCCTACGGCATATGTGAAGCACCTGAATAGAGATCCCTTAGGTCGCTATACAAGTAAATTTTATTTATTTATCTATTCAAGCGATAGCAACAAGCCATATTGAGCAGTCTTATCAACGTTCAAGGACCCTGCCTGACAAACCCAGTTGAAACACCAAGGTGAGCCAAATACACAGGACATTTGCAAAAACCCTACGATGGTAGGGCGACAACATCCAAGAGAGCAAAAAATGTATTCACTGGCTGCCTGTAAAATAATAATCTTTACTGCTAGCATAGACATGGCCAGGATTAAGCCAAGGTCAAACCTTGACCATGCCAAGGCTGCCAATCACAAGGCTGAAAGGGCGAGTGGGCTAGGAAGCCTCCTTGGTGTTCTGGCAAGGGAGTAAGCCCACGATGCTCCTTCGATGCGCCTGTATGAGTGCTGGCGTTACAGAAGCTCTAGATGGGTTCTAAACTGTCGGGCTTGCCGTTTCACTGCTGAGGCAGTTGCTAACCGGTGAGCATCCACATGAACAAAAGTGAGACTACGGCCTGTTATCAGTCACATGCTTGACTAAAAGACGAAGTTAAGTTATAAGGTTAGCAGACTCAACAGCCTCATTTATGCAGTGGCAGAAGGGCCTTGATGGCTATCACCACTGCTTGCGACGTGCGATAAAAGATCACCCACTGTAGGATTCGTAACCATGATCTCGATTGTGAAGAGCGAGAACCCCGCCTCCAATATCAAAGGACAAGTAATCACTAAAGGATTTGTGGCTGGTGTGAAGGACCAGCTAAACAGCTTGAGTCAGAAGTGGTTGGTACGATGCCTAGCCTGATGGTGAAATAATTCCGATAAGCAGGCTGGAGCAAGTGGATGAAGAGACCTAAAAGTGAGTGAAAAGTCGACACACTACTTGATGGGGAGCAACTGCAGGTCGGTGAAAAGCTGTCCAATGTGGCGATTACGATGCTCACTACAGACAAGACTAGCTGCAGAGTTTTGCACCAACCGTAAGCGTCTCAAAGCACAGGCCGGAAGACGTGCACCTAGTGAGTCCCAAAAGTCAAGAAAAGCTGTCACAAATGAATGAACCAACTTGGATGTGATACACTTGTTTAAGTAGGGCCGAAATTTTACAATGATACATGGCTGAAAGCACGCTGACTTGACTTCCGAAGCTGATGTGTAAATCTTGTGAATTCACTTTGAAATAGTATACCCAGATTTTACGGCAGATGCTACAGATCAGACCACGCCCACTTCAAGGTAAAGGTATTCCCATTTCTTCTAAACACCAGGTTTGTCCCTAGCTAGCAAGTTGCTTTTATTTTAATCAATCAATTTAACAACATGTGTTGCCATATAAGTGCAAATGTCAGCAGTAGACACAGCAAGGGAATGGATAGAGTTCGACATGCTAGAAGGCAGGTAGGGGGATCAAAGCACAGGTACAGCTTATGACAAAATCGTACCCTTCGATGTACCACCTTTCATAGACACTACAAGGATGGCAATCGTTAGTGCCATTATCAGCATGGGCATGCAGGTTGAAGGCGGATCTCCTAGCACACTTGCTATGCATAAATTGCATCAATTGTGGCCTCCAATTATCTATGCAAAGCTGTTCCAAAACTAAAAACTATGTCACATATTCCTACGGTGGAAAAAACCCTGATCTTGACAGGTGCTTTGCTTCAAAACTTGGCCTGCAAAACTAACATGGCATGGTCGATAACCTTGAATGGGCGAAACATCTCATTGTGACATACGAGTTACGGAATTATCGCCTAATAAGCAGTGGTGATGAAAGATGCTGGAGTGAAGGACACGACGGTCAATTGCTATCTGACTAGGTAACATCTTGTTTCCTTTTAAAGGCCCAGTTTAATTCAGAAATCATGACACCGGCATTAATGACATTGCTTTAAATGCAGCACGGAGGAACACTTTGGACTCATCATTTTAATTAGGCATGCGAAAGTTCAAGTCGGACTGTCAAGAACTAAGTTTGGTTCTCGTCCTATTAGCCCAGAAGCTGCCATTGTGTGGGTGCAGACCTGGCGACCGTTAGGCTAACTCCTCTAACGAAGACGCACAATCGTCAGCGCATGCACTGGGCATTCTGAAGGCATTCTACCCCACTGAAGAGAGTAATTTGAAGCAGTTAAAGCTATTCGTAGAACACAAGCATCAAGCAATCAACCTGGCCACGTGGGACTCGGGTCGCCAACGCCAACACAGCAAAACTAAAAATGAGGCAAGAACTGAACAAGAAGGCGAGGATTTGAAACCACTTTTTCGGATCGAAATACCTTAGCAGACCACATCAGATGTACGCTAGCGATTGCACATAGTTGCTAAGGAGTAGCTATACGGGAAGTAGCAGGTCCATATGTGTTAGACCGATGGGTAACACTATGGCCATCTGGCTCTCTTCAAAAGTATGCCTGCACGAAACATGCACATCAGTCAGTAAGGGAGACAAACCTTGTTCGCCGACAGGAATTCGAGCAGAGGGAAAACGAGGTGCCTGTCGAGGTACTGCCCTATACGAGGCGTTAGATCAAACTCCGCCATGTCTGCTCGCGGGTCGCGGTGTGAGCCGTGTTCCGTCGGCCGCTTCCGGTAGATAATCATTAGTTTATTCATTGCTGTAAATCATGTATAAATTACCGAAGTAAAATAATTATTATTTATATACTTCGACTTGAATTACTAAATCTCGCATGTCTTATTTATTTGTTTGTTTTTGAAATGCATTACTTCCGGTGTCCCGCTGATTCTTATAAACGAACCTGCTATATCCGTTCATAGTTACGCGATAAGGCCGCCGGTCACTAAATTAGTAGGGTCGCTAAACTGCTGAGCTACGGGGCTGCCTTTTGATAGCATTTATTGACAACTGATTGGTTCAGACAGAGACGGGCTGATCAGTTCACGAGAAGCCTGCGGAGGCAGCTAGCTCGCCTTATGAGTCGAAGATTGCGGGGATCCGTCTCTCAATCAGAGAAGATGACCGCCGAGATGGCCAAGGCTCTAGATACATTCGGTAATCAAATTGTCTTTCTTATCGTGCTTCCAATTATTGTTGTCACGCTGACTTCGTTACTCGTTGCTGCGTTGGTCCCGGGTCGTGTGCCATTTCGCGCTTGCCGCAGTGTGTGGCTCGCGCCCTCGACCAGCGTTTATCTTATACATCGGTCCGTTTCGGTATATATCTTCTCGCTTTCTAGATGTATCTTTTTTGATCCAATTGGTATCATCAGTGGAAATTGCGTGCGAATCGTGCGCAATCAGGCGTCTTTGCCTGTCAATGCATTCTGCATGGTGACCGGCTTAACTGATGTGGCGCTTTATAATTTCTCCAATGTGAAACGTTCGTATATATGTCCTTGGTGAATTTGTACCGTGGAGTCTATAGCCCGGTCAGCAAAGCCTGAAGCATTCAGCTCGCCGGCCAGGTTGAGCTAGAGGCTGTTTTCAGTAGGCCTTCTAATTGTAAGTAATGTATCTCCGTCTGTAACTCCACAAAGCCACTAGGGCTATGCGCGTGTTAGTTAATTATAGCGCTCTCACAGCTTAAGTTGCTTTCGGTACGCATTCGGTAGCCAACAGACGTTATCTTATGCAACAAAGAGAAAGTGGGAAGGATAGCTGAGACAGGAGAGCAGGTGAGGTAGTGAGTACCATGGAATGGCAGCTCAGGACGGCTGGATAGGATGTGCTATAGTCGGAAGATGTCGTTGCGTAAGAACTGTGGAAGTGAGTTCCACAGTCTAGGACCTGCAGAGCAAAAGCTTCTGTTGCCAACAGTCTTTAAATGGAGGATTGAACAGCTAATTTATTGTCCATACTGGACCTGAGAGCGCGAGGAGGCTGAAACTGGTAAAGCAGTTCTATAAGCTTAGAACACCTTTTTATTGAAACATTTAGTCGGTCCTTGTGAATCGTTATCTGTGTGCTTTTGCGGGCTGACACTGTTCCTGCTGCTACTAACCATACGTTGACCCTGTGCATGTCCGATCTAACAATGTTATACTTAATGACATTGTGAATGTTACAACTAATCATTTGGTTATAATTTCTTTATAGCATGTGTAAAGTTCCTAAAAAGATTTAGTTCTCTCAAGGCACCATACAAATGTATTATTATTGTTAGGATTTATAGCAAGGAGGGCTAACCATGTGACTGCTGCCATTGGTCCTTTGTGTGCCCCCCAACCGATTAGTTTTAAATGCATGCATGCTCGACTACTTTTTGTTTGCCATGCCTCTTGTTAAATGACGACGGTTGTGAAAACCGGGTTTAAATTTTGAAATTTTTAGCTAAAGATCTTGACTTGTGGATAAGTCTATACCTTTGTGTAGCAGACAGGACCAGTGGTAGGCTGACATTGTTTATTGTGGATTGTCATTGTATTGAGCCTGTTGCTATCAGAGCTCGGTACATATACGCAATCAGTAGCTAGCATACAGCCTTGGGAGGCTTCATTTATTTGCATGAACCGGTGTGACATTAACACTGAACTTGTGCAAAAGCAGCTAGCTCGGCTAGTGCCAAATCTTGAAGCATTTGTCCATCACCATCCGAGATGATATTCACGAGAACTTGACTCGTGGCTACGTCTCTTTTGATCAGCAATTGAGAAATGCTAGGTGATTGTCATTGTCTGACTCACTTGAGTTTTGCTACTCCGGTTGCCTGCTGATTCCTTCAACGTTGATATTTTATATCAAAACTCCCGGAGACTGCTGCCGCAAAAAACAGTATGCAAGAAATTTGTCTATTCTAATTGATCTATGGTGTGCGTTATTTCCTATGGGACCTCTAGTGCTATTTTCTTAAGATTGGTTGTGCTGAGTATTTGTAGCTGTCATTTTCTTGGTGGTAGCCACTTCGCTGCTGCGAGTATCTGGGTCGCTATCGTCACAGCTGGCAATAACCAGCCTACATCATTTGGCAAGTTGTAAGGCCCAAGGGTGTAAGCATGCACCATTTTCTCTCCTCTTTGAGCACAATTGCATGTGACAGTTCATTTTGTACTTTGTGTGTTTGTTAACAAGAAAGAAAATTAAAGTAAACCTAAGCTAAAGGTCGGGTAATTCAACAGCCCCCCCCCCCTGCGCACGCACACACAGCAACGACATGGAAACCTGAGTACCTATTATCATATCCCTCCCTTTCAGTGGGTAGTAATAGATTGCCTGCTTCAGGACTCGAATCCGCGACCTAGCCTGGTCAGTATCTTGCTTTGGTAACTGGATGTGTCAGGAAATAAATGCGTGGCCCACCATGCCGCAGATGCAAGGGGCCTTCTGTCAGACCTTATTGTGCAGGGATGTGATTATGCCGACAGTCCGGATAGCTGCTTCAAACTGATTGTATTGATGTCTTTTGATACATTACTGCCGTCTGCCTAATAGCTTAACACATATGCTCGGGAAATATGGAGTGGCATCGTCGTGGCTAATATGGACCGTGTACAGCTCTGATTTCAGATTACTTTTTTAAGCAGTAGCAGCTCTGGTTGCTGTGCTAGAAAAATATATTGTGGCAGCCAAATTCTATATGCCGATATGATAAGCATATTCAATATTCACGGAAAGAAACAGGTAGGATTGTTATAGCAAAAATGTTTTGATTCCGATCCTCTCAGCTTTTCATTGTAAATTAAGATCAGAGGACATGGGATTGGGTTGATCTCCGAAATAGCCTTCGGGGTCATCTTGTAGGCCTTGGCTTTCGTTCCACAGGATTTTCTACCACATTTGGTGCTGCTCCGATCGTTAACAAGTTTCAGGCCTGAATACGGTTTGTTGAATAAACAGTCTCACCTATAGAGCAACACAAAACCCCTAATGGCTCTCACCACTGCTTACCCTGTGGTTAATAAAGTATTGCATGCTGCACGACTCGAACCAACGACCCGGGTCGTGGAACGCTAGCACCTAACCCCTGGGCGAAGATCCTGGGGCCACTTGTGCAGTTAAGGCCTGTACTGGTTGCCATGGCCACGCCAGCCTTTTCTCGGTGCGTCCCAGAGTGTGTGCACCTCTCAGGAACTGCACAGGTAGCTGTAATTCGTCTAGATGGCACACCAGCCTGTTAAATAAGGGATTAGCCTCTGCTTTTAGCCAAGCTCTAGATTTGAGCAGTGCCGTCAAGCCTTCGTTACTTGTAATAGTCTGATTGTATCCTGTTGCCGAGTGATATCGAAACTGAGTTACCCAGCACTTGTATAGCCACAGAAGAGCCTTTACGGCTATCACCACCGATGGCACTGGCAATATAGATTCGCCCACTGCAGGATTCGAACCCACGACTTTGGAACCGAGGTCGTGAAAAGCAACCGCCTCAACTAGTGTGTGCCATTACGGCTCACCGAAGGGTGTCTAGCTCTGTGAGCCTCCACATCCAGGCAGATAGACACTACTAATGCTGAATGCCACCAAACGTGTGCCATGCTGCATTCCTTTTTTAACTCCCAATCCAAACAAATGGTAGGCTCTAAAAATCTGACCATGTTCTGTAAGCCTAAGGTGCTTGCTCCACACGGTAGCCCTTTAGACCTGAGCTGATTAGACACTGTAAACTTGAAATATATATATCGGGTGTCCCCCCCCCCTGCGTGTGGAGAGACTGAAAGTGCACTGTGTATAAAGAACACCAAAAAAAAATCGGTGCTGGCCACTTGGAGAGCCCAAGCTGTGCATAGAAGGCATGCCACCCAGCACACCTCGCTAGACATACCTAAGAGATTTGCTCCCGAGCTCTAAAAATATGGCCACCCTTGGGAGGAAAGCGATCGCTCCTCTAGAAACCAATGCATCATATCACCTCCTAAGATGCACCGCCCAGCAGCCATTTTAGCATTATATAAATGCCGGTCATCCTGAAAGAAACCCCAATCAATCTGCTCTTGCTGAAGTTGTGCTACCCTGCAGCCTTCAAGAAAATGTCAAAGCTTGGTAGCCTTGGATACCTGGCGGTTACTGGGTAGGGGCTGCCTGGGCTTCTATTGATGATAATTAATTATCAGCTTTCGGTTTGCCTTCCGTTTTGCCCCTCCCCCCAACCTGCCACCCACGAGCTTGATGGTAAGTGAGAATTGCCTATAACGACCAAGGTCGTTGACTTGAACCCTTTGGTATATGTAAAGCACCAGGATAGCATTGAAGTTCTCTTTTTTTTCTTTTTCCCAGCTGATTAAACAGCCTCTTTTTGTATAGCGACAGAAGAGCCTTTACGGCTTTCACCACAGCTTGCAGTGGCGATAAAGAATCGCCCACCGCAGAAATCGAACCCACCGCAGAAATCGAACCCACGACCTCGGGACCTAGGTCGTGAAAGCAACCGCCTTACCTAGTGTGCCATCACGGCTCACCACTTTGAGTTGGTATACGAATGACTTTTTTTATACTTTTGTTTCTCACATCCTAATTGGTTGGCCTTGTATGTATTGCCATATACAGCCACTGTGCCACCATGGTTGTATGCGGTATGTATATATGTGTGTGGGCCTGTAGGCTATCGCATCTGGTCATCGTTTTGGGTTTAGTGCACTCATGTTTTGTTTATGTTTGCAGATTGTGGCATTTGCCTTCAGCGATGTGAGCACCCAGCCAGACTTCCGTGCGACCACGTGTTCTGCTACTTGTGCATCAAAGGCATTGCAAACCGCAGTGGGACTTGTGCATATTGCCGAAGGCCTATACCGGCAGAGTTTTTGGACAACCCACAGATCCTCAATGGGGAGTCGTTTCGTCCACAGGACTCCAGTCCTGAGCGGTTCGCTTGGTTTTACCAGGCAAAAACATCCGGCTGGTGGCAGTACCAGCAAAGGGATAGCGATGAGCTTGAAGCTGTGTATCAGCAAGATCGTGAAGCCGTATTTGACAGACTTATTGCAGGTTATGTGTACGTCATCAATTTCAAAGATATGATTCAGCATCGAAAGACGGACAGGACCGTGTATAGACGGATTAAAAGGGATATAATCTCTATAGGAGACAGGGTGGGCGTTGCCGGTCTTAGACTGCCTGCAGCAGGACTTCGTTGTGACGATTGCAGCGCATCGGGCACGCAATCCAAAGTGGACGATAATGCAGCGTGCGCCTTGGAAGCCTCTACAGCTGGGCCCTGCGGTTCCTCAAGTAATGATGCCCTCGTTGAACCAAATAAGTTGCAGCAACCGTCGAACTTTCGAGAGCCAGGCATCCGAGAACAAAGCTTGTGCTTGTTACCAGGCGACGTAGCTCAATCGGGACGTAGTCGTCCTAGTGAGAGCTCACCAGCATTGCCCGTGTCTCCTCAGGAGAGTGATAATGCTGGACAGCACTCGTCTGTAGTTACAGATCAGCCTGCTTATACTCGTGCTTCACGTCGGGCAGAGATTGAGGAGGCAGCAGCACCTCGAGACGAGCAGTTCAGGAGCACCTCTGCAAGACAGCGCAGCCGGCAGCGCAGCCACAGGTCAGAAGATGCAGACGTTAATGTTTTAGTGGCTGCCCTCAGCATGTCCGATGATCGAGCACATGACTATGTCTGATATAGAGTTTTTGCATTCGCTGATTATTTGATAGTGGATCTGGACGATCAAAACCAAAAAAACGTCAATGACTGAAGCAGCCGTCATCAAGCATCTCCATACACTGTTGTCAAAACGAATAGGCATTTAGTGTTCCAAGAAAGGTGATTTGCGACTTCTGGCATGCTGCACTCTGTGGTGGTCGAGAAGTTTGATTCACCCTGTGGCCCAGCAGATTTTGTTATGGAATAACTTGCTCAAGACAACAAGTGCTTGTGCTGTTTGACCAGTGAGCTCTTGATTCGGTCGGGGTGGTTCTGGGTTTTCTATCGACTGTCGTCTAATTGACGAAAATCCTACACTGAGCTGTGTAGTAATAAATAACCTGAAGGATGTCGTGTCTACCTGAGATTTATTTGTTGGCGCGATCACATCGTTGAACCCATGCCAGTCTTTACTCAATATTTAGAGCAGTGGTCCAGGAAGCTAGACGTTATGTCTTTGCTTGGTGTAGTAAGTATTTTTTATTTCTTGTCTAGGACATGCAGCTTGCATTTAAATATCGGTCAAAACGTGTGTAGAATCTCGTATCTTGTTTTTTAAGGCAAGGGTTTAATTTCAGAAATTTGAAACTTGAAATTAACTGGTTTAAGGGGGTAAGTCGGCTAGTAGTGGGTAAGCAAAGGCAAGTTAGCTCATGACTCATTTTAGTCAAGAGGAAACAGCAAACTGAGAACTCCGGTTATTAATGGTGTAGTTTCATGCGATAAGAGTAATGATTAAAATTCATTTACCGTGCTGGTTTGTGCCACCGATTGAGGTGCTCACCTCGAATTAAGGTCAATGTGAATGCATTTGGTGGCGTCTCTACAGCTCGTTGAGAATGTTTTTTCATTCAGCTTCTGCTGATTCTGGATCTTAATTGGTATTCATTCAATGCATGTAATGACTTCTAATTTAAGGTCTTCCGTTAATTTGAAGCCATTTAAAAAAAACGGTAAAGCTTGATTAATCTTGCAGCTTTCCAACACGCCAACTCAGCTACGCCAAGCGAAATCACCGGAAGCACCGCAAGCACCATTTGTCAATTCGGGCGTAGTATAGAGAGCCCAAGCTGCTGGAATGCCGTTGCAAACCTAGGAAAAATTCTTTTAAATTTCAAGCCTGTTTAAAGTGTTCCAAGTTCTAGCATTTCATTGTTCAACGTCAGCAATGAGAGAGTACCTTTGCAGCTACATATGCAAATTAATAGAATATCTCCCTTTTTGCCACTCATCATAAATAAATCCTAGTTGATTAAACAGCCTCTTTTTGTATAGCGACAGAAGAGCCTTTACGGCTATCACCACCGCTTGCAGTGGCGATAAAGAATCGCACACCGCAGGAATCGAACCCACAACCTCGGGACCGAGATCGTGAAAGCAACCGCCTTACCCAGTGTGCCATCACGGCTCACCAATAATCACTGTACCCTTGGAGCCCCCTGGCATATGCGAAGCGAAGGAATAGAGATGTTCTCTTAGGGCGCTATGCAAATTGAATTATGTTTGTGTAGTACCCTAAGAAAGGGAAATCTCTTCCAAGGTATCATCACCACATAGCTGAAAAAAATCATGTAAACTTACCAGTGACAATAGCATGCACAAATCGTTTTAGGAATAAGCACATAAATGATGATTCCTTAAACGGTCAGAAAATGTTCATCTGGATATTCTCCTGTTAGGCACGGTGCACATGTAAAGTTGTCACATACAAGATGGCATGCGTAGTGCTGCTAAACTGAATTAAGTCAGGGTTAGTGGGACATCACACTATCGAGTAATATCCATAGAAGTGTGCTGGTGCCTTAAACTGACATTTTAGTAGTTATGTTGTACTTTATTGCAGAGTAAGAGGATAGTGAAATGCCATATTTTATTGCCATTACATCAAGAGATGGCTTGCACCCAGGATGCATGTTGATATGTGGAGACAATATATCAAGACAATAGCGAAAATATACTGTAATGAAAACGTTTGCTGAGATGTGGGGGGCCTACCAATTATACTTTGGCGTGCCTGGGGGGGTATAGAAAAGCACTAGGCACAGCATTTCACATGATAACACTGCACGAGAACTCGTGCAGCCAAATATGAACATTTACTGTTCCCTCGATGGAACTTCTTGCACAACGTTAGCTTATGTGGGCAGAACTAGTTAGCTGCGAGTGTGAAAGTAAAAGATCAGAGAAAGGGTCAACAAGCTGGTTTGGTCCAGTGGTAAAGGTGCTTGCCCCGACCAAGGTGTGGCTGAGGTCGTGGGCTCGACCCCGAGGCATATTTAAAGCGCCTGAATAGATTAAGTTCTCTTGGGACGCTATACAAATGAAATATATATATATTCAGTCGGCAAGATGGAGTGCTTCTGCAGCAAAGTGTCTATCAGACGCTCCGTCATCTTACGTCTCGTCAGCTTTTATTCCATTGCCCTAGCTCTGATCCCCATACTTCCTCTCGTCCCAAAAGGGTTAGTAACAGAATTTATCTCAAGCAGAGAAAACAGTGCGAGAAGCTAAGAGAGTCGAATTCGTAAATGCCATATATGCTGTACTCCTGGAAAGAAAGTGTCAAAGTCGGCGGCCACTGAGGAGATGTCCCTGCATAAGAATTTAGTAGAGAGTTCCATGTCACCTCAACTTCTGTTAACTCTATATCTAACATTTAATTTATTTGTATATTGCCCTGAGAGAACTTAATCTCTGTCCAGGCGCATCACATATGTCGCAGTTCTCGCGCCCACGATCTCATTCGTCAAAGGCAAGCATCTTAAACCCATGAGTCAAACCAAGGCTTATAAACCAAGGCCACCTTATCATTTTCCTGAAATAAATGACGCAATACATTCCGCAAAATAAGGAATTACAATTGGTGCAAAACTCTAAAAGCTGCCTGTTATGTCGTGAACAGTGCCACATCACGCATCACTTCTGATTTGCTGATTCTGCTGCTCCGGCTTCTCATCAACTTCAACCTTTTGCCACTCTCTTGTAGGTCCTCCATTCTCCATTCTCTTGCTCCGGCCCATCTATCAGAACCACTTCTCAATCGCGCTAGGCATCGTACCACCAGTTCCTCTGACTCAAGTCGCTTAGCTGCGCCTCGAATCAATTTCAAATATCTTGGAGACCACCCCATTAGTTCGTCTGCTCCCAAAGCCTGGAATTCAGTCTCGACTGATTCACGACATTCCAGACTTTACGATAATTAAACAGAAGTTAACAATGGACCTCGAATTCCTCGCAGCATTTGCTGGGTCCCCGCGGATCGTCCTTTGCGTGGTTATTCGGGCTGACACCACGAAGTTAATCGTCTACCATATGGACAGGTCTTCTTTATAGCATTGGTCAAGTGCTTAAAGGTAATCAGGTTGTCCGAGGGTGCTATACAAATATCTTATCACTACCATTATAGTAATTAGTGTATCGGTGATTACATAGTCTCTGAACGCATGTAGTCTCGTCTAAGCACCCTTCGTACCTAGCTGAACTGCTGCATCAGTTTCAGCCTGTTCGCGCCCTCAGGTCCTGTGTGGACAATAAATTAGCTGTTCCATTCCTCCGCCTAAAGACCTTTGGCTACAGAAGCTTTAGCTCTACAGATCCTAGATCCTTTTTAATTCCTCCGCTTCAAGACCGTTTGCGACAGAAGGTTCAGCTCTGCAGGTACTAGACTGTGGAACTCGCTTCCACAATTCTTACGCAACGACAACTACTCTCCTACTGCCGACTATGGCTCATCCTTTTCAGCGATCATGAGCTGCTACTTCCATGCTACTCACTACCTCAACTGCTCTCCTGACTCTGCTATGCTTCCCACTTTCTCTTTGTTGCGTGAGACGAAGTCTGTTGGCTACCGAATGCGTACCGAAAGCCGCTTAGGCTGTGAGTGCGATAAACACATCTCTCCTGCGTAACACCCACATGGTCTTTACGACTTTGTAGAGTTTCAGACGGAGATACATTACATTAGGCAGCACACGCACTATACTAAAATGTTTCAGGGCCGTTCTCAGTGGGAAATTAAGAAAGCAGACGTCAACAGGCACCGGTCATTCAGCCCTACGCTTTTGACATTGTGCATGTTTACACTAACCTTTTGATTATGTTTCATTTACAGCATTTGTAAAGTGCCTGGAAAGGGATTAAGTTCGCTGAGTTCGCTAAAGAAATGTATTACTATTATTGTTATTCAGTGTGCCCCCTTGAAGAATCGCGTGCCCCAAGATCCACTTCACTTCATTTTGCATTGCATACTCTTCCTCTTCCGACGTTATTTAAAAGCACAATCCAGGCTTTCATTGTTATGGAGATGCAATGCATGCGTATCTATGTGCTTTAATCCTTCCCAGTTTCCCATCATTCCCAGTCTCTCTTCTCCTTGCCGTATGTATTGCTGGCATTAGCACTTGGATGGAAGCAGAATTTCTCAAACTGAATGAGGATAAATCCAACTTACTAGCCATAGGCAAACCTAGTGTATCAGCAATGAAAGCGTAACCATCTAAATTGGCTCGGCTACCATCTCTGCAATAGCCTCAGCACACAATCTGGGTGTTCTATACCAAAATGACTCACTACACGAAGTAGCTCTGCACTCGTCTACTTACTTTTTCATCTACTTAACAATGAAAAACTTCGGGCTTGCTTAGATAAGTTCACGCACTATTCATGCATCCATTAGTGGTAAGATTCATGCATTAGTTACATAATAATAATAATAATGCTCTTGATAAAGCGCCCTCAGAGAACTCAAATCTCTTTCTAAGCGCTTTACATTTGCTGCAAAGGATCCGTCTGGACTTCTATTACTCGCCTGACGAAAACTGTGGGGTCTTTCACTCTCTTGATCCAGCCGGTAGCATTGTAATACTTCTTAATGAGGGCTTCAAAAGCGAGATCCGCTCTTCTAATTAGTCTTTCTGTTGTCTCTGACGAGCGTCAAATCTCATGGAGACATTTTTTTCATTTAGTATGCTCATGGAGCTTGGTTCTCACAACAGACTGACATCCGGTCATCTAGTTTAGCTACATTCAAAGACGATACACTCCTACCTTTTCCTCACAGCCTTTGCTCCATACGATTGAATCGTCCTCGTTGTGCCTTTGTGTTCTGAAACTTCGCATGTTACTACTTCGCATGACTAACCAATCGGTACGCTTCCGCCCTCTTGCCAGTGCATGCGAAATTCCTAGAAAAATATGTGGTCCTCAGACGTTATTTAAATATTTATTAATATTAAAAACCGTCAATAGGAAAAACAAAAATAATGAAATAAGGCTGGAAGTAAATTAGCGAGTGGCCAATTGACCAAACAAATCGTACTATCACCGTCGTCGGGGCAGCCACTAGCATCGTGGCTCCACTGGTTAGGCCCAGTGGCTCCCACAGGCTCTCGCCTCGAACCGAGGTCAAGGCGAATGAATTCGATAACCAAGATCGTGGGCTCGAACTCCGTGGTATATGTGCAGTGCTAGAATAGAGATTAAGTTCTTTTACGAGGTTGGTTTTCAGGAACTCGGTCCGGAGGTCATGTGTTCGAATCCTGCGGCAGGTGATTTTTATCGCTGCTGTAAGCCGTTGTGATAGCCGTAGAGTCTTTTCTGTCGCTATACAAAATAGGCTGTTAAATCAGCTATTATTAAAGGTGCCAAACAAATGAAAAATACTAACCATGTGATCGTAATCTACAGATCCTCTTTGAGAACTGGTTCTCAAGTTTCATGCCTCCAAAGCCAGTCAGCATGCTTGCCGGCTGATGATGCCAGCCTTAAAGTGCAAGCACAGCTTTCTGTGGTATTTTAGTCACTAATAATAAGCTTCCACAGACGAAAGCATCTGCCTCATTTCCGGCAAAGTGGTCTGAAACTTCAGGTAAGGTCTTCTTAATGACAAGAGCTGGCTCCTTTCATTAATGCAAAGCGTTTCCAAATGTCTAAAGCGACAAATACAGTACGGATAAGTATCAGTCAGCCATTTTTATATTCGTGCACTTTTTAATGCTTTCTATTGCCTCTGATTTTGGTTTTGAGAGTGCTTTTGTGACTTTAGAAATTGTATATGTAATTAAGTTGTAGCTGACTCATAATTAGACTTGTACGATACAGTACTTGTCATCGATATTAATCAGCTTTCTCATAAGATCCTGGTTGTAAATGCCTCCCACTTAAATGTAACTGAAGACACTCGCATGCTATCTAAACAGATCGCTATTCTGACATTTTATCTACACAGCCCTGTGTTGATGTGCACAAGCCGTTAGCAGATACAGCATGCACACATGTACAGTCGTCTTACAAGAATAAGCTTGGGCCGGCAAATAGCCATTCTTTTAGACAAAGTATTCACATATGCAGAGTGAGACTATATCTAGAGGAAATCTGGGATGTGAAATGGCTATTTTTATAGGCAGAGCCAGTATTCCCATATCCAATATTCTTATACGCAGAGTCGACTGTACCTACGACGCACATATTTAGATCGTGCATAATCGTCATGGACATCATGGATACAAGTAGCAGAAGTTACAAAACATGCATATACTACTGAAAGGAAGCCTTGATCCATATCCAAGATTAGGGACTGCCTAACGCGATGACTGGCTAAAGATTTGCTAGCTCACCGTTCCTTTCAAGGATGGACTATTGTAATTCAGTTTTGGCTGGGCTATAAAAAAAAGCCACCAAACCTCTACAGTCGGTGATTGATGCGGCTGCAACGTTGGTCAGAAAATCTCAGTCAGCCACGTGTCCCTTTTGCCGAAAGAGCTATGATTGATCAACCGACACAAACAATTCTAAATTCTAACTCTGAACTACGAGGCCAGTCTTAGCTTGGCTCCTTCCTACCTAGTTAAACTGCCGAACCGGCTTAATCCTCCTCTCGAGCCCAAGGTCATTCTTGAGCCAAACTGAAAGACCGTTGACGACAGAAGCTCTTGTTCTTCAGATCCTAGACTGTAAAACTCACTTCCACAATTCCACCGTCCCGGGTTAACCCAGGAGTGAAGGTGCTTGCCTTTGGCAATCGAGGTCAAGGTACCAGAGGTACAAGGTACAAGACTACCGAGGTCGTGGACTCGAGCCCTGCGGAATATGTGAAGCACCTGGATAGAGCTTCAGTTCTCTCAGGACTCTATACAAACGAATCATATTTTATTTATATCTATTATTAGGCAGACATTTTCTCTCCCAATGCCAACTCAGGCACATTCTCTGCAGCCATCCATCGCAGCCATTGCCATACTACTCACTTCGTTTTCCGACTCAGCTATGTTTCTCACTAGCTCATCGTTGTATGAGATCTCGTCCGTTGGCTAGTGCATTAGCATCAAAAGCAGCTTAAGCTTTTGAGTGTGATAAAGACAAGTCTTCAGCGTAACACTCACTTAGTTTTTATGGAGTTACAGACCGATATACATAAATGCATATACACATACATAAGCATTGAAAGCCTCATTTTGCCACTACATTAACCAGGACAAAACAATACCGATACATGCTGGGACTGAACCTATATTCCGAGTCGGAAGTTTCACGATGGTCAAGCATTATCCCCAAGTAAGCACTTTTGGTTGGCTCATGCATTGCCTCATCAACGTGCAATACATAATCTGCAATGGTGTATGCTGCTGCCTGTATGGAGCCTGTCGGCTCGTGTGGGGTCACAGCTGGACACAGCGTCCGGGACCAGCAAGCTAACGCATGAGACACACAGCAAGAACAACCCTCGCCAGACAGTATCAACAGAGAAGCATCACCAGGGCACCAAATTGTCTCATTTGATCACAACTGCAGCCTTTTCAGTACAAAGAGATAGATAGTTAACTGCCAGGGCGATCAATACATTGGCACATCACAGGCGATATCACACGATCGCTAATTCTGCAGCTTTCTAATTACAGGCAACAGTGCCATGCAGCAGCAGCAGCAGCTAAATAGACAAAGCAAAGTCAAAAGCAGCTTCCTGTGTAGCACGGGGGGGGGGGGAGGGGGTCTGCCACCACCTACAATCGGGTCACCGATGTACAACGTTCGGAGGGGGGATGGATATAGAGGAAAGCGGCAAAATAAGACCGAAAGCCGGCTGGGCGCTATGACGCTCGACAGCTTTGTGCATTCCAGCTCTTGTGTCTGCTTTTGGGCAGCACGAGGCAGAGAGAGAGAGAGAGAGAGAGAGAGAGAGAGAGAGAGAGAGAGAGAGAGAGAGAGAGAGAGAGAGAGAGAGAGAGAGAGAGAGAGAGAGAGAGAGAGAGAGAGAGAGAGACAGAGATCAGTGCCAAGCCATCCAAACGATGCCGACTGCCGAGCCGCCTAGACACAACTTCCAGTAGCACGACCTGCCCGTCTCTGTGGCTAGAATGGCCGACGTGAGGCCGACCATGAGCATAGCAGACGGCAGCGTCTGGCGTAGCGGCAGGCGGGACACGGTCGCCGGTGAACTCGCGGCAACCGACGACAGAATACCGGTCTCGATAAACGACCCCATGCGCCTGTAACGACGCAAACCAGCAGACACATTAGGTGGCATGCAATGCAGCACGCTGCTGCTGCCGCCATTCTGCCCGAGATTCCGCCATTCCATTTGCCGCCATTCCGCCCGAGATCACTAGCCCGGCAGTGGTGGTCACACGGACTCGGCATGTTGCCATCGCCCAAACATGCTGCCAGTTGTCACACGCCGAAGCTTCGGCCGCAGCGCTCACCTGTCTTTGTCTGCATACAGCGTGTGCAGCCATGCCTGCAGCCTCTCGCCATCCTGCGGGACATCACCAATAGGTAGCCGCCGTATGTGCACGTGAACCCGCGGCCGGTGGGCACCGAGAAAGTCTGCGACAGCGAGAGGCATGAGACTGCCATGAACGCTTGACGAGACGAGTGCAAATTGAAGGAAAAGAAACAGCTGGTAGCACGATGCAGGCAGCGCTAGGGCTGTGCCACCGAGGAATCACCTTGCATGGACGGCCCTCGAAGCCTCTTAATGCTACTGTTGCCCGACGCTGCTGCTTCGGGCTGCGCAATGCCGCGCGTGCTTTCGTAGGCTATCGTGACGTCGTAAACGGCATCCGCGTGGTGGCGCAGGTTGTCGACGCTCAGCTGGAAAGCCCGTGCTCGTGGGCTCAGCACGTTGTGGAGCATGCTGTAGCCTGAGAACAGGACAGGGCCAAATAGCATGCAAAGCCGTGCCTCGAACTCCCAAGTAAACGAGACAGGCCATGCAGTATTATCTTTAGGAGGCATCCAACACTGGGATCCACTTGCAGTACTCATCGGGCTTGCATTTTGATCTCCTCGGTCATATCACCAATCGTCTCTCTCTCTCTCTCTCCTTCCTCTCCGTCTTTCTCTCCCTCCTCTCTCTGTGTCTTCTTTGTCTCTATCTGTCTTCGTCTCCATCTGTCTTTGTCTCCGTCAGTCTCTCCGTCTATCTCCCTCTGTGTCTGTCTGTCTGTCTCTCTCTTTCTGTGTCTCTCTATTTATCTCATTGTGCTGTCTGCCACAGCTGTATGTGGATGCCCTGCCGATGCTTGCATTATCGAGAGCATGCTATTAAACAGAGGTGATTAATAGAACTAATTCTTGTGCATGTAAGTGACTGGCCTGTATAATGTACAAGCCCCATAGTCAGGAAGGCTAGAAGCCAGCCGGGGCCAATGAACGACCTCGGCTGCTGTCGGGTGCAGCAGCAATCTTGCTGGTACTCCATGTAGTTTGCAGTACAGAAGGTGGCCAAAATCAAGTGTGAAATCGTTTACCACTATTAGCATCTTCAGCTAATGCATCCCCAGTCTTCTCCCGAGTAACCATTTTGAGTACTTCACGTGGGATACATAAAGGCCTATGCTGGTTACAAGCCTTTCGTGCAAGGGGGGGGGGGCAGTCCACTACACACAGGCCAGTGAGTATGCCACTTGACTCTCGGAGAGGGTTGAAGAACAGCAACATCCTTTTTTCTCTTTCCATCAAACCCAAAAGCAGCCCCTAGGCCGGGTAGTATTAGCAAACCCTTTGAAAAAACCTGCACCGTACAAATTTCTGACAGTATAGTAATCACAGCAATGGTATGCTAAGTTGGTGTCTGGCTTAATCACGGAGAGACGATGGCACTTGATGGTGTCTCGGCCAGCGAAAGCACACTAACCACCTACATGGAAGGGATCTCGGGAGTTAAATCGAAAGTTACAGTTACTTACAGCACATGGTACATAAGCCCACCCATTCAGAAGTCCTGCTGCCAGAAGGGTGCAACAACTCCAGCGGTGGGGGGAGGAGGTGAACAAGTGCCGAACACTCAGTGGCATAGGCTACGGGAAGCTTCTCGACGAATATCGAATACCGTTTGCAGCCACGAAGGATGGCAGCTCTGGTTGGCTTGCTAAGCCTCAGCTTTAGTTCAGAGGCTTGGCTTCAGGAGCTGCATGGGCACATATACACAGCAAAGAAAGAGGCTAGCGCACGAATACACTGCAGCCAGTAGATTTACGGAAGGCCATTGTCGGGCCATCGAGTCATCTGCAGTCGCCATTGGCGTCTGTCAAGGACCCTGGTCCCTGTCACGGGAGATATACCGAGATCACTTTCTCCATTCACCACGGTAAGCATCACTCACTGTCTGACACGGCTCCAACCCGACTGTCGAGTCTGCCAATGCCATTACTCACGTATAAGATGTCACCGTTATAATTACCACATGAACGTGTTCAGCAAAAAGGAAAAACATTAAGGTCATTAAAATGCCCTCAGGGGAGCAAGGGGTCGAGTAGACGTGACACGAGTTTGGTCGGCTGCACTGTCACGGTCACGTTGCAGCAATCTCTTGGGTGCCCCACTTGATTGCCACCTCACTGTCCCTGACACGGCTAGTCTCAGGATAATCACAGCAGAACACACCCACGTGTCAGGTCCATTCCAAGAAGGCAGACTGACGGAAGAGGGGGGGGGGCTTGCCCTCAGTAGAACGGTCAACGAGAATTACTGATGCCATGTCTCGAAGAACGGCTGCAAGTCGAATCGACTTCATCCCTCGGTGAGTTGCAGGACTAAGGGCGAACACATCCGTAAAAGGTAGTGCCGGCAGTGAGTGGCTACATGTCAAGCCGGCAGCTCGAGTCGTGGAGCGACGTCAACATGCTGGCTCGATATTAAATGTCCAGCTCCTAGATGCTGCAAGGCCAACTGCATACCAGTGATGATTAGCTTGACCTCACAAAGGTGTCCATCAAGCTCTTGGACTCGAAGGTGTGAGACCGTACTGGAGTAGTTATCCGATATGCCCAGGGTTCAGCTGGCACTTACACTTGAGAAGCCCAGGAGCATGACAGCAAGCACTCCAAGGCTCCGTGCTACACAAGCCGGTGCTACTCCGTGCTACACAAGCCGGTGCTGTCGTCATTAGACGGCTAGTCCCCATACACGTAATCTCATTGCTCACTCGCAGAAATAATAATAATAATAATATAAATAATATGAGCCATCTCTATAGAGCTCCAAGAAAGTGGTTTCACAAGTGTCAAAGTATTCTCTACCGTGTTTATTTCAAATTAGCTGGTGGTCCTGCAGCTTGTGTACGCAAATGGAATCTCGTAGCTGAGTTTAGCACGTCAGGCTGACCACTAGGATGGCTGCAAAATATTAGACCTTCCATGCCATCACACTCCATCCTACGTATGACCAGCATTTACCACCCACGTATTAAGATATAAATGCCGAGGCCGCGGGTCTCAGCTCAGTGGTAGGGTGCTTGCTCATCACGATCCAGGTCGTGGGTTCGTGCCCTGCTGTGGGCGATCCTTTATTTCCACTGCAAGTGGTGGCGATCGCTGTTAAGGCTCTTTTGCTGCCATACCTTCACTTCGCATAGACTGACAAGATTACATTTTATACTAGCAACTGTTGGGATTAATATTTATTGAGTGCGGTTAGTTGATTCAGATCGAGACATCTATAAAAGCATGCTTCTGCTAGCCAACTTGAGGTAAAGTAGAGGTTATCTGATTGAACATGCTCATTTATATAGCAGCACCAATGATATAACGGCTATCAGTACCGTTGGCAGTGGGCAATACACGATTGTCTAGAATTGAACTCTATGCTACGGCTTGTTAAGAGTGAAAAACTTGCTCCTGGTCAAAAACCCTGGGGTCTGGGCACTTCTATCTTAATAGATGAATGGTAAAGGCTGGTCATATTGGGGGAGGGGTGATGTGGCATGGAAGAGCTATTCATTTCTTAGCTAGCCGGGCGGTCAGTCCGACGTGCCAAGCTCAGCTATGCCATTCCATTCCATTCAAGCTTCGGGACTACCAGCTACTTTGAAGTAAACATGGTAGAAAATGCTTCAATGGCTTTTTACACTTACTATATCTCCCCAACAATTAGCTCCTCTCTCGTAGTAACCCTGAATGCACAGCAGGTCAAGGCTACTACCAGCCCAACACGGTCACGCCTGCTTGGGAAACACCCAAGCCAGTTACTCATAAGCTCTCTGCACTCTCAGAGGATAATGACAGAATGGGATGTTACATCACACCGTCATTCAACAGCTGTAGTGAGAAATACTACCACGTGCCAGGCGCTAATTGCACCACCTCTTTGCAAGCTGCTCTCCGCGTAACTATTTATTTGCCCAGCAACTTGATTCAACTTTCTCTACACAAGATTCTTCCAGGTACTGTTACTAAGTAGACGTGTGTAATGCACCTCATATATCTTTTGTGTGTGAGTATATATGCAACATCAGCTATGCACAGCCTTCTGACCCAGTGCAAATTGTGACCACGGGCAGTCCCAAACCCATAGCCTATTAATAATAACAATATATTCCTATAGCACATTGAGAGGATTAAATCTCTTTCGAGACACTTTAAGTATGCTGGAAAGGAGGTGTCGATCAGTTAGCAATTACGCAATTTCAGCAAGCAAAGCCGACAAGGAACAAACCATGCCAACAAAGAACAACCCATTCGGACAGGCCAAATCTGTGAGCAACATGTGGGTTTAAGCATCTTTTTTATTTATTTATTTCACGTCTTAAAGTCAGTCGATGTCTTGAGGTCAGTCGGCAGTGAGTTCCCAGCTTTTGAACCATACGAACTGAAGACAAGGTCTCCACAAGAGAAAAGATTTGAGGTTGGTTAGAGGCGCAGCTAAATGACTAAGTGTCGGAAGAATGATGTACGATGCAAAGCCTGAATAGGAAGCATTTCTGATAGGTAGCCGGAGCAAGAGCATGAAGGTAGCTGAAAACGGAGAGATGTAAGTCAAAATACTGTTTGATGAGGAGCCAGTGCTTGTCGGTGAGAAATCGTTTCCATGAAAGCAAGCCTAGCAACAGAGTTTTGCACCAACTGCAGGAATGTAACAAGTACATGGATAAACAAGCACATGGATAAACAAATATAAAGTACAAGCGATACAAGTGCAATATATGTTGCAAGGGAGCTGAGCTCAACGAGATGGAGGCCGAACAGAAGGATCAAAGCACAGGTGCGCTGATGTGTCGGCATAAAAATGTAGGCCTAGATTGAGCTTGGCGGTTGTGTCGCCAAGAGAAAGTATACACTGTGTAGAAAATGTACCTATAACATATTTAGGGTACACGAAACTTAAAAAGACTCACCGAATAACTGTTGGCTCCTGACATCCAGGCTCTGAAATCTGCGACATAGGTAGGACCTACGTCACTGCAGTGCAGTGCCAGGGATGCCCAGGAGAGATGATAAGGCTCAAAAAGGAGTTAGGACGGGAGGTATGAATGGTATCTAATGCTTCCGAGAGATCTGCACAAAGATTGCAAATTAAGATGGTATCAGCACATTATACCTGACATCAATCAGCATCACTCATTGACAAACCATCTGGCAGTAACTTGTGTAGCTGCACTGCTGCTGCTGCTGCTACTTCGGCCAATGCTGCATGCAGCTGCTACTTCTGACAATGCTGCTGCTGTTGCAGCTGCCCCAGTGCTACCCCGGCCTCTCTGCTGTTTTGCTTACGAGTGAGGCCACTGCAGTTACATATAATAGGTCACAGCTGCTGCTGCTGCTTCTGCTGGGACCGGCATTTGGCAGCATGCCTGCTGAGCAAACGTACCCATCTTCTCTGAATATTGCTGACTTTTCTCAATGACATGTGGGATTTCTGGATTAAAGCGTGTCCCCTCAGGAAAGATTATGAGCCACATCTGTAAGAGATCACGAGTGGTAAATGCGTCCTGGCAAACTAGCGCACGAGAAAGCAGGTGCCATTACATAAGCTGCACTTCCATCCACCTTTGGAACTGCAGCAACACACACACACGCAGGCAAGTGCACAAGGTAAGGGGCCAGGCACACAGCAGGAGCACTGAGCTCACGAGCTGGCAGCAGAACTGGCTCTGCAACCAGTGACAAGCACCGGGCTTGGACGTGAGCCAGGCAGCGAGCCAGTGCAGCCCAGATGTCTTTACCCACCTACCCCTACCTTAAGCAACCAAAGGGCACCAAGTAAGCATTTACCCTGGCGGCAGCCTCGGGCAAACTAGTCACATCCGGCACTGCTGTAGCAGTTCTGCAGCAGAGTGTGTACACGGACTCGCGTGTGTGTTGCAAATGGTTGTGCCTGTCTGTGCACGCGAGTGTATGTGTGTTGTGTGTGTGTGTGTGTGTGTGTGTGCGCGCGCGCGAGAACGCCGCCCGCGGGGGAGGGGGTGGGGTGGAATAATAGGCAGCCAGCCAGCTAGCCAGCGACAGCTGTGCCCAGCAAGAAAAACATTGCCCCTTGATGCAATCAAAAGGCGATGGCATGTCGAGAGGCTGCCGAGCCGAGCCGAGCAGATGGCATGCTAGTCCGAGCCTCCAAGGTTCGAGCTGAGTCAACCGCCGGGTCCCAGTCCAAACTCCACGGATCTGAGGCCAGAGGATCGACATCAACAGGATCCGGCCAATGAGCAACCGAACGAACCGAATGCTTCGGCTTCAAAAATAGAGGAAAGGGAAAACAGCCGAGAGTAAGCCACAGACACAGGAACGTCGGAACGACTGGTCTGCAGTGACCCCGATCGGTAATGAACGAATCGTTCACCATGTAAGCGCACTAGCCAAACACAAAACTGAGTTTTCTATAGCATAGCCCGACCAGCAGCACTCTGCAGCAGTAGGCGCAGCTACCGCATTGGAGGCGCATGGGTATATTGCTCTCTCTGCATCGAACGAGGCTCCATGGCACCGCACAGCAGCGGGCGCAGGCGAGTAGCGAGTAAGCAGCAATATCAGACCGACCAAGTGGCCACTGCTACCAGTAAACTGTACATGGCACGAGACAGCAGAGGCAACTATTTCGGCTACAGGCATCCTGATACGGGGAAGTCAAGAGCGCACACGAACACATGCATAAGAAACTAGAGACTGCCACTAAGGTATTCATTTCGGACAAGCTGGTACTGTGCACAGCACACACAACTGGATCTTGCCAACGACCGTACTGATGTGATGCACGACTCGGAGGTTAGATGCAGGTTCGTGCACAAGCACTCGTACACGGACGTTAGAACAACGAGAAAGAAGAATGGTGTAGACATCATGCACACAGGGGACAGACAGTGCACGTGACCTGCCTAGAGACCATGGGCCCACAGTGGACAGTGCACGTGACCTGCCTAGAGACCATGATCGGTATTGGTCGGTCATAAGTAACGCCTAGGCCGGCTGGCGAAGCAGCCAGTGGGTAATGTAGCCACAAAGCAGTCTAACACAGGTCAATGCAAAACGATGGGCTTCAGACATGAAAGTTGAGCACCACAAGCAGATAAGCTTGCAAAAGTCTGAAAGCAAGACTCAGTAGCAGACTTACCGGTAACTTTTTATCGCCTAAGTATCGAAGCTGCTTCAATGTACGTTTTTCATTAAAGCCTCCAAAGCGGCCGACGAACACGCAGCTGTGCTGTAAAGTTCAGCATGGCGAGAGCTCATACGCACGCCGGTCACCCGATTCAGCACTGAGCAGCAGCAATAGCAAGAATGGCAACAAATAGCGCTTGTCTAGAGGACCTGTCAAGCCAATGCGACTAGAAAATGGTGCACAATTGCAACCACAAAAATGACAAATGAGCAATGTCGTGAGAGCGAGCTCATCAAACTAGGCAAGCTTGGACTTGGCTTGGAGGCCCACCCAAGACCGGCATGAGCGCTCAACTTAAGAGGCCAGCGAGACACTATCGCTATTTCTTATTTGGCAAGTGATCCATAATCCAAGCTGTCGCAGTAGTGCTGCCAAACATCCGGCCATCCGGTCAGACATTTTCAGGCTTGATATTTGCTACAGATTCTGCCATGTCACGAAGCCACATGGCATGAACAGGCGTAATTCGGTGGCATAGCAACCGGTCAGACACCCCTGGCATTCACCCGCCAACAGCAGATGAGCTGGCAAGCCCACTTGCTTTACTGCAGTCTTCTGGTGAAATCCTCTAAGCAAGGCTACGTACGTTTTGGTCGTCGGTCACTTGAGATAGATATTATCCACCACCCCCACGGATGGATCGGGTAGAAAATGAAATACAACATGCCCTACAAATCCCTTTAACGGGTTCACCGGATCCGGCGATATCAGCAGCCGCTATGTTGCGATGGGATTCCGAGCCTTCCATAAATAAATCATAGCTGATTAAACAGCCTCTTTTTGTATAGCGACAGAAGAGCCTTTACGGCTATCACCACCGCTTGCAGAAGCGATAAAGGATCGCCCACCGCAGGAATCGAACCCACGATCTCGGGACCGAGGCAGTGAAAGCAACCGCCTTACCTAGTGTGCCATCACGGCTCACCGATTCGCTCACTCGCTCTCACCATTCCATGCGACATGGATCTTGCTAACATATTCTAGAGCTTTCACAGTCATCACCCAACCCCCCCCCCCCCCGACAAAGCAGGCGCCGCCCCGAGCCCCCCACCAACACTGCCAAGCAACATACTCGTCTGTCGCACTGTGCAACTGGACGTCTCAGTTGCTATAGTGGCTCGCAGCAAAAAGAGCACCGACCGAAAAGCAGTAGATCTTTTAGTCCAGCACCGACGTATGTATGTGTGTGTGTGTGTCTCGGTGTACGTGTGTGTACGATGTGTCTATCCAACTTTACACTACTGCTGGTCATCCTGTATTATGACCAGCCACAGTGTGCTTCCGGTGGCTCCTAAAATTTCATGCAACAACCCAATGGACAGGTGGCATAGGACCCCGGGTTACGGTGCCCATTATGACCATACGCTATCTAAACCAGTCCCTTGCATGATATAGTGCTGTTAGTGTTCGAATGAATAGTTTTGAGTAAGGGAGAAACCAAGCAGATCTTGGGATGTTCTATTGGGAGGCTACCTAGTGGTATCACACTTAAGTGGTGATACACACAGCACAACTCCACGAGGTAAAACCCAAGATCGACACAATACTAGTTATAATGGTCTTCCTTGCTAAGCTCCTGCTAGAGCCTGAAAGCCACTAATTCTAGCCGACAGCAATCTGGCTATGGGCGGATCCAGCTTCAGACAACTGTGGCAGCATCTGCTCTTGGTTGACCTGCTTACAGTTCACGAAGGCACTTAAGGAAATACACTGTCAATGAGTCAGCATCTCTTGCCTTTTCACGGCTCACATCGAAGTACAAGCAAGCATGCCAGAACACCAGAGAGAGAAAGAGAGAGAGGAGAGAGAGAGAGAGGGGAGAGAGGGAGACAGAGATAGAGAGACAGAGATAGAGAGACAGAGATAGAGAGACAGAGATAGAGATAGAGAGACAGAGATATAGACAGAGACCGAGAGAGAGACAGAGATATAGACAGAGACCGAGAGAGGCAGAGTGAGACACAGAAAGAGACAAGGAGAGCAAGAGAAAGAGAGAGAGAGAGAGAGAGAGAGAGAGAGAGAGAGAGAGAGAGAGAGAAAGAGAGAGAGAGAGAGAGAGAGACTGTGACAGAGAGACAGACAGCGAAGAGACAGGCACAGAGAGAGACAGAAAAAGAGAGCGAATGAGAGAACTCGATCATGCTTCTTTTGCAAAAACTAAAAGTAAGGTAAAGTGCCTAGAATGAAGTTCTCTAAGGACACAATATAACAAATGCATTATTATTATTATTATAAAAGGAAGAGAGAGGAGAGAGAGAGATAACCGCAGGGTAGCACACGAGACAGCATCGAATCGACTATACAACTGTGCATGTGGGCGTTTCTGTGTGTGTGCCAGATTGTGTACTTCATATTTTGGCATGCATGTCGCACATACGTGCATGCACACAGATCTACACAACACGCAGGCAGGTGCCAAAAGGCTGGTACGAAAGAAGCTCGGAATGCATGTAAGAGCACATTATTAATGTATCATATCCCCATTTCAATAAGCCCCATACTATGACATCCACAGCAGGCTGAGCAACATACTCTTCCTTGCAATACTATCAACAATGGCAGCAAAAAAGGCAGCATCTCCTGTTGGTGCTGGGCGCACAGACTCGACAAGAGGAACTACCGAGATATGCCCCTACTTTTACTAACGATAACTAATGCATTCATAAATCGCAGAAAACAGGCTGTACCAAGATGAGGAGGCAGAGCGTGTGAAGCAGAGATCCCAATCGCAGTCGGGCGGCCAGTGCAAAAGCTACCAGGAGCTAGCACAAACACCGTTGCTCCCAGCCCATCGACTATTCCCAGGGTGAGCACGTCAGCAAGGCACACACACACACACACACACACACACACACACACACACACACACACACACACACACACACACACACACACACACACACACACACACACACACACACTGCCGCCGGAATCGTCTGTCCTGAACGCCGCAACTGCCAGGTCACACTACTACTCTCCTGCGCAGGCTTGCCTCAGCATCGAGTAGCTCTGTATCCACCTCGAGGCTCTGTCACTCGCTTTCAGGTCCCTTCAAGTCCTTGCTTGCTACGTCCTATCTATCGGAATTACTTTCGAATCAGGCCTTGCATCGTACCAACAGCTCTTTTGATTCAAGTCTTTTAGCTGTTCGACTGGGCAACCTCAAATCCTTTGAATACCTGCCTGCACGTGCCTGCGATGTGCACACTTCCAAAGCCTCAAACTCACTACCGAATGATGTCGCGACATCTCATGACAGCACAATTAAAAAGAAGCTCAACATCCACCTGCTCGTAACCTCGTGGAAAATTCTTTTGTTTGCGTGCTTACGCAAATGATAAGTGCATATTACAAGTAACCAATTGGCAGGCCAGAATGTGTGAAGTGCACAGCAAGAGATTTAGTGCGACTACCAAAAAAAAGTTCTAGCACAGCCGGTCGTCGGGTAGCAGCCCCAGCAACAGCATTGGCCAGCCCGATTGTGTGGATAGGCAAGGCAACAAAAAAGTACGAGGACAGAGACAGGAGTGCCGGAGACATCCCACTCACACACGCTGACCGCACACCAATAGCAGCACGCATGCACGCATGAACACACAAGTCACACGAAGGATGCTGCCAATGACGACGGCGCTGGTTTCAGTTTCAGCACAAGTTACCGAAGCCGGCAGACTTTTATAATGCAGCCGCAGCGCAGCAAGAGGCACAGGCATGGACGACACATTGTCGCAGGCTTGAGTTCCCACGACAAGTTAGGATAGATCGCAAGCACGGGGGGGGGGGGGTGCCAGCATGTGCGCCACGGCACGGCACGTGCCAGGAAGCAGTTGCTGGGCTCAGCCAGCGGCAGGTGGTGCCAGCTAGCAAGCGCCAGATGCTTCGTGCTGAGTGCGATCCGCTCGCAGCAGTACGCTGGCAGTAGCCCTTTTCATAGTAGCCGAGCAGCTCAAACAAAACTTTGCCCACATAAAGCAGCAGTGCGCCGCCGGCAGTCAACCTCGCCAGCAATATGGCCGCCGTGGCAGCGACGGCGACGCATGTGCGCACCGCTCGCGCGAGACGACGGAGCAAGACAGACGACGGAGTGTACCTGCCAGAATGAGAGGCCGTAGAGTGGGAAGTATTTCAAGCCATCTTTCAGGACGAATCGAACACTGCCGAGGCTTCCCTGCCGGGCTGCTAAGCTATGGATCATAATCCAATCAACTACAAACGATGGAAGACGAATACACCCGTGTTGTATACGATGCAGAAAGAGAAAGCGCAGCTGCTGCATCTGATGAAGCGGACCGAGTGACAAAGGGGGCTGAGCAGAAATGGCGCGACAAGCACTGTGCAGTTGGTAAGCAAGCAACTCTCAGACGGCTCAGAATGAGCCTGCTTTTAAGGGTGCGCACTTTTAAGCCTGTCTTAGACGGCGAGAGTTGTTTCTTACCTGATTCCTACCTATTCGAGTCCTACTTTGGTCATGTCACAGCATTTAAAGGGTCTACGATCCTTTGAGTGCTTACTCGTGCTGACACTGTGCGTGCTGAAACTAATCATATTTTCATCCTGACCCTGTGCATGTCACCTCTAACAATGTTATGCTTGTTGCCATTGAGCAGGTTACCACTAACCATACGATCATGCTTCCTTTGCAGCAAATGTAAAGTTCCTAGAAAGAGATCCGAGTTCTCTGACGACGCTACCTCTCTATACAAATGTATTATTATTATTACTATTCCTTTTTGTAGGAGGTTTAGACGGCAGTCTTGCTCCAAGTCTTGCTTCATACGTGAACTGCCCACTGAGCATTCATGGGAAACTTACCTTTGTTAGGGAGGTAGGAAATGACCCTCCGTAATGCAGATCCCAGTGAATTGGAGTTGGCTGTCCCTGTTCATGTTTTGTTTCAACTGGAGCAGAAGAAGCGAAGGAAAAGAAAGATAAGCTGCATTTCAGATAAAAAATTAGGCTGCAGAGGTAAACGGAATCTGCTTTTGATATTTCTGGCCGAGTGTTTTCTGTCGATGGGGGGTGCCAGTCAATTCATACGGCCATTCCCTGCAAAGTAATGCATTAGGCATAGCCTGAAAGATGCCCGTGAGTGGTCACTTTCAAAGTCTTGCCCGAGTCTTGGCCGAAGTAGTAGAACCCCGGGTTTGGCTGCTGAGTCCTCGGCAAGTCTTCCCTAAGTCTTGGACCGTCCGACCGTTTTGGTAATAAATATATCGAACCACCGAAGACTCGAGTAGGCAGGAAGCAAGACTCGTCGTCTAAATCGCGCCTTTAAACAGGCACCTCCTGCTAAATTTAAACCTTCGGCAATTGCCTTTATCGCCGGTCGCCTCATTAAATGATTTTCATATGAATGAGCTCGGCATGTCCCATAAACAGGGATATCTCGTCGCACATCTCGTCGCCCACTGCGATGCGTTTGCCGGCAAAGTTTTCGAAGCAATGAAGACGGCATGCCTCCTTGACAGCACCTATCGTTGTTTGCTCAGTTTAGCCGCCTGAGTCTTGGCCAAGAAGTAGAACCATGCTTAGCTTCGGAGTCTTCGTTAAAAAATATAATTCGTTTGTATAGCACCGTAAGACAACTTAACCTCTATCCAGGCACTTCACAAATGCTAGCCACAAGGCTCGAGCCCACACCCGTCAAAGCACGTAGTCATTTTAACATGCACAGCGCAGGTCAGGTATTGGAATGGTCTCCCAACAACGTTCCGTTTTACCTTAAAAGTCGCACGCTTTGCATATTCTAACCAAGTAATATCTTCGCCAGGATACTACCTCGGTCAGGCTAGCAGAACATGAAAAGTAGCTTGGTTTGGCCCAGTGGTTAAGGTGCTCGCCCCAACCTCAAGGTCTGGCCAAGGTCGTGGGCTACGAGCCCCGTGGCATATGTGAAGCGCCTGAATGGAGATTAAGTTCTCTCAGGGCGCCATACAAATGAATTATATATTTTACATTATAACTACATAACAGAGATTGAGGTCTCTTCGGTCGGCACTCAAGCAGTAGCCCGTTAGAGCAATCTCCAAGCGAGAGCAAGCAAGGGCTACCGGGAGAAGCTAAAGCTACTATTCACGTGTGCAGCTCCACTCATCAATGTTGCTACGAGCTTAACTTCTATAGAACGTACTAAGTCTGCGTGAGAGCTGGGGCCAGCCCCTACAATCCAATACTAGAGCACAACTGCCAAGGCGAGCCATGTTTTAGGCGTGAGAATAGGTGTTGCAAAATGAGTGTTGCCACTTGCTACATGTCGATACCGAGTCGTTTAGCCAGGCAAGGGGTAGGCTATCTGTATTTTAGATGTAATGTGACCTACCGGTGCTCTGATGATTACTGATAACTATGGCATTCTCTCTTCTCGAAAGGATCTCGGCTGTGTCTTCGTACAAGATGATCTGTAACAAATGTCGCCAGAAGTTTTCGCTACCACGGACATTTCCAGGCAAAAACATATATTGTGCATTCTTCAAAGCTATGACAAGATAGAATAAATAAATAAAAAATATTAGCTGATTCAGCAGCCTTATTTATATAGCAGCTGAATAGCCTTGCCGGCTATCAACACCGCTTGCAGTGGGCAATAAAGTATCGCCCACTGCATAACTATAACCCACGACCTAGGTCTAAAGAGCGACCAAGGTGGACCAATACGCAAAGGCAAACGTAATAAACAAGGATCCAACAGAAAGCTTGCAACATCAAATGCAGGGGTCACGATTCCAGTAAGATTATGGTCAAGCATGACACAAGCATCCAAAATACTTGATATTCACCAGACATGAATGGTACACAAACTCACTTTCATGAAGCTCTAGTTAAACTATTTTTGATGAACAAGCAAGGCACGTAAATTGCGATGGTCAGTGCATAACAGCTTAATTATCTTCATAGAAATATGTTAATTGATTTCCTGTTAATTGATTTCTAAGGTATCCACAGGTTCCCAAGTAATCATAAGAAGCCAGCAGTTACTGTACAGGCATTTTCTAATTTTCTAATAGTTTGGTCATAGTATTGCACTAACAATTCGAATGCTCTGATTGATAAGATTTGAGATGCCATAGATGAGACCGCTATGTCTGCTTGCCAGTCAGCCTGCCGATAATACTATATTGCCGTATCGATCTTGACTATATGGACCACATTTGAATCACATATAATATGCTATGCTGAAATTGGTCTGATTATGCTGCGTTGGTCGCTATCGCTCTTAGAAGAACCACCTGAGTCCGAAGAGGCATCTTACACAGTTAAACTATTTGAACATATAGGAGACCTGCCTCAAACAAGTGCATCGTAGCAGACAAGATAAACTTAGTGCAGTGTTGCCATAGAGTAAAACACCAGTATAAGAATAATATTAATAATACATTTGCATAAAACCCCCAGAGATCGTTCTCTGCACTTTTCAGTTTTACCGACTCTGTAGGGGTAATCACGTCACAAGCTGGAGGAATGCATCAAAAGGCACTGCCTCGGTCGGTTCTCTATCAAAATTTTAAATAGCTGTGACACGGTTATGACCCAACATAATTCCATTATCTCTGTCCACATAATGCCAGTTAAAGTGATTGCTGACCACATCATGCCTGTAAGTACTAGCCTGCCCACTATTATATATTAAATAATTTAAAACTTCTAATATTTCTATTGTAATCCATAATGACATAAGATCCAGAGTAGGGTGTGTGTTTTTGAAAAGCACCTTTTGGTATGCTATTATCTTCTTTGTCTGTTTTTCTTACATCACTCAATAGACATTCAAAATCGGCAAAACTAGTATTACTATATAACTAATATTACCACACCTTTGACTGGTGTTTGCTAAAATAAGTCCAAGTGCGGGCAATCTAACAATCACAACGACAGCAGATGCCCCCAAGGATCAAAGTGGTGGGTAACTTTAAACAAGATTAACGGCCAAGAAGGCAAGCATTTGAGAACCACTAATGTACGCTAAACTAATCTTTGGGCACAAGTTGGACAAAAGGGACAAATATGTAGCGAAGGACTGGCGCATAAGCGAGTATACCTCGGCTCCGGTATAGTTTTCAAAGAAAAACAGGACGAGCCGCTGATACATAGCCCAAAGGAACTCGTCTGCCGCCTGCAGCCATGATGATGGCAATATGGGCTTGATTATCCTTATCGCTTGGTTGGCTGCAAAGTCAAGCGGGGCAGGGACGAACATTAATGCGCCCGGTACAGCCCATTTCAAGGAACTGAGATGGACTAGGGCTGACAGCATTGTGGGCAAAAGACCGACGACCAGAGAATGAACACAGCTGGCCTCGCTGTAGGCGTTTTATTAAGGCCTCGTTAACAGCCGCGGTACGGAATACTCATGAACATCTTGATGAATACTCATGAAGATCTTGACATGCGATATATATTTCACCTATTTAATTATTAATTGAATTATAATGTATAATGAAGATGAATCCAGATAGATTAATCTTATCCACAGTTAACGGTAAGCTTTGATTTCGGACATGGCAGAGCCTGCCATACCCTGCCATCTGCCACGCCCTATAGGAAGTTATTGACCTGTTCGCTCCGCATCAGGTGGGGGTTCCCCTGCCGGTCACTCAACGCATCCACATGTAAGAAATCTCTTAGGTACATTGCCTGCCGAGGGGCGGTCAATTGGCTAGCTCAAAACTGCTATCCTAGCTTTAAGTACCAAAAAGAGTTTTATCGTCAAAAAGCCCGTAAAAATCTACGGCTGTCCTCTGGAAATCATCGTTCGGTAATTAAACAGCTGGGTGGCTCCGTGAGCTCCAGAGGCCCCTTTCAAGAGCTGTACTCGAAGCTGGAGCGCTCAAGAGGTGCTTCGGGAGTAGCTTTGACTCCGCTCAAGCAACGGAGCTGACTCTCTTGAAGGCAGATCCATATATATCCAGATCCATATGCTCCTACTTATATGTGCAGCACATTGCGTGGAGACGCTACCGGAATGCTTGAAAAGCGTCGCACGACAGCACGATAATGAAGCGGCCCATCTGCCATCTAAGCGGCCTACACGCTATCTGCGCCCAGCTCTACACAGAAGCGTTCAGGTTCGTGCATAGTTTTAGTTAGATACCGCTTCGAACGATCAGTCCTCGCTGTCCTGCTCGTTGTGTTTGGATCAACGACAGATTTCCGAAGGCGGAATTCCGTTTTCTTTTAAATTGCCCTTGTCTCTTGTGATCTGTGCTGCTGCCATTAGCAGCTGCAGCCGCGACTCAGACCGCCTACTCTGCTGCAGCGATCGATCCTCGGGCCGTCAACTGGCCGCCGTAGAAACTCGTACGGAATATTTCTTGGTTACTTTAGCCCCCTTGCACGAGTTTGTGGACGTTTGACGGCACCGGATCCGACGAGAGTGCACATATTCTAATTCCGTAATACTTTTATTTTACACTGAGAATTTAGTTTGTAAGCGTTCAGTAGGCAATGAGAGAACCGCTTATTTACCAATGTCCCATCGCCGAAAATTACAAATAGCGGCTTCCGCGTCGTCCGGACAGAACCTGACCACAAGCAAAGCACTAGTAACGGTGACAAGCGGTAACGTGACCCCTCGACGCTGGTTGACATTCACAAACTCGATGATGGAGGCATCGCGTTCACTAGCTTGTGATGACACTATCGAAGAAGAAGTCTCGTACATATCATAGTGCGTAAGAGAAATTCATTACGGCGGCAAAAAAGGCAAGAGCAATCGCCGCTCAAACGTTGAACTGGCGAAATACAGAAGCAGTCCTCACGGCATGGTAAAGCACTGGCATTCGAGGCATCGACATAGAATTGCACATCAACCCAGAAACAAAAGTCCTCATCGTGCACTTTACGTGGTTTGGCAACAGTCGCATTACTCGTAGTGCAGACACCATCCGTAGTTGACTAGCAGTAAAGGAAAGCTGATGATTCAGCGTCAGAGCAGCCGTCGATAACCTCAGTAGTACGCACAGCTGCAGTCTCGAATCAAGTTAAAAAAAAAGTCTCAGGCACCACAGTGACTATGACCGGCTCAGGACCACTTCGAACCGCTCAGCACTCAGGACCACTCAGCAATACTTCGCACCTCATATCGTCAGTCAAGGCCAAGGTACCAGTCACCTGCACCTTATCAGCAACCACTTCTGTGATCTCGTGTAAAATCATAATCTCTGTCTTCCCAAACCGTATATCTGTCTTCCCTTCTCCTCACGGAGCTTTAACAATGGCCTGCTGCTGCTGTGCTACACTGATCGCCCAATCACCCGTGAAAGACTTCATGTTAAAAAATTCGAGCATGCTGCCGTCGTTAGCGAACTAACTTTATATTACTCACAGCTGACTGCTCTTTAGCCATGACATTTATGGTAGATATTTCTGACTGTTTCTAGTGTAATTACATAAATCGCTTGAATAGCGCCCTAAGAGAACTTAATCAATATTGAGGCAATTCATATATGCCACGGGGCTCGAGCCCACGATGTTAACCCACAAGGCCCGCCACGGCTTGGCTCCTTCGTACCTAGCTGAGCTGCTACATCAGTTTCAGCCTGTTCGTACCCTGAGGTCCTGTGTGGACAATAAATTAGCTGTCCCATTCCTCCGCTTAAAGACAGTGGGCGACAGAAGCTTTAGCTCTGCAGGTCCTAGACTGTGGAACTCGCTTCCACAATTCTTACGCAACGACAACTACTCTCCTACTGCCGACTATGGCACATCTTTTCCAGCGGTCCTGGGCTGCTACTTCTATGCTACTCACTACCTCAACTGCTCTCCTGACCCTGCTATGCTTCCTACTTTTTCTTTGTTGCCTGAGACGAAGTCTGTTGGCTACCGAATGCGTACCGAAAGCCGCTTAGGCTGTGAGTGCGCTATACAGTACTCTCCTGCGTAACACCCACATAGTTTTTATGACTTTGTGGAGTTACAGACGGAGATACATTACATTACATTACCTCGGTCCGACCTTGGTCGGGTTGAGCTTAACCAGTGGGCCAAACCAGCGCGGCGACAGTACTTCAGACGTTGAAATGCCTCTGCTTTCATGGTACCCATACTTTAGGACTATTACGTGTAAATGCTGCTATATGCTGTACGGCCGTCAGTACTGCTTCGGGACATCCATAGGCCGAGAATTTAGTCATAATTCGCGTAAAGAAAGGAAATTTTCTTCGTCAATTTGCTTGATTGTGGTTAAGCAGGGCATCAAAACTCGAACACGTTCAGCTGGTGATTTTCTGAATCCTGAAGTTTGGCGTAGCCGGTAGCTACTTATTCGCTCAATGACTCAATATCGTGTTCCCTACGTAACCCGCGCACGCGATACAGAACTCCCTCTGTCAGGTTCATCGTTCACCAACAGAGTCACAAGCAATGAGACTGTTGCAAAGGGTTCTCAGCAATTATCAAACACTTCCGACACCAAAATGTTACAAACGTGGTGTGCGGCTTTCACTTCTTGATAGAACCGAAAACAGAGCGCTCTTAATTAACTAATTAACTAATTGCTAATCTCAGCTGTCGCGCGACGAATACTGGCGACGCCAGAACCTCGTAGCACGGCTAGCTGCTAGTAGGTGCAGCACAAATGCAGCATGCAGCGGTACGCCGACAGTAGCACGAACTCGGCAGCGATAAAGAGCGCTCATACGTTAACGTAACAAATCCGAATCCACAACGTAGACAAGTCTATTTGACAGCATCGGAAAGATACAGTCATTCAACAGCTGCCATCACGTATATTCTGCCACTAACCATATTTGCATGCCAACCCTGTGCACGTCACCCCTAACCTATTATTCTTGTTGTTTATTGAGCATGTTACCACTAACCATTCTATCGTGCTTGGTTTGCAGCAAATGTAAATTGCCTGCAAAGAAATTAAGTTCTTCATTGGTGCTGTAAACATGCATTATTATTTTATTATTATTGTGAATGGGCACTAAATCGCAAGCCGGTGTTGCTTTTAAACAATGTGGACTAGATTGTGCCACACCTAGGAGCCTGATACATTGATTACGATTCCACGTATGCTCACACTTATAGAATGCACACAACCAAATCTGTACAGTCCACTGCCGGGTGCTTCGGCCAAGTATGCTGCTGGCACAGCTATGGTCAAATGCTTTAACAGAGCTAAACGATGTGTTTGCAAATAATCCTAGTCGTTTGACCACGTGTGGCAGTGCATCTGATCTTATGTGTGGTAGACCTACTCACCACATGAGCTTGCAGCTTTGCCTCTTTTTTCAGGCCAGACCTTGGCAGGAGAGGGACTGATGGTAGTGGCTTGTGGCTTCTCTCTTTCGGGGAGAAGGGCTCACCGGTCTCACTCAGCACACACGACTCAATCCGAACTCGGCAGATGGACTGCATTCGGTAACGCACATGTGCTCTGCTGCTTTGGTGAAAAGTAGCCACTACACTGCCGGTGGGTTCGTCCTTGCCAGCTCTGAGCTCACCAATCGGTCAGCAGCTTACGGTCAGCAACTTAATGCAGCTGGGCTCTCAAAGCCCAGGCAATGACACCTTCCACCTCGTGCGTGTCGCGTGCATGCTGCCTGAAAGGACGATTTGTGGGATCAGGGAAGGGCGGCTAGTACGGCAAAACAACCAAGCAACAGTGTCGTAACGGGAAAGGACCAACGAACGGCACAACGAATCATGGCATGCTATGGTTTCGCTAGCTATTTGAGCAGCACATGCTGCTAGTAAAAAACTACAATTCGATGCTGGCCCTGTACGGCAGCAATACATCCAACGGGCGTCTGGCTGCAAGCTCGGCATTAAACTTTGACCTGCCCTTGGTCTGATGGGAGAGGTGCGGTACTTCGGCCTTCCTTCCTTCTTCGTCTTCCAGCCACTGCTCACCGTTCTGCTGAATGATCGTGAAGCACATGAAACTGTGCGCTTCTTACAAAGGGCAAAAGAGACCTATTTTTGTTTTGCACCCAATGGGACTGTCTGCACCTTTCCTCTGAGTTTTGCTTACCAATGCATGACTGAGTAAGTGCCACTAACCCTAGGTACTACTCATCAGCGGCATAGTCGTTTGTGTGTTTTTGCATATTTGTCTTAGAATAATGACTTACGTGCTTCTGAATACTTCCCAGTGGAGGATATCCTGCATTTCATTATCGGTTTCACTTTTCTTGAAGTGAGTAGTGCAACGTCTGAATAGAGATGAAGTCATCTCAAAGGACTATAAAAAATATATATAGTCGTTATAATCCATTAGTGTGAGTTTTACTTTCCTGGCTCAGCAGGGAATGATTCTACAGACGCCCCCGGAAGGGAGAAGTTTCCGCGTTGGTTCTCTGTGCAAATAAATTCCCGTTGCTTCGCCTCTAAGGAGTGCTTTCATCGTGCTTCATTTATCAAGCGCTAATAATTAAAAGGTCAAGGTCACATATTCGCTTCTCGCTACGTTCGCTCCGCCAGTGATTTTCATTTTGTGCTAATCACGCAGTCGCCGCGAACGGCGTTGATAACCAATGGATTGGCAGCTTTCTTTCAAACAATGTAATGGGTAGAGAGAGAGAGAGAGAGAGAGAGAGAGAGAGAGACAAACAGGCAGACAGACAGACAGAAAGACAAACAGACACACAGGCAGGCAGACGGGCAAAGAGACAGAGAGACAGAGAGACCGAGAGACAGAGAGGCAGAGAGCCAGAGACAGAGACAGAGAGACAAAGAGACAGAGACAGGGAGAGAGAGAGAGCGAGAGAGATGTAATTCTTTTTGGGCTCTTGACACTTCTTTAATAACGATATTAACAGTTTCTTAGCACCATAAAATAATTAACTCTCTATCCAGGCATAATCAAACTATACCTACGTGTAAGGTATCTAAGCTTTTCCGAATCGAATCGTTTAGCTAGACCTCGAACGAACCCTAAATGCTTCGGAGACAGTGCCTTTAGTTTGTATGCTCCCAAAGCATTGAACTCACTTCCGACTGGCGTCACGACATCTCCCTGAGTTAATTCCATTTGAAAAGAAGCTAAAATGCATCTATTTATCACAGCATTTAGTGGGTCCGCGTGATTCCTCCTTTGTGAGCTTATGCGTGCTGACACTGTGCATGCGGCCACTAACCATATTTGCATGCTGACCCTGTGCATGTCACCTCTAACTATGTTATTCGTGTTGTTTATCGAGCATGTTACCACTAACCACTCTACCAAGCTTTCTTTGCATCAATTGTACAGCGCCTAGAAAGAGATTGGGTTCTCCGAGGGCGTTATAAAAATATATTATCATTATTAAGTTAGACAAGCGTTCAGAAATAAAGTATTATAAATGGGCCAGCGTGCTAAAGCAAAAAGGATATGCGAAGGCCACTCACGATTTTAAGACCGCTGGTTAGTAGCATGCAACGAAGCACGCACGGATGCGTACGTAAACCGCAGAAGGAAAATTAAAGGAAGTTCAGTGGGGGTGAAGGGATGGCTGACAGGAGCAGATGCATCTTTAGCTGTGACATTAACGATAGAAGGTAATTACAGATAGTGACTGGAGCTGAACGCGAGTTTCGGACTTTCGCTTCATGCTGGCTGAAAGCTCGATCGCCAACAGATTTCAATTTAGTGCGCGAGATGGCGAAACGACTAGATGCCGAGGAGTGGGTAATGCGAGAGCACGCCGAAGGGGCAATGTGGGTCTAATAGGTAAGCTTGTGCAAGCGAAATGTGCTGTGTGCACCTGCGGCTTCTGCTGTTGTAATTGGCGAAGCGCCTGACGCCAATGTACACGCCTCACCTGTGGCCAATAGCTAAGCCGTTGAAGCGGCGCAGCGTCGGGCCACTAATGCAGATTATAATTCGAGTCGTCTGCTGCGATTGATTGGGCTCACATCTATGTGCCCGTTGATAGTAATAAAGGAGAGTCTCGTTTACCGCACACGTTCGCCCGCTCTGTCTCCGTGAGACTCCCACTCGAACAGCAGCCGCCGGAGACGCTGTCGTACGACAGATGCAGTGACGTTAAAGACGGATCAGTTGAACTGCTGAGTTTTGCACTAACTGCAGATGACAAAGGACACAGGCCGGCAGTCCTGACTTAAGAGATAGCCGTAAACTCGACGCGATGTCACGAACGCAGGAACTAGTTGGACTCGCTGACGTAGCCAGTAGGAATCAGGGTCGTGCTTGTAGGAAAGTTCGCCGCGTAGCCTCCGCTTAACGTAGCGTTCGCGTCCAGCTGTTTTGCTGCCGTTCGATAAAAGCATGCCGCTGCCGCCACGGCGGCCGCGGCGGCAGCGGCGGCCCGGTTAAGTCCTGTTGCTCCACCTCTGCCGTGGCTCCCGTGGTCTCCTCTCTTTGTATCGTATATAAATAAACACTAAAACTGCAGATGTGCGTTTAAATTTCAGGTGAATGTCACACGTCCTACTGGGCATTCGTTTTGGTTAGTGCGTGAGCGCGCGAGAGCGCGTTTCGCCGTCGTGACTGGTTTCAGGTTGCCGTCGATGCGCCGCCGGGTCGACGGGCTATCGGGGCGAACGACGGTCGTTGGCTAACTGCAATTCCTTCGGGACGGCGAGAGAACAAAATTTAGGAAATCATGTACCCGCCCGTTCGAGTCACTTTGAGACGGCCTCCGATACCCGCGTCTACCAGTGTAGGCAACGCTCGGCCGGTGCGGCGGCGTACAGTGTGCCTCAAACGCTTAGGCGAATGTTACGTCTTACTGGGCATTCGTTATGGATAGTTCGTGAGCGCGCGAGCGCGTGTTTCGTCGTTCGAATATGTTTCAGGCTGCCGTCGATGTGCCGCAAGGTCAACGGGCTGTCGGGGCGAACGATATATTTATACATATTTTTTATTTTTATATACATTAAATATTGTAAAAAATCACTGTACTTTAGCCGGAGGAGCCCTGCCCTGCCGGGCTTCGGGGGCTACCCGCACCTCCCGGTTCAGGATCAGGGACCACGCGGCTTCCGAGCCAGAAATGGCGTCCGAGATGCACAGCCGCTACAATGCCGCCCGTTCCTTGCACGAAATGCCGATATCCGCCAGGCAGACTTCCTTATCCGGCCACCAGCCACCCAGGGCACCGACCACGAAGGGCCTCACCGCTGCCGACAGGTAGCCAGGGGTCAGAAAAGACCGGGCTAGGGCTACTTATTATATACTTATGCTATAGAATTAGTTCTCTGTGGGTTCAGTTCTCCTAGGTTTCTTTATACAAATGTCCTACTTTTATTACTTCCGTATAACCTTTGCTTTCGCGGTAGGCCTTGATGTAACGAATTGCCACAATCTACTCTCATTAAGCAAGGCAAAAGTCCACCTGAATTCGCTGCATGTAGCTCGAATTTTGAGTGAATATAATATTACACCGTCTTTGTAATGAACCTAGCAAGTTTCATACCGTTGCGCTCGCACGTTCTAACGCAAATGGGCTGCAAAGACCCTGGTCACTATCGCTACCCAACGCATCCACTTTAATACACCGAAAGTCCTCTGGACGCCGGATGCTCGAAGCCCCAAATAAAATCGCCGGAATTCCGGCTCGAAGTGGTGGCAGTCGATTGCGTGAGGTCGCGCGCGTGCAATGGCACGAAATTTTGTGGGTACGCTTGAATAATAGCGTAATTTAATATGCAATCCAAATAGGAGTTTCGGACAGCCGATTTCATGTGGCTTTTTCAGGGAATTAGTGGGAATTGCAGTAGATGGCGGTATCGAGCAACGTCTTTGCAGTCCACTTGCACGAGAACGCGCGAGCGAAATGGCGTGACGTTTAGGGACGCATTATAACGACTATGTATTATAACAGTCGATGAAAATTGAACTTCGTGCTGCCGATTTCCGGCATTCGACCCTGCTTCCTTTGCAGCATTTGTATAGGGCCTATAAAGAGATCGAGTTATCAAAGGGCGCTATTCAAATGCATTATTATTATTATTTTGATTAATTAGTATAGATTGCGGTTATTCGTATCGTCCCGCGGGGCGAGTGGGCGACTGCGCTAAGATAGGCGAAGTGTCTATCGAGTATTTGTCTTTCAGAAGCGCTTTTTCGCAGCTGTACAGAGAGGCCGGGCGGCTCGTGCTTGAGGCTCAAGGGCAAAGGAAAGCCGCGTGGGCTCTAGCGGGCGGGCTAATATAAAGTGGGCCAATCGGATGTGGCGTTTTATTACCGCCCTCCATTAGCGCTTCGCTGTCTTGGCGCGGTGGCCAATTGATCACTGAGCCGACATCACGCGAGGATTGAATCACGCCACCCTCCGCGTCATTGTTCGTCCGCTGGTCTGCTGATCCGCCCCGCTCATCTGCAGCAGTTCCGTGAGCCCACGCGAGTCTCTCAGAGGAGCGATGCCACCGCGAGGAGACGTCGGTCTAGCCTCGCTTCGCGACGGCGTACCGAATTTGTTGCCGGACGCCACCGATTCATCCGAATCGGCTAATTCGCCTGCTGTCAGCTTGCCGCCGCTGAAAGTTGTCTGGAAGAACGTGGCTATTTTCGCCGTCCTGCACGCTTCCTCGCTGTACGCGCTCACGCTGCTGCCTACACTTCGCTGGCAATCCGTCGTTTTCGGTAAGGCGCGCCTCCGCAGACACTAACCGTTCGCCTGCGCGAAACCGACGTATACCTGTCCTCAAGGAGCGTCCGCCGTTGTGCGGCTCCCGTTGCCGGCTCACGCGCGCCTGTTCTTGTTCCGTTGGCCGTTTTCGTCGTGGACATTTTTGGCGGCGGCGGCGGCGGAGTCTGCCCTTCGCGCCGCATTACCGCCGTCGGTTCAAAGTCAGTAGCCGAGCTCAGCTCTCGTATTCGCGGGCCTCGGAGCAGCGAGAGAATCGTGTTTACTCAAGCCGCGCAGGCGAGTGCCAGTCATGCTCGCGTGTAAAGTTGAATGAGTTACAGGCTAGCTGCTGCTTATCGTCCTAGCGGCTTGTGTCCAAGTGATGCAGCGCCATGCAAATCAATCGACCCCAGCTGCATCCATCTGGCTGGCGCCCTCCACGTGGCTGCAGTCGATCACGACTCGCCCGCAGGTTACTTTCAGTTAGCCGGCTCAGCCCGCTGCCCGAAGCTGCTAGCGAATAAACAAAGTAGAAGCCGTGGCTATCTCCCGAGTGCCCAGTGCACCCGATGTGCTACTGTCACGAATGTATGCGTCCTGGATAGCAGAGGCTGGAAGCTCGGCTTGTGCCACACTTAGTCCACCTGACAGGGGCAGGTCAAAGTTTAATGCCGAGCTTGCAGCCAGACGCCCGTTGGATGTATTGCTGCCGTACAGGGCCAGCATCGAATTGTAGTTTTTTACTAGCAGCATGTGCTGCTCAAATAGCTAGCGAAACCATAGCATGCCATGATTCGTTGTGCCGTTCGTTGGTCCTTTCCCGTTACGACACTGTTGCTTGGTTGTTTTGCCGTACTAGCCGCCCTTCCCTGATCCCACAAATCGTCCTTTCAGGCAGCATGCACGCGACACGCACGAGGTGGAAGGTGTCATTGCCTGGGCTTTGAGAGCCCAACTGCATTAAGTTGCTGACCGTAAGCTGCTGACCGATTGGTGAGCTCAGAGCTGGCAAGGACGAACCCACCGGCAGTGTAGCGGCTACTTTTCACCAAAGCAGCAGAGCACATGTGCGTTACCGAATGCAGTCCATCTGCCGAGTTCGGATTGAGTCGTGTGTGCTGAGTGAGACCGGTGAGCCCTTCTCCCCGAAAGAGAGAAGCCACAAGCCACTACCATCAGTCCCTCTCCTGCCAAGGTCTGGCCTGAAAAAAGAGGCAAAGCTGCAAGCTCATGTAGTGAGTAGGTCTACCACACATAAGATCAGATGCACTGCCACACGTGGTCAAACGACTAGGATTATTTGCAAACACATCGTTTAGCTCTGTTAAAGCATTTGACCATAGCTGTGCCAGCAGCATACTTGGCCGAAGCACCCGGCAGTGGACTGTACAGATTTGGTTGTGTGCATTCTATAAGTGTGAGCATACGTGGAATCGTAATCAATGTATCAGGCTCCTAGGTGTGGCACAATCTAGTCCACATTGTTTAAAAGCAACACCGGCTTGCGATTTAGTGCCCATCCACATTGCTTTGGTGAGGGTAACATGCCGTGGATACAGATACATGATAGTTATAATTAATAATAATGGGACGTTCCTATGGTGTAAAGAGAACTAAATATCTTTACAAGCACAGCATGAAGCTGAAAAGGAAGCATAGAAGTCTGGCCTGCCGCCGGATGCACAGCTCCTGTTTGCGATGGCTGCATTGACACTGCATTGTCTCGGTAATGGCAACACGTGACTATGTTACTATCTGCACCACACAGTCGGCGACCACAGCTCGTCTACTGTCACTCTGGAGTACACAGTGAGAGGCATTGAAAGGGGTGTAGAGCAGATCGCTAAGGAAGCAGAGTTCGGTGGAATGGGAGGAGGACCACGAGCTGCTGTGCTCTTCCGCAGTGATGCTGCTGCGATGGCCACTGCTCAGTCTGTTGCAGCGCCAGTAGCAATGGTTATCCACCTAGTTGCCTGTCTAGAAGAGTGGCTTGTGCTTAGTTGCCAAATTGTGTGCTTCTTGGATGAGCCACCATTCCTCGTTGGCCGAACTGTGCGCTTCTTGAGAGCGGCCGGTGCTTAGTCGCCAAATTGTGTGCTCCTTTTTGAAGAGATGAGAGTGCTGATACCCTGCATTGGGCTAATTGATATGCATCTCCATCTTAAAGAAAAGATCACCATTGAATGTAAATTGGTGAGTCGTCTCAGGGTACTGCGGCCACAGGTACTGTAGCAGTGGCAAAAATGTGGTCTCCGATTGGATCTGTTGGTAGTCGAACCCCGAGTGTTCATCTTCACGAAGGAGTAAGCTGTTGGCAAAAATATGACCAGTAGTGCAGCTGCTAGTGATAGAATGCAGGATTTGGTTGGTGAATTGGTCAACCTCGTGTAGTTTAGCTATAAAGCAGATAAGGTGCTGCTGGTAGGTTTAGCCGACTTTCACCCGACGTCTGCCCCCACGTCTGACTGTCCTGCCCAGAAGGGGTGCAGCAGCAGGATGCTAAGGCCCTATAACCATTACTACTGAAACGGCTTTGCTTTATTCTGTTTTCGAAGTTAGCCTGAGTGTCTTGGTTGGGACTAAGTCAGATGTTAGGTCACCTTTGGCACCAAGGTCTGGAAATTCAACCCGTGCGATCAAGGAAGGATGTGTCTTTGTTTCATGCTTTGTCCCGTAGGTCACACGTAAAAAGCAGCTTTCACCCAATCGTCGTGTAGACGTTTCTTTCAAAGACCCTGTAATAAGTACTGTTGGACCAGTGGTGCCCAATCCTGGAGCTCACTATCGACTTACATAATCCGTTCTCTGTCCTCATGAGTTGTTCTTTGTGTGCTTGTGTGTGCTGTAATTGTGTGTTATCAACCTCTTTAAGAAGCTAGGTTTATTTGTTAGCTCAGTTTGTCTGTAAGTCGTCACATTTACGAGTACTTTGTTGAGGTTATATAGTCATACAATGAGGGCGGAACAATGAATGCCAAAAAAGGGAAGTTGATGTACTAATTGCACATGTAGCTTCGATGTGTTTACTCTCATAGTTGACGTCGAACTTTGAAATGCTTGAACCACTGGTCTGCAGACTGGTGGATGGCCATCGGTGTTAGATGACGTAGTGACACTCAAGTTACGGCAAGTTGAACTTCGTGGATGTCTGAGTGCCCCACGATTGTGCACCCAGCGGCAGCTCAACAACTCATCAAGCTCTAGGCCTGGCAGCTGCTGCTGCACTCGGCCATAGGTTGGGACTGGCAAAATGTAGCAGAAGAGCCTTAAAGCAAGCACCGACCACTGCTACCACCAAATGCCGATAAAAAGTGACAGTGAGAAAAGAGATGAGTAGTACTGAAAGGCGATGCTGCCCAACACGTTCCGCTCGCTCTTGTCGTTGCTAGGCTATGTCTACTACGTCATGGGCGCCCTGGGAATCACGGCTGGTGCACATCGACTGTGGTCGCATCGCTCATACAAAGCCCGATGGCCTCTGCGACTGCTTCTAGCGATCTTCAACTGCATGGCTTGTCAGGTAGGTCGACTTGTACGCCTGTATCGTCTGACCAATGTTGCTACTACTACCTTTGATTTTGCAGATGGGAAAGAGGTAAGGGAGGGTCACGGGTATTGCTCTGTATTTATAGAATCTGTATAATTCCGAATTTGTAATACCGAGTATAATACAGACCTCCAAATAAATTATGTATGTATAATATAAAAATGTCTGAGTTCGACCACATTAAAGTCGGTGTGGACCTGCATGTCGACGACTTGTTCGTGGTGGAGCCGGACGTCCCTGTGGTCGTGTAGTGCCAGTGTAGTTTGAATAAACGAACGAAACAATTCGAGAGAAATAGTGGTACCTCGAAGTGCACGATGATTTTTCAAGGTTTTGTATTATACATGTACATACTGTATAATATATGGCCGGATCAGAAAAATCGTAAAATTATTGCAGATCTGTTGGCCCTGTGCTGTGCTTCTGGATCTGGCCTATAGAAAAAGTTGCTATTGCCTTTAACGACCAATGGGGCCGTGGGTTCGAGAGTCCTGCAGTGCACATATAAAGCATCAGGATGGACATTAAGCTCTCTCAGGGGGCTGTGCAAATGAAGTATATATCTCATCTATTATGCTGGCATGCATCTGGTGCATGCATGCCAGTCTCGATGCATATGACATTGCATCTCCCTTTATCTAGACTTGGCATTGTTAATGTTGGTGTTCCAAGAGCTTATTTGTATTACACATTGCAGTTAGCTGTAGTCGCTTGTAGTTTTGATACGACCAGATTTTTCTGGAATACCAGTCGATCAGAGTAAATCTCGCTTGCTTATTCTCTATGTTTGACAGTGTTCATTGGTGTTGCTGCTCGCAGTTTGAACAGATACAGTTAGTCTGGCATGGATGGGCAGCTATACAGCGAGCAGGGTGAAGTTCGGCTGATGTAACAGCCTCATTTATGTAGCGTCTAGGGAGCGTTAACAGTTATAACTCCCACTTGCAGCGGGCAATACAGAATTCCTGCTTTAGGAATTGAGCCCGTGACGTGGGTCGTGAAGTGCAAGCACCTTATCCATAGGCTAAGACAGAGGCTAGATTCTGCCTCAAAAAGGTTAGCTGATTCAACAACCTGATTTATGCAGTAGCAGAAGGGCCTTAATTTCCGTATCACCAAAACTTGCAGTGGGCAATAAAGGATCGCCTACTGCAAGACTCGCGACCTGGGTCGTGAAGAATGTGCACCTCACCCAGGCTGTGACACAGGGTTAGATTAGTAAATTCTATTGGGCAGTGTCACACACTGAGTCAATGCGTGAGAGACTGAATACCTGAATTAGCTGATAGATTTTCCTCAGGTTCAAATTATGCAGTGGCCGAACACCTTTGCAATACACGTTGTCTGGGCAGGCCTGAAGAGCTCCAAGTCCATTTCAGTCGATCAATCTTAAGTCCTTCTGATCAATCCTAGATATACTCCTTTCTTAGTGACCGTCTGAATGCAAAGGGTTTCGTTGATGGTTGCAAGCAGGACAGACGTGTTTTTAAGTTCACTGGCTCAGGCACAGCTAACCTCTATAGATTCTTGTTGACTGCTGCACACGTCGTGATAACCACAAAAGGCTCATATGCAGCTCTACAAATAATGCTGTTGAATCAGCTAACTAGTACCTTACTGTTTACTCATTGATGAGACAGCTGATGCATGTAAAGTGCTTTTTCTTCGTATGACACAAGTTCTATTGGAAGCAGCTGTCTGTTGACAGATCATGCTTTCCAGGCATTTGATGTAAGAGTCAGTGTGCCCTTCACTCCTAGGCCATCCAAGGGTCAAGGTCGAACCAAGCACCTGCATCTGGAGAGATTCCATCCATGTATGGACCTGGCAGAGCCTCGTGGTAGATAGTTACTGTAAAAAAAAAGGAGGGGCACTGTCTGCTTCGTTATGCATGATGCATAAGTTGCTGGACAAAGTGAGTGTGGACATTAAATTAGTGTCTTTTTATTTGTGTATCTTCTTATTCGATGACTTTGCTTGGCCTGTTACATAAAATCGAGCTAGCACGCTCACCCTATGCTGTGTGTGGTCTACCCACTGCGTGTCAGCACTGCACTGGTCTCCCTCCGAACGTTTACGGCGAGTAGCAGCTGCGACAGCTAGCCAGATGTCCAGATGCCGGCTTGATAAACGTTTTCCTAATACGCCTTACTGCTGGCTACTTTCCAGTGGCAGGGGGGCTCGCACGTCGTGCATTAGAGTCCTGCAGCAGGCAAATCTATTTTGCCTGCTTCGAGTGCCTGAAAGCTGCCCAGACTCTCCGGCTGCTAAAGAAACTATTCATGTTGTAGAATGACATAATTGAGTGGGCCAGAGACCATCGAGTGCATCATAAATATTCTGAGACGAACGCCGACCCACACAATGCAAAGCGAGGCTTCTTCTTTTCGCATATTGGATGGCTTCTGGTTCGCAAGCAAGAGGACGTCAAGTTAAAGGGGAAGAATATCGACCTCAGCGACCTGTTTGCTGATCCCATTTTACGAGTGCAGAGAAGGTACTGACTGAAAGAGTAAATTGCTAGCTTGTTTGCCTCTTGCCCTCTACACCTACCGTGTTTTACCGTTTGTGTCGACCTAGTCCGTTGTCAATGGCATTGCTGCCACACTGTACCACTTTTGTCAGTGCTGCAATCTCTCTCTCTCCTCTCTCTCCTCTCTCTCTCTCTCTCTCTCTCTCCTCTCGGTTAGTACTAGCTAGACTGTTCAGCTTTACAGCCTCGACTTAAGGCACACCAGGAATGCTGACTAATTTGAATCTCTCGTTTAGTTCATGCTGAATCACCCAATGCTTCCCGAGAACAAGTCGTCTTGGCTGTAAGCATTATGCTAATGGTTTAGATCCAATCTTAGCAGGAGAGTTCAGAGAGTGCTCCCCACCGGTCATCCGCCCAGCCTTTGAAGTATGGCATACCTCATGAATTCGTTTTAGGTCTGCTTCATTTTACGACTTGCTATCTCCCTCTTGCTGATGCAGTTGTCAAGCACATTCTAGGCTTCCATTTTAATGCAGCTGTACCTCTGCTTTGACCCCAGTCTACCGTCTAGTCAATTATTTCCACATGCTGTGAATTATTCAAGTATGCCTGGCATAGCACAAACTTTCCATAGTATTACCTGAACAAATTTACAACCACAGCAGCTGTGGTCACTCTGCAAGGATTTGTTTTGAGGCTGAGTAATAGTGTAGAACACTCAATAAAGATTCGACCCTCTTTGGACGCTATAGTAGAACTTATTATTATTACACAGCTTAAGGAGAAGTACTGCTCAGTGTAAAGTGTGCATAAGCACCAAGTGCATTATCATAGTAAAGCTGTGAACACCTCTCTAAATGATTTAAAGCTGGCATAGATCAGATGCATAAGGGATATGCTGCCGATATAGCAGGCTGATTATTTACTATTTGTATTTTCTTACTGTTGTTGACCTGTAAAAGTCAGAAATGTAATAACAAATGGGATGTGTGCAGGCATCACTTCGAGCGAGTGACATGAATCTTTGGGCTACCCCACGCCTAGATATGCCAAGGGCAAGAGAAGAGATTGTTTCTCTTTTATCTACCTCAAAGTGGAATGCCGTCGGCCTGCCGCGTGCCAGTAGCTTCCATAGGATCAGCCAGGGTATTGATTTAACCCCTTGCTTTGTTCGTGGCAAGCAACTCCTGTTGTGTGTATTGTGTGTAAGCAGTTGCTTGTTGCAAGCTGCTTGTACACGTAATAGCACCGTAGTTGCTCATGCAAAGGTAATTGTCTGCGTCCGTGTTGCAGATTCTTCGTGCCACTGACTACACTGTGGTGCTTTGTGGTTCCAACCGTTGTACCGTGGCTGGCCTGGAACGAAAGTCTATGGAATGCTTACTTTGTGTGCGCCCTGTTGCGCTATTGTGTCCTGCTTAACGCGACGTGGCTCGTTAACAGCCTTGCCCACAAATGGGGTAATAAGCCCTATGATAAATCGATTAACCCCGTGGAGAATGTACTGGTCGTCATCGGTGCCATCGGCGAAGGTTTTCACAACTACCATCACACATTTCCGCACGACTATGCTACCAGTGAGTATGGCTGGCGGCTAAACGTCACCACGTGGTTCATCAACACTGCTGCCAAACTAGGCCTTGCCTTCGAAATGAGAGTCATTCCTCGCGAAGTTGTACTTGCCAGAAAGTTTCGTACTGGTGACGGTACCGGTTTATCGCCTGCTGATCTGGCCAGCAGAGCCTTCAAAAAGGCAGCTTGATGATGGACCTAAAGAGTGGCCTTTAGCAATGTCTATTTTGTTTACTTTTAGTTTAGTTGCATTAATAAAGCGTTGCTTTTTGGTCTTGAGCCTGAAGTATTTACTGATGAGACTTAATAGCTTACTTGGATGCTTTTTTGGCTCAGGTAAAACTCATATCGACCACAACAGCAAGTGGATGCTGCTGACGATGTTGCTGATTCGGTACACGAACCTGCTAGCCAACGAACTGGGAGACCCCAGTTCGTTGGTTTGAGTCGTGCAGGTGGCAATCTCTCTCTCTCTCTCTCTCTCTCTCTCTCTCTCTCTCTCTCTCTCTCTCTCTCTCTCTCTCTCTCTCTCTCTCTCTCTCTCTCAGTCGCTGTCTGTGTCAGAACAGATGACCGTGCCGGTACAGCATACTTAATTAATATTCCTTAATTTCAAAACTTAGTTTTTTTCAATTTTTCCACAGAGCTTAGGTTAATCCCTTAGCATGGTATTAGAAGTTATATTTATGGGACAATTGGTTTTCGAATAAGGATTCCAATCGAGTAAAATCCTGCACGGTGTTTTCTTACACCCTGTAGATGAGAGTACTTGGGACAATTAAGCAACTTCAGCCTATGGACCATCGCTTGCTACTCTAAATTGTAGTAGCTATGATAGTTCTTTTTAGCAGCGATGGTGCAAAGTGCCCATCTACAAGCGGCTGAGCCTCACCTGGAGACGACGTTGAAGTACCCCGAAATGAAATCGGAAGCTGAGCACTCCAGAAATCACGCTAGACCTCTTAGACAGGTTGGTGGTAGCCATGTTGGTGAAGCCCCATAGGCAATCGGGGAGATGGGGTACAGATTCAAATCGGGGAGCAGTTCGAGGTTTCCGAATCGGATTTCATAAAGCTTCTCAAGCCGTGTTTCGAAGGGTTGGAAAGAAGGAATATCAGCAACTAGCACATCTACAAACTTGCTATGGAGTTGAATTTCGGAGGATATGGGTGATCGAATCGAAACCTTGCCCAGACCAGTCGACTGCAGTTGGATACATGTCTCTAACTGCATTTGCCCCCACTACAGCTGGGCCACCCCCTATTCCCATGCCCCACCGACCGTCACCGAGGACGAAACATGAAACACTCGATGAGCAACTTCTCTCTGAGTTCATGGCTAATAAACACCATGCTTTTTTCTTTAATGTTTCATTAACTGCAGGTCTAGTAATTAATATTAATTTCATTAAAAATTACTAGCAGATATAACAGATTATTTTGTATGGCGACAGAGAGCTTTAAAGGCTATCACCACCGCCTGCAGCTGCAATAAGGGATCACCCACCACAGGATTCCAACCCACGACATCGGGACCAAGGTCGTAAAAAGCAATCACCCTTACCTAGTGTGCCATCACGGCTCGCCAAGTCCCGTCTACACAAAAATTTTGAGGGTCTTGCACCGACCTACGTAGCAATTTTTGTAGGTCTTGCACCTAGATAAGAGTCCTGGCTTAGCCACTGCTCGGGTGCAAGATCCTACTTCGAGCTGGTTTGGTCTAGCGGTTAAGGTGCTTGCCCCGACCGATGTCGTGGGCTCGAGCCCCGAGGCATGTGTGAAGCGCCTGAATAGAGATTAAGTTCTCTTGGGGCGCTATTTAAATGAATTATATATTTTTTTCAAACAAAGCTCACACAAGTGATGAAAAGTTGTTGTCCCACGATTTTACCCTATTGCCGCCTAATATTGACAAATTCGGCACAGCTGACCACGTGCGGATCTCATTCGGTCTCGTTATCAAAGTGATTGTTAAAATTGCCCTCAACGAAGAAGGGTCGATTCCTGCACACATAATCGAAATGAGATCGGAGAAATCTTGAGGTAAAGGAGGACTTAGTACCTGGTGGGCGATAGACGACTGCCGTAATCGGAAGCTTGTTGTCGGGTGAAATCAAGACAATCGATTCGAAGTACTGCAAATGGCTTGAAGTCGAATTTTGAGCGCATGGCAGCAACACCACGTCCAGTTTTGATTGATCTACGAGTGTGAAAGAATGAGAAACCAGCCGGGGTAGCGTCTTTAATTATCAGTCAGTGTACCGATTGGCCAAGTTTCAGTCGATGCGAGCAGGTCAAGACCATTTTCAGAAATAAGGTCACTTGTTACCAGAGGTTTATTGCACTTTGAGCGAGGATTCCAAAGACAAGCTTTCAGTTGGGCCGCCGGAGTTATAGCAGGCCTGATGGCCACTAAGTTAGAGACTCACAGTGACACTTGTGGGGGTAGCGTGCTGAGTGGTTCGAGACAATGCTAGGAATACCAAATAAGCGGGTACTCAGTTCCGGCCAAACGAGAGGCGTCTAAGCTGCCTGGCCCGGCCACCACGGCGGCTCCGGGGTGCATTTCTTTTGTAAATGCACCGCGGAAATTCACGATTTTTAGCAACAACAGTTAAAATGTAGGAATGCGATTGAACTACGATGACGAAGCGATAATAGGTGAACACGATCATAACTAACATGAAAAAAAACCGTTGGCGACAGAAGCTTTAGCTCTGCAGGTCCTAGACTGTGGAACTCGCTTCCACAATTCTTAAGCAACGACAACCACTCTCCTGCTGCTGACTATGGCCCATCCTTTTCAGCGGTCCTGAGCTGCTATTTCCATGCTACTCACTACCTCAACTGCTCTCCTGACTCTGCTTGCTTCCCACTTTCTCTTTGTTGCGTGAGACGAAGTCTGTTGGCTACCGAATTCGTACCGAAAGCCGCTGAGGCTGTGAGTGCGCAATACAAAACTCTCTTTCGTAACACCCACATAGTCTTTATGACTTTGTGGAGCGTCAGACGGAGATATATTACATGACATTACATTACACTACAGGTTACTAGCCGCCGGCGTAGCTAAAGCCGCCGCCGGCGTGGGAGACCCTGCAGCCCAAAGTGATAAACGTTTATATGTTCATAGGCACGTAATTTATTACGCGCTACGGTCAAACAACAATCAGGTTAGCTTTAAACAGGCCCTTCTTCCGTGTACACCAAAGACTCTTGAACGGGTGGTAGCAGATCGGCTGAACTGTTATATTAAATATCAAACCTGGAGATTAGTTCAAGTCCGGTTTGAGAGCTAATTACTCATCAGATTCATTATTACTTCGGGCTTATAACGACCTTAGGAATGCAGACGTAGGTAGAATCTCTCTGCTTGTCTCTTTGCTCAATATTTTGGCAGTTTACACTACATTTGATCACCAAGTCTTTCTAGGGCATTGATAATCTCGCCTGTGCATCACTGGGACTGCACTATAATGTTTTAGGTTCTATCTCAGTGAAGACTCCAGGGCATTAGTGTCAACCGGCAACAGTCATCAGAGGGGCCTCCATAGTGCTTTATGTTTGGTTCACTTCTTTTCACAATTTATGCTCTCTCTCTAGCTGATGCAATCACCAAGCAGAATACAGGCCTTCATTTCTATGCAAATAAAACACAGCTGTACCTGTGTTTTGATACCCTCAGCCGTAAGCGTGTCAAATTCTCTTAACTCTCTTGCGGCAAGTATTGAGGACATTCGCACTTTGATGGCAGTAAACTTTATCAAATTGAATGATGATAACAATCTTACTAGTAATGCGAAAACCTATTGTCCCTCAGAAACTGGAAAATCTATCCCTTAAAATTAAAATCTGGCTCGGCCGCCATATCTCACGTAGCATCTGCACACAACCTGGGTGTCCTGTTTCAAAATGACCTTTCACAAGGCGACCACATCAGCTCCACACAGGCAAGTCTACCTACTTTTGGCCATAAGACATTGCAAACAATGGGCCTGCTTCGATAGGAAAACCAAATCGAATTTGGTTCATGCATGCACTTGCATGTCTTTTAGTCTATGCAATAAGGCACTTACAGTTGGAGCAACGCAAAGCTCTGCTGCCAGGCGTTTTTGTCATGAGTGTCGTCGAAGTGACCGCATAGCACTGCTTCTCACCGAACCACATTACCTCACAATCGTGCAGTGCTTCAGATTTATTGTCTTGTCTTTATTTGAAAACTGAAGTGGCTAGATGGAGATTAAGTTATCTGAGGGTGCTAATAATAATAATAATAGTAATGTACTTGATAAAGCGCCCTTAGAGAACTTAATCTCTTTATAGGCGCTTTATCAAGTGCATTATTATTATTGTGCTACAAAGAGAACGCGAGAAGCATACTTGAGTCGGGAAGGCAGTCGAGTGAGTAGGATAGCAGTAGCAGCTCAGGATGGCTGGAAAGTATGTGCCACAGTTGGCAGCAGGAAAGCAGATGTGGAAGTGAGTTCTGAACTTAGGACATGCGGAGAAACAGTTTCTTTCACTGACGGTCTTTAAGGGAAAGAATGGAACATCTAAATTAGTGTCCATAGAGGACCTAAGGGCACGAGAAGGCTGAAGCTGGTGCAGCATTTCAGCAAGGCATGAATAATAATGGTAATAATAATACATTTGTATAGCACCTCCACAGAACTAAATCTCTTTCCAGGCACTTTACAGATTCTGTGTAGAAAGCATGACTAAATAATTAGTGGTAACGTCCGCAAGCAGCATGCACAGTGTTATCAGGCACATTCACACGAGAGACGAATTAGAAAGACCCAACAAATGCTGTAACAAATAGGCTCATTTTAAGCTTCTTTTTAAATTTCGTCAGGTCATTGGACGGTATGATGTGGAACGGGAGTGAGTTCCATGCTTTGGGAGCATAGGAACTAAAGGCACGGTCTCCAACGGTTTTGAGGTTCGTACGAGGCGTGGCTAAATAATTTGAGTCAGAACGGCGGGTTGGACGATATTTCACCTGAGGGGGTAGTTCTGATTAGTAGGCTGGAGCAAGAGAATGAAGCAACCAAAAAGTGAGCGACAGAACCTTGAAGTCAATACGCAGCTTGATTGGAAGCCAGTGCAGGTTGGCGAAAAGTGGTGTGATGTGGCAACAGTGATGCTCACTACAGGCACACTTGACTGGTGAGCTGATCTGGTCGTCTAATGAAAGGTCACTTTGGAACAGGACAACCAGATTACGTGCAGGTTCAACAAGAAATATGCTGGCAGAGCCGATTTTGAGCGTTAACCTTTCCAATTTCTGAATCACACTTGGTATGCCCATAACTAGTAGGTTGGTTTTGTCGTCAATTAATTTAAGAACGTTTGCTGCCATCCATGTACGGATGTCATCAATCTAAGCAGCAAGGGTGTGTAGAAACTTCGACGTTCTTGAGAGCTGGGAGGGATCTAAGAATAATAATAATACACTTGATAAAGCGCCCTCAGAGAACTCAATTTCTGTCTAGGCACTTTGAATTTGCTGCAAAGGAAACGCGATCGAATGGTGAGTGGTACCATGCTTGATAAAAAAACACGAGTAACATAGTTAAGAACTAAATGCACGGTCTCCAAAGGATTTGAGGTATGTACGAGGTACAGGTAAAGTTAGTTTCCAAAAATCGGGTGTTACGATGCTTGGCCTGGTGGGGGAAGTATATCTGATAGGTAGGCTGGAGCCAAATAATGAAGGAACCTAAAAGTGAGCGACGAAACCTTGAAGTTGATCCGTTGCTTGACAAGTAGCCAGTGCAGGTCGGCGAGAAGTGGTGTAAGCAAAGGTACAACTGAGTGTCATCTGTATAGAAGTGAAAGCCTAGATTGTGCTTGGCCATCAATTGAGGGAAAGTATAAAGCGAGGGAGAGTATACACTTTGAAAAGAATCTGACCGAACACAGAACCCAGATGTACTCCGTACTCAAGTGGTTCCTGGGATGATCTTTGTCCGTTCTTATCACATTCTGAAAACTCCCTCAGAGATTGGACCTGAACTAGTGCGGTGCAGTGCCGGTGATATCCAGGCACGATGCGAGACGCTCAAGAAGAACTTGGTGATCAATAGTATTGAAAGTTCCCGAAAGATAAAGCAGAACAAGCAGAGAGACTTTACCCAAGTCTGCATTCCTGATAAGGTAGTTATATACCCTAAGCAATGCTGTCTGTGTGTAGTGGTTAGCTCTAAAACCAGGCTGAAACTGACTTGGTAGGTTTGTGATCTCAATATAAGATTTTAGTTGGTCTGCCACTACGCATTCCAAGTGTGGAGGTCAGTTCTACAGTTAAGGATATGCGAAGAAAAAGCTTCTGTCACCAACAGTCTTTAAGGGAAGGAAGCAAATCATCTTGATTATTTTCCCTAGACGAAGCTGAGCAAGCCTCTCACAGAGTCTCCAAGGTTTGATAGGAGTCTGAAGGTGCTGGATTACGTTGTGAGAAAGGCAATCCATTGTTGCCTTGAAAGGCGCACTGATTTTGTGGAATTGAATCGGCAGCAAGCGAAAGACGTAAGTTGACAGGAAAATATGAGCAACAATTTCCCATGGCAACTTGGATTAAATTATCACAGTCAAAACTTCCAAAGACAATTAGGCTTTAGCTAATAAATAAAGCGACCCGCCTTCAGCCGCTATTGTCCTCCTTCTCGGGCAGAATCGGGACTCGGAGCGTATGTAGCAAATAGCAAATCGGTTTCGGCATTACTGTGCTTGAACTGGGCCACTTCAAATGTCGTCCCCGCGTATCTCCGAAAGTTCTAAATGTACGCTCTGAGAGTAGCTTAACCAAAAGAGCAGCAATCTTTGAGCCAATTTTCATCTCTAGCTCAATCCCGTTTGCCTATTTATCCGTATCTTGCTCGATCTCTTATCGTGTCTACTTTTTACTCTTCTCTCACTCGCTCCATCTCTCGCCCTCAATACCCTTTCTATCATCTTTGTCTGCGAGTGTATCTCTATTTGTCTATTTTCATATCTCACTCAATATCCCAGGCCCCCTCTATATATCTCTCTCCTTCTCCCATGTCAAGCCTTCTACCATACGTTCTACCATATCTCCTACCACATATTTCTCGCGCCTTATCTTTACTCTCAGCTTCTGACAGCTGAAAATTATCTATCAATTTTGCGGTATTGGCCATCGCTGTCGATCGCTGAGCATTAACCGACCACTAACGAGCAAGATGGCTTGAAATTTTTTATTAGATTTCATTTAAAAATGCATTGCAACTTCATAGGCAAGGAGAATTAGAGCTTAGTAAAGCCAATTGCTGATCGATTTGCAGTGGATTTGCAGTGGATTTCGCTACTCGCCAAGCCACTACAATCGACTGCTGTGCATTACCCTTGATCGTAAGTGCGCAATGGGAAGGGTTTAAATTATATGGGTGTTACTACTGGAACACAGTTAACTGTAATATATGAGTACAATTAGAGCATTGAGAATCCGATTTATGCGAATTGTTTGCTGGATGGCGGTACCGACCTGGGCTATTGTAGCCGATTGTATTGCATTTCATGATCACGCCCGTGGTAATTGCACGGTAATTTCGCGAGTAGACGGCGAGCGAGGCTCTGAGTAATATGCAATAGAAAGTACAGCTTCAAACGTAAGATTTCTGGTTGTTTTGCTACAGATTGCAGGGAATTGCGTTATTGGACCAGACGATTGCAGTCAATGCTGGTGCATTGTCTGGGATTGCGTAGGTTAACGGCGCGAAATATTGTGGGTGCACTTTAAAGAGAGTTGAGCATTAGATGAAATCTAAATTGCAGTTTTTCGTAGCCTATTTCAGGTGGATTTTTGGTTGATTAGAGTGGATTGCAAAGAGTGGCCAGGACAATCAGGCGCTTGTATTGGACATCGCCAGATATCGCGCAGGCGAAATGGCTTGAATATAGGACAGTGCACACTTACCAAAGTGTCCTTTAATGAGCAGTAAAAATCGTAGCTTCACACACAATTATTTCTGGGCATTTTGACTTGAGGATTAGAATGAATTGCGGTATTAACCCGAGCCGTTGCATTCAATGAGAACGCTCATGTCCGTCCACGTGATATTGTACGAGTACACTTTTCACCGAGTGCTCTGCGATACGCGATCAAGAACGGAAGCTTTTCGCATGCAATTTCTTTCGCTTTGCTGTAGATCGCGGTATTGCTTCGGGCCAACTCCAGTCAATAGCATTGGATTGCGTGACAGCGCATGTGCGCAATGGCGCGAAATTTTATGGATGCTTTTGAAATCTAGCATAATGCAATGCTGAATATTAGAATTATTCGAATTGTGCAGCCAGTTAAAGTGGATTGCGATGGATTGCGGTAGTGGTAAGAGTCTTTGGAGCTCATTTTCACGAGGACACGAGAGTGCAACGGCGTGAAATTTGACGCGTACATTATAAAAACGGTGTACACAGGTACTCATTTGAAGATTTCTGATAAGTTTTTGCGTAAATAGAGTGGATTGAGGCAGGTTGCAGTTAATTCGTTGCACTCACGACCAGTGAAGGTTGACAGACGCGTCGTTAAAGCCCGAACCTAAAAGCGAGCAAGCGACGGTCGCGCCCGATCGTGAACTACACCTCTGATTCGCTGATTCCGGGCGAGCGAGAGCTCGTCTATTGCGCATTAGGCGATCGCACCGCGGGGGCAAAGGACGGCAACGCCGGTCCTTTGGAGCTGCCTCCAGACCCCGATCGGGCAAATTTAAATGAATAAAAATGAATTATGTCGTATACCTATACAAATGCTGTAAAGGAAGCATGTCGACATGACCAGTGATAACACGCAATGTCAGCAGTCCAAGGAACACAAAGGACAGTTAGTATAATAATAATGTAATTCATTTCTATAGCGCCCAAAGAGAGTTTAATCTCTATTCAGGCGCTTCACACATGCCGGGGGCCACGAGCTCACGACCTCGGCCAGACCTTGGTCGGGGCAAGCACCTTAACCGCTGGGTCAAACCAGAATTCACAAGAATCCAGAGTCCTTCGCAGCGGAGTAGCTTAGCACGAAAACTTGCTCTGATAGGTTTTCGATTGCGAGCTCATTGGTAGAGAACAGCCAGGACTACCAATCGTGATGGTTGGTGACGAGTGCCTCGCAGCCCCTTTTCCGGCGTGCCTCCTCGCCTTTTGTATTTGCAGCCAACCTCTTGCGCCTCTGCACTGCGCTAGAAAGGAGATATGGCGGCTTCCGTGCACGGAGACAGAACTAGGACCAAGCTCGAAGCGCTCGTAGCGGTACTAGTCCCCGGCTGATGTGCGACGAACGCCGGCAATGCTGCTAAGCCTCGGAGCATGGCCATCGAGTCGTGGGGGGGGGAGCAGCGGAAATTCCCGCCGGTTTGCTTAAAGTAGCGGAACGCGGCAGCAGCGCAGAGCGCCCGTACCGTAAGTATAAGTATATAGCCAAAGCAAAGAGAAGTTTATTCGATGGTAGCGGGTTTTATAGGGTTCCAGCATCAGCAGCGGTGGGGTGCAAGAACTCGTCCGACGTCAGCCATGGGGTACAGCGACAAAGCATAGGGTACAACTCAGCTCAACTGCTTAGGTACAACTTACTGAATATTAAATATTTAAATCACACTATTAATTACACAATTCAATTACATTAATTTTTGAATATTTAATGTGATAACGTCGGCTTTTATGCCGCCTAACCGCAGATTGTCACGTAACCGGTTCGCAGCCGCTATAATTAATGAACCGTGAGTAAAAAATATCGTGCCTCCGTTTCAGTAGCCGAAAGTAACACCACTCCGAGTTCAAGCGAGAATCACGTGATCCCCGGGCCGCAACCGGAAGTTACGGCGGCGGGACCACATGCATTGCGATTTCGATCACTCCGCGCCACCTGCAGGCTCCTATGTGTGGGTGCTTAGTAAAAAACTGACGGTCGGCTCACTTCTGGCCAAATCCAGACTCCGGCGTGCTCTTTTTAGGGCCACTTTGCTAGCTGCTGGGGGCTGCAGCTAGCTGACAAACGGACGCCACCCCGCGCCGGATTGTCGTTAGTAGATTCTCACCTCCCATCTCCCAATTCCGTTAAGAGGCGACACAGTTTTTGCTCTGCAGAGGCACTTTCACCGCCGCCGCTAAGCAAATTTCTCTCGCACCGCGCCGCGGCGAATCTGCTCCGACGCAGAGCCACTGGGAACCGGCCGCGAAACAGACGCATGGTGGCGTCATAGCGATCGCGCGCGATGCGCGCGCACGCGCTCACAGACAGCGGTGCGGCTGTGGCAGTGGCGGCGACGGTAGCCGCAGCCCGACGCAGGTTCGGGGGCTGAGCGCACGCGATGGGCCGCGACTCGAGCGGAAAGTCGGCTCCTGCCTCGTCGCCCGTCGCAGAACGACGAGCCGCTCTCTCGCGAAGCGCGCGTTCTGCGACCCGCATTATCCTAAAGTGAGCAGCGTGCCAGTTACGCGTGAAAGAACGCCCACTCTACGGCCGGGTCGAGCGCTATCGACCCGGCCCGGGAAATGAAGCTCCAATGGAGGGAGACGCCGTAGAGACGCCGTAACCGCTTCTCTTCTGCGTTCTTCTGAAGTCGCTGCGCGACGAACTGAGAGCGAGAGAGAGCGAGCGAGCGAGCGAGAGAGAGAGAGAGAGAGAGATTCTCAGGCGAGAGCACCCAGAAGGATTACGGCGAAGCAGAGCTCCGCGTCTGTCTTCCGTCGCAGGTAGCTGGCCGTTTCTAGCCAGCTCGGGCGCCGGCGGTGCCGCCGCGGCAGCGCGCGCGCTAGCGTGCTCGGCAGCGCGCATTTTTCTTTGCAAGCAGCCGCCGGTTCGGCCGCCCGCCGGCCGGCCCGCTCGCCCATCCGATGGCGCCGGGGCGCGCCTCCGCGCGCTCCAGCCGCGCGCTCGCCATTCAGCAATGCGCGCCACGCGCGACCATTGTTCCCGGCCGTTTCTAATGCGCTCGAAAGACGCAATTGATCGGTCGCGGTTAGCAACCGCTAGCCGCACTTGGCTGCCTAGTGTGCGTAGCGCAACCGGCGCGCGCTGCCATTTAGGCCCGCAGAATCGCCCCCGGGGCTAGTTCGCCGCCCCTCGCCGGTTCTCGCGGCGGTAACGGCCGCGCACCTACCAGGCTGGCACCAGCAGTGGCGCAGGCGGCGGCTGTGTTCTAGCTGGCGCACCGGCATAGGTGGGTAGTGGCGGCAGCCGGTGGCGGGAAGGCGGCTGGTGTGGAGGCGGACGGCAGCCGAGATGGCCGCCTGCGGCTGCGGCGGCGGCGGCGGCCGAGCGCAGTCCGCCGAGCGCCGTCCGCCGTTGCACGTGGGGGCCCCCAGAGAGCGCTCGGCACCCCGGCGGGCGCGAGCCGCCGCGCGGAGCGCCAACGACAGCGCTCGGCACGGCAGAGGCAGTGGCAGCCGGGGCGCCGCTTGGCAGCATAGCGCCCGATGACGAGTACGCTTCCGTCGTCCTCGTAGATAGACATGGGATGCGGCGTTTCAAAGTCGGAGGTGCGGCAGAGCGGCGGCGTGGTGACGCCGGCAAAGAACGGCGATCTCCGAAGGAGTTCGTTAGCGGAGAAACCGGCTTCCGCGTCTGAGCGAGCGTCGGCAAAGGCGGCGACGGCGAGGACGACGGCTAACGGTAGCGCGGCCGCTACAGCCGCGCCATCCAAATCGTCGCAGGTAAGCGCTGGCTGCGACAACAAAGTGGCGGCCTACGACGGCGACTCGGCACCGACGGCGGCTCGTAGCCGTAGCCGTCGCCGCCGAGCCGCTCATTCGTTCAACGAGGCGCAAGCGTGCTCCCGCCGAGCGCCTGTCAGGTTAACCTCGCAGCGAGATGAGTAGGACACCGGTAGCCGCGTTACGCTTGCCGTTATCGAGCATGCTGCCATTGACCATTCAACCATGCTTCCTTTGCCGCAAATGAAAAGTGCCTAGAAATAGATTAAGTTCACAGTGGGCGTCTTACAAATGTATTAATATTAACAATGTTACCATTATTAAGACACCCGCGCCCCCTGCGAGACGTAGCGAAGCCAGCGCGCTTGGCGGAAGTAGACGCCCCAATTACGGAAGCGGCTTCGTTGCGTCGCTCAAGTCCTCTCCCTCGTCCCTCCGAGCTGGCTCGCGCGACGCGCACTACGATGGAGCGAATCGTGCGCTCGCCGCTTGGCAGTGCTCCGAGCCGTGCGCCGAGCTGCTGACGGCTCGGGCTCGCTCGGGACGGAGAGTCCGCGGCGCGCGCGGGCAGTGTGGCAACGTGAATGTGACGTGACGCCGTTAACGCCATGCAAAGATACGCCCGGCATGCGCGGCAAATTGCAGCCGATGCGCGAGAGCTTCGCTGCAAAGGTGCCGCCACTTTAGATGCGGTCGCGGCAGAGCGTAGCGCGCTCTGCCGCGACCGAAAACACTTGCCACCGCTCGGAGCCCGGCGGCTGACGCCGCAAGGCCGCCTCCATCGCTCTAGGCGCCAAATGCCGTCCCCGCACGCTCGGTCAACGCTTGGCCACGCCCAAATGCCGCCGGTGAGCTATGCGAAAAAGCTCCAGGAGGCGGTGAGTGAGAGCGGCAAGCGCACCGAGCGAAAGAGAGAGAGAGAGAGAGAGAGAGAGAGAGAGAGAGAGAGAGAGAGAGAGAGAGAGAGAGAGAGAGAGAGAGAGAGAGAGAGAGAGAGAGAGAGAGAGAGAGAGAGAGGCTTCGAGCGAGACGGGCTTCGAGCGGTCGGTGGCGGCGTCACCGCGGCTGCACCGCGTGCTCCACTGAGCCCGATTGTTAGCCGGCCAGAAAAGTTGCCGTTCTAAATTCGGAAACAATATTCGCGTAGCTTTCTTTGTCTCTCGACCAGTGCACATGACCTTGGAGAGCGCGATCGACAGGCGGCGCCGGCCACAACAGCGGCGAGCGCCGCGAGCGCCGCCTGTCGGGTCGCCACTTGCAGCCGTGCAGCTTAGGAGGCAGCATCTAGCAACATCTAGCACTATCAATATCTAGCAACATCTAGCAAAGCGGCGACATCATCGTGAGTATGCAGCTAATATGGCGAGGTGTGTCCATATCCGGCCGCGTAAGTCTGGTATGGGCACAGCGCTCATAGCAGACTGTTCATAGTCGCCCGCGCGTGTTTATAGTTGCATTACATAAACACGTTTTTACTTATATTTTCCATTTAGAGTTTCTTTCTAATACCTAAATACTAAACCTTAAACCATCAGACCTAAACTCTGAATCCAAAAACCTCATTTGTTAGCTGAGCGTCGTTTGTTCATAGAGCCGTGTAAGTCTGCTATGGGCACAGTGCTCATTGCAGGCTGTTCAACATGGTCGCCAGCGACCGTGTTGAATAGCCTGCTATCGCGCGCTGTCTTCGAGCGATTGCCGATCGTTGTATTGCGTCACGATGCTGGCTCGACGCTACAAGCGTAAAATCGCACTCATTACTCACGAATTGTACGAGGGCACGTGATTCGTTAGCCGACGCTTGCTAGTTGCGACACTGCCGCACGACGCCGTGCGCGTACGCACAGCCGGCTAATTGAAGCCGCCTCCGTCGACGACGGACCGCTCGGTTAGTCACCAGGATCGCACGACGGGCGTGTAGCGTCGGCGGGCTGAGCACTGCGGGCACGTCCGCTCGGCTGGCCTGGCGCACTTAGGCGCGAACGTAAACTCGTGCCCCTTTGCTCGGAGGGCGGGGCGCACCGACGCTCCGAGGCAGAGGCACCGGTGCGTGGTCGCTCGCTTTTAAGTGCACCGAGCTTCTGATAACAGCGGCCCTGCCAAGGTTGCCCGGTCCGGTCTTGCATTCGTGACGTCCAAGCAGCCGCGCGCCCTGGCCCGCCGGTTGCCGACAAAGCGGCGGCGGCGGCGGCGGCGGCGGCGGCGGCGGCGGCGGCGGCGGCGGCGGCGGCGGCGGCGGCGGCGGCGGCGGCGGCGGCGGCGGCGGCGGCGGCGGCGGCGGCGGCGGCGGCGGAGAAGCGGAAGACGCGCCGAGACAAAGCGGAACATAATGCACGCCGCCGCCGCATCTCTCTGTTGTTTTGCTGCCGACGCCTTTAGCGAGGAGGCCGCCTCTCTTCGCAACGATGCATCGTGCGTGACGTCCAAGTGCGCCGTCGTCATCGGCGGCGGCAGTTGCTGAGCCTGCTCGGGACGTGCGTCTTTTCTGGCTGCGCACTTGATGCGGATTGGCGGTGCAATGCCTTTCGCAAAAGACGCTGCCACCGCCGCCTCAGGGATAGTGTGGCTGCTCGCTTGGAGCGGAAGTAAAGTTGGGCCGATAAAGCAGCCTTATTGAAATGCAGCGGCAGAAGAGCGACGCGTGCAGCGGGCAATACAGGCTTGCCTGCTGCTGCTGCTGCTGCAGCAGTCAAACCGACGACCCGGGGCCTGAAATGCGAGCACCTGAACCGGAGCTCCGGGCCCTGACCCGGAGGCTGACCCTGACCCGCATGGTGACCTTGACCCGCAGGCTCAGATTGTCTCGGTCGCTCGCGCTTGCGCGTGCGCACGCATTCCTCTGGGGGGGGGCGCTCGCTCGTTTCTCATCTTCTTCGAGGCCAACTTCTCTCTCTGGGATGGGAACTCATTGTGCCACGTGTCGCATGGACATTCCAGCGGCAGCGTTTCGTGTCCGTAGAGGCGCGCTTATATAATTTAATATAATTCATTTATATAGCGCCCAAGAGAACTTAATCTCTATTCAGGCGCGCTTCACATATGCCTCGGGGCTCGAGCCCACGACCTCAGTCAGACCTTGGTCGGGGCGAGCACCTTAACCGCTAAACCAAACCAGCTCGGCATTATGACTTCCGAGAGCGCCGCCGCCCGTCAGCGTCCGGTGGTGCTGCAGAGCTTCCGGCCTCCGAGTAGGACGCGAGGACGAGATCTCAAGCGAGCTCTCGTCGGTCGAGCTGTACGTTTTCAAGGTCATGTAGCGTAATGCAATGCAGCTCCGCCTGTAAATTAAAAAAAAAACTCCTAGCTGCTTATACAGCCTCTTTTTGTATAGCGACAGAAGAGCCTTGATGGCTATCACCACCGTTTGCAGTGGCGATAAAGGAAATTCGCGAAGCCACAAGGACAAGGAGTTGGTGTTACGCATGACTGGTTTCTATAGCGCTCTCTAGTAGCGGAAGCAGCTTTCGCTGCGCATACGGCGTCCGTCAGACGTCATCTCACGCAGCGAAGGGAAAGTGAGAAGCAGAAGCTGAGGCTGGAGGGCAGTCGAGGAAGCCGCGAGTATCGTGGAAATAGCAGCTCACAGCTGGAAAGGATCTGTTGCCTCTGTCGGCAGCGAGAGAGCAGACATCATTGCGGAAGAAAGTGAGCTCCGCGGTCAATGACCTCCAGAGTGAAAGCTTCTGCCGCTGCTGGCCTTTCAGCGAGCTAACGGAGCGCCTTATTTATTGCGCGTAGAGGACCCGAGGACGCGAGAAGGCTGAAACTGGTGGAACAGTTCAGCTTGGTATGAAGGAGACACACTATGGCGGGCCTTGTGGTTCAGTGTCAGAGTTTGGCTGCTTATCCGTTCACCGCCGACCGGAAGCCATCGCAGCCGCCTCAGCGACGCGTGGCTGAACCTGAGATTGTTTGAACTTTGACCTTTTTTGCAGCCACATTGATCGCCAGCTGCGCGGGCTAATGGCTTTTTTCGGCAGTCCAGCCAAAACTGAATCGGATTAGTACAGCTTAACAAAACCAGGTAGATAGATAGCAAGATATTTAGCAAGCCACCGCTATAGACGGTCGCTAATCTTAGACAGGGGTCGGACGCGACGGCTAGCTGCGGAAGCGGTCCTCTCAGCGCAGTTATCAAAGTGTTAGCCTGTCTGATGTCGGAGAGGACACCTACATCTCGAGCGCGTCGTGGTGACGGTCGCCCGCGACCTTCCTGTCTCGCCGGTTCACCGCTTCGCTGTAGCGGCTCGCTCGCGCGCGCTCTCACCGCCGCCGCCGCTCGCTGCCCGCTTTTGCCGGATTTTTGCTTGGCTCGCGGGAAAGCGGGCAGCGGGCGCGCGCTCGCTGGAACCGGGAGAATAGCCGCGCGCAGAGCCGCGTTCTTCGACGGCTCGTTCGCTCGCTCGCTCGCCGAACATCCAGGGGGCGGAGCGGGGCGGTGGGAGGAGGGCAGGTGAGGCGACCTTGAAAAGCGGAAGCAGCGATAGCTCGCGCGCGCGCATGCGCGGACGCGCCGCATAGCACGATCGCCGCGACTCGCTGCCAAAGTGAGCAAGCCCCGCCGCACGTTTGAGGGCTGCCTCTTGAGGCCGGCGCGAAAGGAGCTCGCGCGCGCTCGCAAGCATTAGTCGCTTTCCTGTTTGCGCTCGCTGCCGCCGCCGCCGCCGCCGCAGCCGAGCGATCGTCGGTCGATGTCAAGCGGCGGTGACGTCAGCGCTCTCCGAGCTCAGCAAACAGAGCTGCCGCCGTGGGCGCGCATGCAGCGGTCAGCCTTTCATCAGCCCTACGCGTCGTCCGCGCCGTTTCTCCGGCGACCGGTTTCGTTCAAATAGAAAATGCGAACGGACAATTGAGAACGACAGACGGGCGTGCGGGGCTGGCTCGCGCGGGCGAGCCCGCCGCCGTTCCCGGGGCGAGGGACAGACGGCCGTCTCGATGCTTAGCAACCGAAATAAGCAGGAAGCTTCCGCTTCGAAGTCGCGGCTCGAAGTCTTTGTGCAGTGTAGTTGAGCACAGTGCAATTCGTTTGTATAGCGCCGCAAGAGAACTTAATCTTTATTCACGCGCTTCACGTATGCCACAGGGCTCAAGCCCACCCACGTCCGTCGTGCCAAGGGCGAGCGCTGTCAGAATCGGACGATGGCGTAGCCTTGCGGCCGCTTGTCCACCGCATTTGGCAAGGTGGCCGAGATTCGCGCGCGGGAGGACAGAGAGAGAGAGAGAGAGAGAGAGAGAGAGAGAGAGAGAGAGAGAGAGAGAGAGAGAGAGAGAGAGAGAGAGAGAGAGAGTCGTCTCCGCCGGCCGACGACTCGGCGTGATCTCGATCTGCAGAGAGACGGTCGCGACGGCGTGAGGCTTCCGTCGCTCTTTGCACTTTGTGCAGTGCGTGCCCGAATGTTGGACGTTTAAGAATGAAAGGCTAAGTTTATCGACTGCGCTGTCGCAGCTAGCGTTCGGGCGCGGATCTTCGCGACTGGCCAGAGCGGAAGTGGCAATCAGCCGACTGGCGAATGTGGCGAGCGGAAACAACAAAATGGCCGCGAACTGAAGGCCGCGCGCCGACTGGTTGCCGTTCGGTCGACGTGCGGCCTTCTGCTCTGGACGGCTGCTGCGTTCCTCGAGCGACGACGACGATCCAGAGAAGCGCAGCCTGCATTTAAGCGGCTCCCTAGCGGCAGCGATTGCCCTAATGTGACTGGCTTCCGCTATTTGAGTCAAATAGCTTTTATTTATTTATTATTTAAAAATTTATATGAGTCAAAGGAATTCGAGGCGACTGCTGCGTTCCGCGGGAACCGAGGGTTCGATGCAAGCAAAAACGGAGCTTTTTTGCGGCCGCTCATTTCTCCGCGAGCTACTCAGTTGAGTCCTATCAGTTCGGTATAACTTTGCCGAACATTTAAGTGCTCTCCTAAGCCAAAAGGAGGCGGTACCCGCGCGACGTTGAGTGCGCGACGTGAGTAGCACGAGGAGTCACCGGGCACCGTTCGCGAAAGGTGAGCTGCAGTTGGGCGACATTCGCTCGTTGACGGCGCGAGCGCCCGCTATTCTTTGCAGAGATCGCTGAGACCCAATCGAAGCAGTCACATGACTCTGGACCAGTGGTTCGATTATACCTTTGATCTGTCGGAGGTGTCGCGTCAGTATAATCCTAAGCTTCTTCCAAGGTAGCATCGGCACGTTACTGTGGCCCTAAATCGAGTTTCCAAAATTGCCATCAGTCTTATTATTCTTATTATTATTGTTATCATTATTGTTTGCTTTCGTTGTTGTCGCGGCGAGACGGCGAAGCACCGCCCGCTCGCGAACGCGTGCGCGTTCGACGTCAGCAACGCGCAAGGCCTCGCGAAAGGCCCACGTCGCCGGCTGCGCGCGCTGCTCGCGAAATTGGCGCTCGGCGTATCGGAGCCGCGCGAGAGCTTCGCGCGGCTCTCGCGCGAAGCTCTCGCGCGCTTCGCGCTTCAGCATAGCACGCTCCGACGCGCACGAGCGAAGACACCGCTCGCTTCGCTTCAGCACCGCGCCGGTCGTCGCGAGCGACGACCGGCTGCTCGCTCGCGCGCGCCGCTCGCGTTCCCTTCCGCTAGTGCCCGGCGTCGCCGTGTCGCGTTGCCGCCGCTCGTTACCGCCGCTCGTTGCCGCCGCTCGTTGCCGCCGCTCGTTGCCGCCGATCCGCGCTCGCCTTCGCCGCGATGATGCGCGAGGAGGGGGCGGGAACCAGCGGCCCTGCAGCCTCTCTCGTTCCCTCTCGCGGCGAGCGAGACTGCGCTCGCTAGCGAGCCGCTTGCTCAAGCAGCTCAAGCAAGCGCCCCGTTCGCGCTCTTTCGCTCGGCAGGCAGTGGCCAGCGGCGGAAGCCTCTCGTCGGACAGAAAAATCGGCGAAACCCTGACGTTCAAGATGTGGCTCGAGTCGGCGTTTCCGGCGACCAACGCTGACGGCAGCGACGTCTCGCAGGACCTGCTGCCCGACTACTACACGGAGTGGCGGCGCGACTTCGAAAACGCCGACGTCACGCCCGACCAGCTCGGCCAGGCCGTGACGCTGACGAAGAAGGCGCCGTCGCACGACGGCTCCAAGACCAAGTCGGCCGGCTGGCCTTACCGCAAGCTCAAGATCGGCGGCTACGCCACGTCGCCCGAGGCGCCCGTCGTCGACGTTCGCCCGCCGCCGGGCAGCCGGAAGCGACGCATCCTGGTCGTGGGCAACTGCTACGTGGGCAGCTTCGCGTGGACCGAGCGCGCGCGCCGCTCGCTCGCCGGCCGCCTGTGCCAGCTGCTCGCTGGCTCCGACGGCTCCGGCGGCGGCGCCGGCTCCGCCGCCGCCGCCGAGCTGCACTCGCTCGTGCTGCTCGGCAACGTGCTCGACTCGCGCGTCGACCGGCCCGACGCCGCGCCGTCCAGCGCCGAGCGGCTGGAGTCGCTGTGGCGCCAGCGCGGTGACGAGGTGCTGGCGCTCGTGCGGCGCCTCGCCGACGAGTGCGGCGTGCGCGTCTACTACGTGCGCGGCGCGCACGACGCCGGCGTCAGCAGGGCGCTCGTCGAGCGGCTCCTCGGACCGTCGGTGGAGCTGGTCGCCGGCGGCGAGCTCGTGTTCGCCGTTCACGAGCCGCCCGAGACGTACCGGATACGCTTCTGCAGCGGCCAGCAGTACGACATTCTCGAGGCCGGTGCCGGCGGCGGCGGCGGCGGGGACGACGAAGAGCTGCTGCTCGGCAAGCCCATAGCGAACTACCTGTACCGTGCCGCGGCGTCGGCGGCAGCCGGCGGCGGCGGCGGCGGCAGCACGCTCAGCTACACGCCGCTGTCGGCCGTACGGTCTTTCCTCGAGGACGTGCCGCGCAGCGTCAACGAGCGCATGATTGGGCTGCTGTCGACGCGCACGGCGCAGCGCGTCATCACCGCCCACCTGCTGACGCACGCCTTCGGCGCTCGCAGCTTCGACGACGTCCGCAAGCTCAAGTACGTCGTCGACGACGGCAAGTTCGTGGCCGCCGAGACAATCCTGAGCTATCCGTACCTGAAGTACAAGCTGAATAAGGTGAGGCCGCCGCCGCGCCAGCTACCGTTCGCGCTCGGGCGCTGCGCTCGGGCGCTGCGGTCGCTGCGGTCGCTGCGGTCGCTGCGGTCGCTGCGGTCGCTGCGGTCGCTGCGGTCGCTGCGGTCGCTGCGGTCGCTGCGGTCGCTGCGGTCGCTGCGGTCGCTGCGGTCGCTGCGGTCGCTGCGGTCGCTGCGGTCGCTGCGGTCGCTGCGGTCGCTGCGGTCGCTGCGGTCGCTGCGGTCGCTGCGGTCGCTTCGCGTCGCGCGGGCGCTGCGGTCGCTGCGGTCGCTGCGGTCGCTGCGGTCGCTGCGGTCGCTGCGGTCGCTGCGGTCGCTGCGGTCGCTGCGGTCGCTGCGGTCGCTGCGGTCGCGGTCGCTGCGGTCGCTGCGGTCGCTGCGGTCGCCCGGTCGCGCGGTCGCTGCGGTCGCTGCGGTCGCTGCGGTCGCTGCGGTCGCTGCGGTCGCTGCGGTCGCTGCGGTCGCTGCGGTCGCTTCGCGTCGCTCGCCGCCAGACCGACCGACCCTCGCGAGCTGTTGCGGCTGCGAATTCTGGCGAGCTGCCAACCCGCCTCCACCGCGCGGCGGCGGCAAACGCGGGCCGCGCGGTGGAGGCGTGGTCGCGAGCGCCTCTGGCTGACGCGGGTCGGTGATCGGCGTGAGTTGCAGTGGCCGCCTGGAGAGCTGGCCGGCCTCCTGCAGGCGAATGGCGGCGATTACCGCTCGGCGGCTAAGCGCTACCAGGAGGACGTGGTCGTCTACGGACACAGCAACGCCTGGAGCGTCGGCAAGTGCAGGTCGAACGAGGGCCGCGAGGTCATCTACGCAGTCCTGGGTGGCTGCAGCGAAAGGGCCGAGGAAGTAAGTGACTGACGTCCGAAAAGGGGAGACAATTGCCGCGCAGGCGGGGCAGGGCGGCGCCTCGACCCGCCGGGGACGAAGCGCTGAGGCGGCTCGAGCGTCGAGCCGCCTCCGAGCTCGATCCAGTCGGACGGGAGCCGGGACCGGCACGGGCAGCGACAGCAGAAGCCTCGAGCAGCGTCGCTTCGCTTTGAGCGCTCCTTTTAGCGGTCGGTTTGAGCTGTCGGTTTGAGCGGTCGCGTTCCACCGCGAGCGTTTCGTTTGCACTTGCGCGACTGCACGAATCAGGCTGAAAGCTGGGTAAAGTTTGCATTGCACGAGATCCGCAGAGCGGCCGCACGCCGGTGACTCAAGTCGTGCGTGACCGTGGCGAATCGGAGCACAATGGTTTCCATAGTTCAAGCCTCTTTATTTTGAGCGACCACTTGCGCCCAATGCTGGTGGGCTCGCCGGCGGGCGAGCGTCTGCGCGCTCGGGCGCGAGACTTAGCGGCTCTGTCGGAGACCGACCGCGAGGCCGATTCAATTAGCGCCCAGTCCGTGCGCAGATGGAAGGAACGAACTCGGGTGAGCCCATGCTTTGGCAAGGCCGCGGCCTTCGCCGGCTCCTCAAGTCGCCATCCATTTCATCGAGGGAGGTGCATCTCTTCTTTCGTTCTTTATTTTTCTCGTTCTCTCTCGCTATCTCGCTCTCTCTATTCCGCTCTCGCTATTCCGCTCTCGCTATCGCTCTCTCTCTCTCTCTCTCTCTCTATCTCTCTCTCTCTCTCTCTTTCTCTCTCTCTTTATCTCTCTCTCTCTCTTTCTTTCTCTCTATCAATGGAGTGAAGCTCTCAGCGAAAGCGCACTGTTTTTGCAATGAGGTACTCTCGAAAGCCCAAGCACACGGTCGTCTGCTGCAACCTCGCTAAAACCTAGTGTGCCGGATCAGGAGTCGAACGCAAGCTATCCCTCGATTACCGATCGAGCAGTACACCCACTCGCTTCTGTTAATGCTACTACCCGAAACGCCGGCTAGATACTTGCGGTTTCGCCTATCTATGGCATGGGCCGGGGGTAGAGGCACGTTTCCGAAACTACATTTCGTGGGATGGACTGAAATGCGCACAAACAGCACGCTTCGTTCCGTGCGACTAGCTTGCATCCGCTGGTTTGGCCCGTAGGTTAAGGTGCTCGCCCCATCAAGGTGTGGCCGAGGTCTGGGCTCGAGCCACGTGGCCTATTAATGAAGTGCCTGAATAGAAATTTGGTTCTCTTAGGAAGCTATGCAAATGAATTATAAATACACGCTCTCCTGCAGGGAGTGAGCCGGACGAGCACAGCAATCGAAGGTCGTCTGCAGGATTGTTGCGGCTGTGAGGCATCAATCCGCATCAATCCAGCAGCCGCCAGAGCGCTACTAAGCCTACTTTTCTCGCCAGCTACTCAAGGGGGATAATTTGTTTCTAATCACCCGTTCGAGGTAGCACGCTTGACGTGCGTGCTGCCAACGTCTACTTACACTTGTAACCATTCTTCCTAACTACTAAGCCTGAGATCAAGAGAAATACAGAGAGAGCAAGAGCAAGAGCAAGAGAGAGAGAGAGAGAGAGAGGGAGAGAGAGAGACAGCGAGAAAGAGAGAGAGAGGGAGAGAGAGAAAGAGAGAGAGAGAGAGGGAGAGAGAGAGAGAGAAACAGTGAGAAAGAGAGAGAGAGGGAGAGAGAGAGACAGCGAGAAAGAGAGAGAGAGGGAGAGAGAGAGACAGCGAGAAAGAGAGAGAGAGGGAGAGAGAGACAGCGAGAAAGAGAGAGAGAGAGAGAGAGAGAGAGAGAGAGAGAGAGAGAGAGAGAGAGAGAGAGAGAGAGAGAGAGAGCACGTAATTATCAGTGAAGCGAGCGGTCGGGGAGCGAATTCCGTCGGCGGCGCCGAGACGCCGGTCTGCTCAGCCACCAAGTCCTTCTTCGTCAAACAGCCGCCGTTGCCGCTACCCCTGGTGGCCGTCAGTCAATACTAATCTCCGTACGTCGATCGCGCCCGAGCTTAAGTACACCACTCCTATCTTTTAGTTGCGTAGGAAAATCAATGCCCGGCATGCTCGGCAAAGCCTTGGAATGGCAGCCAGCGCTCCGGCCGCCAAAGCTCTAGCCTCAGCCCCGTCTCAGCGTTTCAATCCTGACGAAATGGTGGCGAGCCGTCCACTGCTCTTGGCTCGGCTAGATGTCGAGTCCAGCACAGAAAATGCCAAAGCTGCTTTTTCGCTGTTTACGGGGCCTCTCCAAAGGCAGCAAATTGCGCAGGTTTCTATTGGGCCGTGCTCGCAAGAGCCGCTGTCAGCAGCCAGATAATTATCAATTAGGGCGATGTTTCGCGGGCGTGCACGTGTGTCGCTCACGAGCGAACGTGGACGGAGTGCCAGTGGAGCGTCGATTGCGGAGTGGCTATTTACTCGATTGTCCGAGCAATCGGCGTCATGTCGGAGTGCAGGGAATTAGCCTCCCCTTCTCCGGCATAACGATCCGCCCTGCCTTTCGCCTCGCGGGAAGCTGATGACGAATTCGGCGAGCTCGAGCGGCCTAGCCGGAATTCGGCATAGCGAATGCCATTTTATCTGTAAGCCGCTGTTGACAGACCGCCACATTCACAACGAGACTGTGACTGTAGGCATGCCGCTCACCGTAGCCTGCGCGCGCACACACACATACACACACACACACACACACACACACACACACACACACACACACACACACACACACACACACACACACACACACACACACACGTTTATCTGCTATTTGTGAGCAAGAAACAGAAAGAGCTCTCACACCTCAGTGCGACAGGTTCAACAGCGACGAGATTGAGCACTGAACAGCTTCTTAGTTGAAGATGAGGAAAATAAAAAACGCGACAGGCTAGCTAGATGATTCAACAGCCTCTTTTGCATACGACAGAAAGCCTTTACGGCTGCACCATCGCTTGCAGTAGCAGTACAGGATCGCCCACCATAGGATTCGAACCCACGACCCCGGGAACCACGTCGTGAAAAGCAACCACCTTGCCTAGTATGCCATCACGGCTCCAGTGCTTGTACGATATGCCAAGCCACCTGATTGTCACACAGCAGGACACTCCGGATCGCCGGTTAGTTATACCTTCGGTTACTAATGCGCAGGGAATCATGCATGGCCAAGCACGAAAAAGCAAAAAAAGCAGTGAGTGAAACACGTGAGCAAGCGAGTGCAGCGGCCTGTGAGCAAGCGAGTAGATTTTAAAGTCGCTAGTTTTTGCTCGATGGGGTGCCAATGAAGCTCAGAAAATTTCATAAAGTGGTAGCTACGCCGCTGACGACAGACCGGACTGGCTACCAAGTTTCAAACCAATTGTAGACGACTATTAATAGCGTACACCAGAAGTTACGAATAGTGCAAATTGCAGCATTCTACGTTCGATGTCACAAATGTGCGACCTGGTTTTACTATCGTAAATTGTTTGGCCTAGCTTGGGAAATATTTTCAGCTGAAATTAAGCCAACTTGGCAGTGAATGCAATGTGCTTATATATAATTCATTCGTGCAGCACCCTAAGATAACTTAATCTTTGATCGAGTGCTTCACTTATGCCACAAGGATCGAGCCCACGACCTCGGTAATTAATTGCATTCATCTTGAACTTGGTCGGGGCGAGCACCTTTACTACTTGCCCAAGCCAGTCGTTTCTGAACAGCATGTACAGATTACGAGAGATGTCTTCTTAGTGATGCCAATCTTGAGGGGGAGGTATTCCAACTCAAGCTTGACACTACGCTTGCCCATAGCAAATAGGTTGGTCAGCTAGAGGAAGTTTCTAGCTATGCAAGTTCTACGATGCAGGATGGGAGGGAATTAAGTGAGTCGGATGCATCGAAAGCACTAGAAAGATCAATGGATAAGTACAACTGGGAGATTTTGGGGCCGAACGAAAGGCAAGTCGGCGTTTGGAAATGGCATCAGCCACTAGGATGTAATGTAATGTATCTCCATCTGTAGCTCCACAAAGTCATAAAGACCATGTGGGTGTTACGCAGGAGAGTTTTGTATAGCGCACTCGCAGCCTAAGGCGGCTTTCGGTACACATTCGGTAGCCAACAGGATAGTACAATAGATCTAAAGAAGAAGGAATTTAAGACCGGATCCTGATGCTTACCCAATACTTAAAGGGCTCCGAAAATGAACGACAGCCGTTTGAATATTTGGAGCTCTGACGTGTCTCGAGGCGGAGGCAGCACCGAAGCAAGTGTAGCACTGACCCAGTGAGCTACATAATAATGCTGTAAGGTGACTCCGAAGGATCTCGCTATAATTTGGAATATCTGCAGCGGAGAGAACCAGGAGAACTAATGTGGAGGCCTTGCACTCACCAGGATGGTTCAGAAGGTCGTTGTAGACCCAAAGCGTAGTTGTTTCTGTGAAATGAGTAGTAGCTTCAAATCCTAACTTCTGGAATGTGCTAGCAATAACAGATGCAATGCTAAAACAAACAGTAAGCTGCTACGCCATCTCTCGTCCAAGTGTCTCTAATAAGAATAGAAGATTGGTGACTGGACGAAAGATGCTTAGGTTTTCCTTACCTAGGGTCGGCTTTTTAATGATTGGCCTGACCTCAGCAAATTTTCAGACGGGCAGAGACTTCAGCAGTGAACGGAGAGATTTATGTTTATAAGACAATAATAATAATAAACATTGTATTTTACCACCATCACACCTAGCATCGTACCACCCGCTTTTCGGAAACTAACTTTTAACCTATACCTCATACGAACCTCAAATCATTTGGAGACCGTGCCTTTAGTTCGCATGCTGCCAAGCCGGGAACTCACTCTCGACTTGCGTCACGACATCCCCTGACTTGACCACATTAAAAACAATTAAAGGCGCACCTATTTATGACAGCATTTTGTGGGTCCCTGTGACTCGTCCTTTTTTGTGCTATGCGTGCTGACACTGTTACATCCTACCACTAACCACACTTGCATGCTGACCCTGTGCATGTGTCACCCCTAATCATGTTGTTCATGTTGTCAATTAAGCCTGATATTTCCACTCACCATTCAATCGTTTTTCCATTGCAGCAAATGTAAAGCACCTAGAAAGAGATTGAGTTCTCTGAGGGCTCTTTATCAAGTATATTATTATTGTTATTATTATTATTATACCCTATGAGAAATAAAGCTCTTTATGGGCGCTTCACACGTGCCAGACAGACACCCTGTAAACATCGTAGTTAAAAATAATCCTACCACCTTCCAAAAAGCCGCAGACCGTAGCCCTGTTACTCAAAAAATGCATAGGTAAAATTGGAGTAACCAAACCTTTGAACGAAGCTACATCAGTGGTTACGAGTAATTTTGATTGAAACTCTCACATTCACATGTACTGTTACGATATATTTCTTTCACCTTAGACACTTTAAAATATAATTCATTTGTGTAGCACACTATGATAACTTAATCTCTATTCGGGCACTACGCATATACCACGGGCTTTGAGCCCATGGCCTCGGTAATCAAATACATTCACCTTGACTTTGGGTCGAGGCGAGCACCTTAACCGTCCTACTCAATCGGTCCGGCGACTTTGATCTCCTATCGTTCCAACGGGGATTAGGCAGCAACCTCTTAAAAATGAAAATAAATAAATACCACCTGATTTAACAGCCTCTTTTTGTATAGCGACAGAAGAGCCTTGACGGCTATCACCACCGCGTGCAGTGGTGATAAAGGATCGCCCACCACAGGATTTGAACCCACGACCTCGGGGCCGAGGTTGTAAAAAGCAACCGCCTTACATAGTGAGATATTACGGCTCTTCAATTCGAAGACCGTCCCTCGCGTTTCAATTTAAGAGGGTTTATTCATGCTTTATGAATCTCAGCCATATCTTCTTAACATGATGGTTAAGATAACTTCGAATAGTGTAATCAGTTTCCCAAAAATTACGCAGCTTACTGGGCAGTCATAGCCCAGTTGATGAGGTGCTCGCTCTTCACGACCGAGATCGTTGGTTCGAATCCTGCAGTTGAGCCATCCTTTATCACCAACTACAAGCGGTGGTGATAGCCGTTAAAGTTCTTCTGCCGCAATATACAAATGTGGCTGATAGATCAGCTAAGATTTTCTAGCTAGAAAAATGTGTCGCTAGCAAAAGTTTACTCATATTGGCTATCGGCGTCACGTTTTTGACAGCGAACGAGCGCGTATTCTCGTTGCAGCTCACCGTCTTGTCAATCGTGCCGCCGAGGCTCGGCTTCAATGGCAAGGTGGAGATAATCTGTGACGAAGACTCTCTCAGCGCTGCCGAAGGGGAGGCCGATGCCAGCTTTGGGGAGCAGTCGGCGGCGGCCAAAGACCGAAGAGATGAGCAAGCAACGGCTCCGCAGCCCACAGAAATCAGGATCGAGTCCGTGGATTGACGCATCATGGCTCAGACATCGCATCCCTCAGGCATCGCTCGGTCCTAAGCTCAGGCCATCATTCATTTCATGCTTGGCACGTCGCAGTACCTCACGCTTTATCTTCGCTTCTGAAATAACTGGACTCTTACATTTCGCGGGGCGGAATCCATTCGATTAGTTCCGCCTTCGCTTCCAGGCACCCAGACGCCGCCGAAGTCCTAGGTTTCAGACATTTTGCTCATTAATAAGTGCTTCCGTTTCGGGCACTGCAAGCAGCGAGTTCGCTCACTCGTCCTGCCCAGCAGTGGGTAAGCTATCGATCGCTATTAAGCTTTTTTAATTTGTCTATTAAATTTAGAACTATGATGACAGCTGTCTAACCAAAAAGTTAACTCGTTAGTTTCCAGCATATACTCTACATTTCAGAGCTAGCGATTGGTGACCTGTTTTACGTCGGAAAAGCTGATCGTTGCAGAGGTACTGACTGGTGTCCAGCTGACGGGTAGTGTCACGTGCACGGAAAAGGTGGCTCATCGGAGGGCGTATATGTTTGGCTTTCTTTTCACAGTCATCGCTGAACTGCTTATGTTCTACTAAGAGCTCCTAAAAAATAGCTGCATATGTGCTGCATCCATTAAGAGATATGCACATACACACAGGTATATACGGGCACATATATACAGGTCCATAAATTGTCGGTGAACATATGGGTAGATGTATGAACTGTATATATCGATCGTGGACATGCAAAGACACGAAAGCACATATGCGTATGGACAGGTATGTAATGTACCTTAGCATAACTGCACCTGCCCTATCTCTGCAACAGAAAGCGGAAGTTCATACCAACAAAGCCGTTTCGTCAGAATCTCGGCTTCTCCACTCTGTAAGTGACAGCACAGCTCCTTCGCCACTAACATCCGTCAGTCGTCAGCCAGTGGGAATCCAGAGCAATCAGTAGCCATGTTAGCCTTGCCTTGGCAAACAACTGGTCGCCGCCGCCGCCGACTGCGACCTGTCACCGGCTGCCGAACAGGTTTGCGAGTCCGATTCGACATGCGGCACAGCGGCCGCATCCCTCGGTACTGGGCCAAGTCTGCAGCTCAGAGGTCAAACGCAGCACCATATTCGCCGGATCCACAGTGGCCTGTCGTGTGAGGCTGGCCGTTGCTTAACAAAGCCACGCCGGACAGCTGCTTTGGCGGCTGCAGAGGCGAGAGATCGCAGAGAGAATCTGGCAAACCAAAAATAGGCAGGCGTGTTGGAGGCCAATTTGAACATTTCTCAGGCCTCAGAGCCTCTTTCTGGATCCGCTGGACAAAATGCGCGCATTCCTCTTCCGGCAGGACTTTTGGCAGGAGTACAGGGGACCAATTAATTCACCTTTAATACTCATCAGGGCTAGGACACGATCGTCGAGTCGGTCGCTTGGACTGGTCTCGGCTGTTTGGATTCGGTCTCTTGGAATGGTCTCTCCTGCTGGGATTCGATCTCTTGGAATGGTCTCTCCTGCTGGGAGCCGATGTCCTGGATTGAGCTGGCTAAGGGCTTCTAGAATCCTTCAGCAAAAGAATTACCGGGCAACTAACCTGTACAGATCAGCTCGGTAGTCCGGTAAAGGACGAAGGCTACAGATGGTCACTGTGGCAAGGCGCCTGAGCATGTTATGACAATTCATCCACGATCGTTCTTTACTGCATTAGTACAAGCCGCCAGATTGGCCCAAAATTAGCAGGATGCATTGCAGCCAACGTCCCTTGAAATCGCAGAAGGAAGGGAGTGCAGTAAGACTTACAGAAGGAAGGGAGTACAATGAGACCTATAGTGACCGCCGGAGGCCTGCCGGGCGGCGCGAGATCGTGTGTGGATTTAAGGTTGATTTCCTACACAAAAGACCCGCCTTTTCAGGCAAATGGAACCTTTCATTGCTCGCAGAGGAAATCAGCTGCTGTTCCAAAACGAGACTGTAAATTTGCTAGGTGCGTGCCGCGTGTTCGCTCAGGCTTGGATTCCAAAAGGACTAGTGTTTTTGCTTAAATGGCCAATCGTATTTTTAAAGACGCCACAAATCTAATGATTTTGAAACGACAAAAGAAAAGAAAGTTCTTCAGAAGGGCATGTTGGGATTGGTGCACTTTGAGCCCACAGCTTTAGCTTCTTCTAAATGTGCATCCAGTCTAGACTGGATGGGTTCTACAAAGCTGCCAAGTGGTTTGCTTTGGGTGCGGAACGTCAGGATGTATTCCAACGGGAAAGTCGAGAGCAGTTTTTTTAGTGCAGCTACAGGGTCTTTGTGTGCAGCGAAGCCATCGGCCGCAGCTCTAAGATGTTTCCCATGGGCTGGGTTATTAATGCGCTTGGATTGGGCAACCAAAGCCTGCCGGACGGGCAACCTCCAGTTTCGATTACAGGTCTTCGAAAGGGAGACGTGCGTATCTCGTTTGACGACGTTTAAAGGAAGCACGCACGTGGAGCTGCTTTGGTGCGGTGACGCAAAATCTTCCAAAAAGGGCTTGGAACAGTTTTTTATTTCATACAGGAGGCTAAAGAGCGTGGTCCCTCTTCCCGGCGCTCATTCGGCGGGCTTCGAAGGGTGTTAGAGTTCACTTCTGGATTCCGCACTCCGGATTAGCATTTCTCTTTTAGAAAAGCTAAATTTTTCCTAATTGTTGACATCCAAATGATGTCTTAAACGTAAGATTTTAGCTTTGTAGAGAGGCTACATACTTTCCGACAGATTTCGAACCGACGACCTTGACCTATTGCTAGTTTCTCAAGGTTATTGGTAAAGGTAGTGGTTCTCAACCTTCCTAATGCTGAGACCCTTTAATACAGTTCCTCATAGTGTGGCGACCCCAAACCATAAAATTATTTTCGTTGCTACTTCATAAGTGGAATTTTTCCACTATGAATCGTAAAGTGAATACCTGATATGTAGGATATATTTTCGTTGTTTCAAATTAAAACATAATTAAAGCATAGTGATTCATCACAAAAAATATCGGTTCCTAAGACCATCGCAAATGTGTGTTTTCTGATGGTCTTAGGCGACCACTGGGAAAGGGTCGTTCGATCTCCAAAGGGGTCGCGACCCACAGGTTGAGGAACCGCTGGGTTAAGGCCTCTGCATAGAATTAAGTTCTTGCTGCGCCCTTACGCGTGCGAAGCGCCGTTGGCGTACGGCTGCGGACTCTCAAGTTTGAGGTAACAATTTAATTGCAGACGTTTCTAAAGGCGCTTGCAAGATGGCGTACAGCTTCAAGCTCTCATAAACATTGCCTGGCCACGCACAGGTTCTCGACCCACAGCCACTTTTAGGCCACGGGTCTCGGCCTGTCGTTCCGGGCGTAACGGTTCGTTCACCACGGATGTGCTGCCGGTGGCGCCGCTAGGAGCCGGTCATAGCCCGGAACGACCACCAACTTCCGCCTTTGCCGCACTGAGACTTAGACCGGCTGCCACGTACTAATCTACTGCCGACTGATGCTGTAAACAATACCAGCACGCTACAACCTGATTCTGGGTCGCCTAATCGGGGATCTTCCGGCCACCACAATCTCCTGCCTCTCGGCAGGTCGCGCCTTTCCGCTTGCCAGGGGTCCGCCTTGAGAGCCGGACCTGGTCATCGACAACGGCACCGACGCGATCATAGTCGACGTAACGGTGCCGTTTGACGGCAGCAAGGATGTCCTGGTGGTGGCGGCCCGGGAAAAGGTTGATAAGGACGAGGCCATAGCCTGGTCTTTTCTGACCACTGGCTACCGGTCGGCACCGGTGAGACCCTTCGTGGTCGGTGCTCTAGCTGGCTGGTGGCCGGATGATGAAGCCTGCCAGGCGGACTTCGGCATTTTGCGTAAGGAGTGGCCGGTATTGCGGTGGTTGTGCGTCTCGGACGCCATTTCTGGCTCGGAAGCCGTGTGGTCCGTGTTCCTGAACCGGAAGGCGCGGGTAGCCCCACGGCCCCGGCAGGGCAGCGCTCATGCGGCTAAGGTATAGCTATTTTCTTTAAATATAAGTTTAAATAAATAAAGATATATATGTAGTTCATTTGTATAGCTCCCTAAGAGAACTTTTAATAATAATGCACTTGATAAAGCGCCCTCACAGTACTCAATCTCTTTTTAACTTAATCTCTATCAAGGCAATTCGCAAATACCACGGGGCTCGAGCACGCAACCTCGGCCAAACCTTAGTCGGGACGAGCACCTTAGCCACTGGGCCAACCAGCTATTGTCCTCCTGAAACGAGGTAGTGCAATACTTCGCGTGTGTAAATTCAAGTTTGGCCAGTGACTTTGAGTTTGGAGACCGCTAATGAAGTAGTTACGATGAACAGGTTTCTGAGTGCCACGATATTTACGATGTAATATTTACCATTTATGGTCTATGCCATTTCATGCATGGATACTGACTTGTCCGGCACATTAAGCAATAGCCTGAAAGCAGTAGCTCTGTCTATTTCTCTTTGCCGAGCAGGTTTGGTCTAGCGGTTAAGTTGCTCGCCCCGACCAAGGTCTGACTGAGGTCGTGGGCTCGAGCCTCGAGGCATATGTGAAGCGCCTGACTAGAGATTAAGTTTTCTTGGGGCGCTATATAAATGAATTATATTATTATTATTATTATCTTAATCTTTATTATTATTATCAGCAAGTGAGTTGAGAGAATTTGAGGTGCTCGAAGGCTGGGAGGGATCAAAGCAAAGGTACAACTGAGTGTCATCCGCATAGAAGTAAAAGCCTAGAGTGTGCTTGGCAATCACATCAGCGAGAGGGAGAGTATAAACCGTGAAAAGAACCCGACCTAGCACCGAGCCCTGAGGTACTCCATATTTCAGAGGTACTTCAGATGATCTTTGTCTATTCACGTCAATATTCTGGAAATGTAGGCTGAGTTGCCATGTCAATAGAATTTCTTGTCTCGTTAGTGTGTTACTATTATGAATTGCAACTTCAGCCGACTTCTCAAAACCTCACCCGATTGAGGCAAAGACCATGTCAAAATGAAGATTTGCTTTCGGTGTGCTGGAATCACCACCAATCTGACAGTATGAGTTCAGAGTTACTAAATACATTTGTATGGTATGCTAGAGCTTGTTTTGCTTGTCATCGGTTAAATTGTCAAGGATAAAGTAGTCGAGTAATCACTAGACTTAGCTGTCAGTTCTTCAGGGAGTATGAAAATAAGAGGGTAGGGAAAGAGATTTATATTAACCTTCTGTTGAAAAATATAACATGCCTTGTGCCCTGACTGCTAGTCATTTGTACTCAGTGCCAAGTAGGTATGCACGTGCTGAGCTGCTTATGGTTAACTGGCTGACTCAGCCCCCTTTTCATTGAAGCACAGAGGTACATTTCTTTATCACAATTGTTCATGCAGCTGCTAGCTCCACATGCTGATTGAGCCAGTCTTTATAAGCTAGAGTCACGTGACTGCAGGCAGGCCTTGCTGGCAGGACTCGGTCGGTACTAGCCGTTGCTTTCACCAGGCTACCTAACCAGACGCCTAGCTGCTCGTGTTTTCTCCTCTCGTCCCTCCTATTGCATGCCTTTCCACGTTTTTTTCTTATTTGCGCTACGTGCGAACGTGCTGGCAATAGTGCCTACAGTTCGTATCGATATCACGTATTGAATCTTGCTGGTGAATTCTTTGATCAAATACAACGAGTTGCAGAGGTAGGTCTATCGATACTGCAAATGATTAACCCATTGAATCAGGTCATCTGGCATTTGAGGTGCTTGGCATCCATGTTCAATTCTTCAAAATGTGGTTCGGCTAGCATATCTCCTGTTGCATCTTCTTTAAAAATCTAGGTGTCCTGTTCCAACGTGACCTCTTACTAGATGACCATATCAGATGCACAGTCAAGTCTGCCTACTTTCTACTATGTAGCAGTTAAACAATGTGGGCCTGCTTAGACATCGTCCAAGTTGAACTGCTACATGTTCACCATCAGGCCATCCATTATAGCAATAACGCCTTAAAGTCTGTTCCAATTCGTGCCTGTACTGGGTCCCCACCTAAGGTGCTTATGTAGAACAGACAGTATCTGCCTCCTTTCCTACGAAGCTTTAACCGCAGAGATTATTGTCTTGCCTTGCTCCTGGGTGCTGCTGCTAGCTGCTATTAGCTGCATGATGCAGCCATATAATTATAAATAATTGGATCTGACACTCGACCACTCTGGCTTCAGACTTGCTCCCCATCTCTAGGTCGGTTGCCAATGTGTTATATGTTATAGGACCAGCCAGGACCAAGGCTAGCGATTCTGCCGTGTACCCTCAATATATGTTAGCAGTAATAGTAACTTTGCAGCTTGTGTCCTGCTGCACAAGGCTACTACGAACACAATTGCTTATTAAAGCAGTTATTGGGACTTTGTGATTCGTCATTTGTGTGATTATACTTTCTTACACTGTCTTTGCGGCTTGCAAGCTACCTTTGCTTTGCATGTTACCACCAATCATTTATTAATCATGTATTATTATTATTAGTACTACCCCTAGCTTGCACCTGACCCCCTGTCTCATTTGCTCCTCTGCTTTCCCGTCTTTTCTCTTCTCTGCCACTCGATCGTCCCGCCTTTCTTGAACCAAATAGAAAGTCTCGGTGATCGTTGCTGCATATTGCACGGAAATTAAGCGTTACATCATGCTGCCACACTCTATCAGCCTATGCAGAACGTGTCAGTGGTAGGCTTGTCGATGGTACACATTCTTATTAACCTGTGCTGTCGTGTTTGCTGGCATTCGACGTGCATGGCATCTGTGTTTAATACTTAAAAATGGGATACTACGTGTGTGTGTGTGTGTGTTTCCAGAAGTATCCACAAAAAATCACGGTGCACATATCTATAGTATCCATCCAATTTAATGACCAGATTATCCCCACGGTTCACTCTTTCTACCTTGACATAGCCAATATCATACGCGTCTGGGTCTGCTTAATAATAATAATAATAATATACATTTATATAGCACCATCAGAGAGCTCAATTTCTTTCCAGGCATTTTGCATATTCTGCAAAGGAAGCATGATCGAATGGTTACTCATCGAATGGTTGCTCAATAACATGGAAATAATATCATGGCAAGAATTACATGGTAGAGGGTCTGCATGCAAATGTGGTTAGTAGCAGTATGCAAGTGTCAGCAGCATAAGCACATAACGGACAAATTACAGGGATCCACCGAATAATAATAATAATGATAATAATAATAATTCACTTGATAAAGCGCCCTCAGAGAACTATCATATCAAGAATATCATACAGAATTGATACTGAGCGCAAGGCCCAGCAGTTCCAGGTAATCAGACTCAATTTCGCAATAGCATGCCACCGTGGATTTCAGGCCCGACGTCTGCAGAGTATTGCAGATGGCAGCGAGCCTTGCCAGTTAGAAACACGATCAGCGCTCACGAACTAATAATAATAATAATAATAATAATTCACTTGATAAAGCGCCCTCAGAGAACTTTATCTCTCTCTCTCTAGGCGCTTTACATTTGCTGTAAAGTGAAATGCAATTGAATGGTAAGTAAAATCATGCTTGAAAAACAAACAAAATGAATAACATGGTTAGGGGTGACATGCACAGGGTCAGCATGCAAATGTGGTTAGTGGCAGCATGCACAGTGTCAGCACGCATAAGCACGTGATGAACGAATCATAGGGACCCACTAAATGCTGTCCTAAAAAGGTGTGTTTTTAAGTTCCTTTTAAATGTGGTCAGGTCAGGGGATGTTCTGACGCAGGTCGGGAGGGAGTTCAGGCTTTGGGAGCATACGAACTGAATGCACGGTCTCCAAAGGATTTAAGGTTTGTACGAGGTATTTCTAGACTGTTGGATTCCGAAAAGCGGGTGGTACGATGCTTGGCCTGATGGGGTAGTATATCTGACAGATAGGCTGGAGCCATATAATGAAGGGACCTAAAAGTGAGCGACAAAACATTGAAGTCAATCCGTTGCTCGACTGGTAGCCAGTGCAGGTCGGCGAGAAGTGGAGTAATGTGGCAACTGCGACGCTCACGACAGACAAGCCTAGCTGCAGAGTTTTGCACCAGCTGCAATCGCCTGATCGCACATGCTGGTGGGCCAGTAAGCAGTGAGTGTCAGCAGCATAAGCACATAACGGACAAATCACAGGGATCCACCGAATGCTGTGGTACAAAGGTGTGTGTTTAGCTTTTTGTTTAAGCGAAGTTGATTCAGGCACTCTTTACCACAGGTCTTCGTGCCAGTTAAATAAGGAACTCAGACCAGGTGAAACATTGTGCAGTCGGGCTTTCTTGTCATGACCTTGGCTGCTGCCACATTGCACTACATTTCAGCGACCTGAACAGGCCCACAGGCAGCGCTTTGTCTTAAAGGTAAATTGTCTCACTTTGTGGTTCCAAGATTTTGTTGCTGTATGCTACATATCTAAACTACCGTCCTATAATGCTAGGTATTGTCCTCCCGTCTCTTGTGACACAAGCGGTTTAGCTTTGATTATGACTCGATTGTGCCCTAGCTTCACCCGATTGTCATCAAGGGGCTTATCATGTAAAACGAAGATAAACTGCACCTGCTGCTCATTGTATTTGCTGGGGGGGGGAGGGTCCTGGTGAATTCCTTTTTGTCTATCGGTTCGGGTTGATGCCGTGGTTGTTTTCAAAAACCGTAGTGGTTCCCTTCCTTTACCGCAGATGTGAAATGCATAGAAAGAGATATAGCTAGTTCTCTGAGGAAGCACTGTAAATTTATATTAATACTTATTTAATATCAATATTTTAATAACCTGCAGCCTCACATTGTCTGGAGCACTGTGTGTGCGGCTGTTGTTATAAACAATGTTCTTTTGCTGCAAATGTGATGTTTTGATGACATCTGCACATGGATGGCAGCAAATTTTCAGAAACTAAACGATGATAAAACTTACTTACTAGTTATGCGCAAAACCAATGTAATTCGGAAATTTGAAAGGCTGACGCTCACAATTGGCTCTGCCAGCAGATCTCCTGTTGAATCAGCTCAAAATCTAGGTGTCATGTTCCAAAGTGACCTGTCGTTAGACGACCACATCAGCTCCACAGTCAAGTCTGCCTAGTTTCAGCTACATAACATTGCTAAAATTTGGGCTTGTTTAGATAAGGATACAACGTTTCAGTTGGTCCATGCATTTATGACATCAGGTCTTGACTTCTGTAACTCACTGCTTGCTGGCCTACCGGCATGTGCAATCAGGCGATTACAGATGGCGCAAAACTCCGCAGCTAGCTAGGCTTGTCTGTCGTGAGCGTTGCAGTTGCCAAATCACACCACTTCTCGCCGACCTGCACTGGCTACCAGTCAAGCAATGGATTGACTTCAAGGTCTTGTCACTCACTTTTAGGTCACTTCATTCTTTGGCTCCAGCCTATCTGTCAGATATACTACCCCATCAGGCCAAGCATCGTATCACCCACTTTTTGGAATCCAGCAGTTTACCAATACCTCGTACAAACCTCAAATCCTTTTGAGACCGTGCATTTAGTTTGTATGCTCCCAAAGCCTGGAACTTCCTCCCGACCTGCGTCAGAACATCACCTGACTTTACCACATTTAAAAAGAACTTAAAAGAACACCTATTTAGGACAGCATTTAGTGGGTCCTTGTGATTCGTCCTCGATGTGCTTATGCGTGCTGACACTGTGCCTGCTGCCACTAACCACATTTGCATGCTGAACCTGTGCATGTCACCCCTAACCATGTTATTCATGTTTATCAAGCATGATATTACTCACCATTTAATCGCGTTTCCCTTTGCAGCAAATGTAAAGTGCCTAGAAAGAGATTGAGTTCTCTGGGGGCGCTTTATCAAGTGCATTGTTACTATAATTAAATGTAAAGCACCTAGCAAAGATTAAGTTATCTGAGGGTGCTTTATCAAGTGTATTATTATTATTATTATTATTATTGACAGCCAATATTAATACCAAGTCGAGCTGATCCTGTCTGACCCCATCAGAGTGAGCCATAGTCCATGTCTCAGTCGGGATTTCGGCTTCTCCAAACCGTATTATCAGCTAAGATTGGATTATAATATAAGTTAATATGAGTAAACAGTGTTGTGTATAGATTGTATATTCTTATTTCTTGCTGCATCATATGTTTCTTTAATTGGTTCAACGGTATGTGATTCACTAGCTGAGTGGTTCCTAGATATCGGTAGATGAAGACGAGGGGAAGATGAAAAGTATAGAACAAATTTCACATGATCACTCGTTATTGATGCTAGGTGCAAAGTGGTCTGCTAGAGTAGAATGAAGTGGCCCTAGGTGGTTAGATACTTAGTGAGCAGAAGCTCACTCGGTTCCATTATCCACGAAGCTTCTATTGCACTACATGCCTCCTTTGCCTGCTGGATTGACAGCCGTGTCTTTTTTTAAGTGAGTATTATATTCAGAGTATTCACTTGATTTCGTCGGCAGTTCAGGGAGTATGAAGATTTGAGGGTAGGGAAAGAAATTAATCTTAGTGTTCGGCTGATAGATTTAACAGGCTCGGTACCGTGATCGCTAGTAATTTGTACTAAATGAGCCACCCAGGTGGTGAGTACCTCACGGTTGGTCTGGCTGGTACTCTGCACTCTTTTCCCCCTGAGCTGAGGACCACCGCAGAGGTTAATTTTTTGTCTCAATTGTTCATTTCGCTGCTAGCTTCAACTAGTTGCCTGAGCCAACCCATTCGAGTTGCAGTCAGGTGACTATCGGCAGGCCCGGCTATCTGTGACACTACCGGTTCTTGCCGTTGCTTTCACCAGCCTACTCCTCAGTTTACTGTCCTCCTTTTCCCCCCTGTTTCACCCCTTTTCAGTATAGTATGCTCCCCTTATTGCACTACGTGGAAATGTGTTGGCAATACTGCCTTAAGTTCGATGCATACTAAACAATGGGAGCCGCTGGTTTGGTCTAGTGGTTAAGGTGCTCGTTCCGACCAAGATCTGGCTGAGGCTCGAGCCCCGAGGCATACGTGAAGTGGCTGAATAGAGATCAAGTTCTCTTAGGGCACTATACAAATGAATTATATATTATTTTTTTTACGATTGATAGCACGAGCGTGCAACCGGCTCGCGCTGGCAGCACAAAACCAGGATAATGTAAGCAACTTCTATCCAGTGTCCCTACTTCATTTCCAACTACAAACACTAGAACGAGATGTGGCAGACCAAATATCAAAACTTTAAATCTAGCATATAATGTCCACTTATATTTCATAGCTAGTCAATCCACAGTCAGCATTGCTGACAGTGCATGACAACCTTCTCAGGACTGCAGCCTCAGATGGAGTCTCTCTGTTTTCTGAATCTTTTGGTAGCGTTTTTTTTTTTATAGATCTATCACTTAAGGCCATGCACCACAGGCTCAAGGTGCCGACATGGCTACACCGCATCATACCAGGGAAAGCCTGCCTAAACTGAAAACCTGGAGTCGTGGCTTACTTGGGCTACCTACCAACCCAGTTAGACCGGCTTAGGTCATGCGACCAACAGCAGGGCTAGGGCAAGCAAGTCTCATAATAGATCATGTGACCAACTATTGGGCTAGCCAAGCCAATAGCAGGCCAGGTCATGTGACCAACAGTTGGGCTTGGCCAGCCAATAGCAGCTTTGGTCATGTGACCGACAGCAGGGCTAGGTCGGCCAATTGCAGTGTAGGTCATGAGACAGCTGCAGCATCTCAGCCTTACCTTCATAGTGAACAGTTCACACTGTGTGCACTTGTCGGTCTGCAGGGGCGAACACGGTCGAATCAGCAAGGTGTGTAGAAGCTAAGTGAGTCTTGACCACTGCTTCTCGGAGCATACACTCGTCGTTAGTTCGTCTCTCGAAGTAAGCGATATGTAGCCACTGCAAGGCTGCAGAAGCACATATTTGTCATTATCATACTGATTTTAAGCAGCCAAACACAGCGACTGCCTATAGCTGCCACCTTAAGATTAAGATTTGACAAGTTTGATTAAGATTAAGATTTGACTGCATACTGTAGGTTTGCCAGTTTATCGTTCTAGTTACTCATATCCTATTCGCATTCATGGCTTGAGCTGACGCCGATGACACAGCAACATATCCGTTGGGCCGATGACACAGCAACATATCCGTTGGGCCGATGACACAGCAACATATCCGTTGGGCCGATGACACAGCAACATATCCGTTGGGCCGATGACACAGCGAAATATCCGTTGTGCCGGTGACACAGCGAAATATTCGTTGGGCCGGTGACACAGCGAAATATCCGTTGGGCCGTTGACACAGCGAAATATCCGTTGAGCCGGTGACACAGCGAAATATCCGTTGGGCCGTTGACACAGCGAAATATCCGTTGGGCCGTTGACACAGCGAAATATCCGTTGAGCCGGTGACACAGCAAAATATCCGTTGGGCCGGTGACACAGCAAAATATCCGTTGGGCCGGTGACACAGCAAAATATCCGTTGGGCCGGTGACACAGCAAAATATCCGTTGGGCCGGTGACACCGCAAAATATCCATTGGGCCGGTGACACCGCAACATATCCGTTGGGCCGGTGACACAGCAAAATATCCGTCGAACCGGACCTGTCCTTAGTGTAGGCAGCATGTCAACAATTTGCCGGGCACTAAATTCCATTTGTGAAGAAGCAATTATTTGTAAGTGCAACTCAGGAATTTGAGAGACTCCTCTGCCCTTTGACTGCATAATACTACTACTAATAATAATTCACTTGATAAAGCGCCCTCAAAGAACTCAATCTCTGTTTTGTTTAGTCGCTTCACATTTGCTGCAAAGGGAAATGCAATTGAATGATGAGTAATGTCATGCTTGATAAACAAGCAAAATGAATAACATGGTTAGGGGTGACATGCACAGGGTCAGCATGCGAATGTGGTTAGTAGCAGCATGCAGTGTCAGCACGCATAAACACATAGAGGACGAATCACAGGGATCCACTAGATGCTGTCCTAAATAGGTGTGTTTTTAAGTTCTTTTTAAATGTGGTCAGGTCAGGGGATGTTGTGGCGCAGGTCGGGAGGGAGTTCCAGGCTTTGGGAGCATACGAAGTAAATGCACGGTCTCCAAAAGATTTGAAGTTTGTACTGGGTATTTGTAGACTGTTGGATTCCGAAAAGCGGGTGGTACGATGCTTGGCCTGATATCTGAGAGATAGGCTGGAGACAAAAAATGGAGTGACCCATGAGTGAGTGACAAGACCTTGATGTAAATCCGTTGCTTGACTGGTAGCCAGTGCAGGTCGGCGAGAAGTGGTGTGATATGGCAACTGCGATGCTCACGACAGACAAGCCTAGCTGCAGAGTTTTGCCCCATCTGTAATCGCCTGATCGCACATGCTGGTAGGCCAGTAAGCAGTGAGTTGCAGAAGTCGAGACGGGATGTCATGAATGCATGGACCAACTTGCACGTGGTATCCTTATCTAAGCATGCCCAAATTTTAACAATGTTATGAAGCTGAAAATAGGCAGATTTGACTGTGGAGCCGATATGGTCGTCTAATGAGAGTTCGCTTTGGAATATGACACCTAGATTTCGAGCTGATTCAACAGGAGATATGCTGGCAGAGCCAATTTTGAGCGTCAGCCTTTCCAATTATGCATGGCTTGAGCTGATGTGTATGGCTTGAGCTGACGCCGGTGACACGGCAAAATGTCCGTTGGTACCGACCTTTTAGTGCAAGCAGCATGTCAACAAGTCTCCCGGCACTAAAGGTCATTTGTGAAGAAGCAATTATTTGTAAGTGCAACTCAGGAATTTGAGAGACTCCTCTGCCCTTCGAGCAGCAGAGCTGCCTATTCCACATCCCAAGAGCTGCTGCTAGTTGCCTTCGTGGAGTATGCATGCTTCACATTATTATTTATCTTGCCTTATGAAGCTTTAATAATGTAGTCGTAGTATAATTGTGTCCTATTAGTACAATTAAAGCTTCATAGGCATTTTTCCTAGTATTTTCTTATGAAAGAATTATGGGCTTATGTTATTGTTAAGTATTTGTTAGTCATTTGTATTTTCTGCGAAATGAGGTGCTAGGGCAGACCTTGGGGCTCCGAGTCACGTGACCCGCAGGAAGACTTTAATTCTGCACTTGTCTTGGTTGGTGAGTACCAGCCCATGTCCGTTCTGTCATGTAGGAGCAGCCATGACCTCACCGAGCATCTCTGCCGAGTACCCTCAGCATGTGAGTATTAGCAGCAACTATGCAGCACTTGAGCTTGGTTTCATGCTTCATAGGTCTTACTAGCCTTACATTGCTTCTTCTGAGTTTGCTCCTCAGCTCCTCCGTTTTCTTAGAACATTCACTGTTTCTCACATATCGATTGAGTTGCCTTACTTGCACTAAATGTAAATCTTTCTGTTATTGCACCGTTTAGTATGCTGGTTTTGCTTTTTGAGCCGGTTCATTCTGTCTGCAGATGCTATAAGCGGTAGTGGTAGTCCTGTCGGTTCTACTTATGCTTAATGGCGACATGTCGAGGTGCATGCTATTTGTTGTCAATCTTTTAAAGTTGGCTTGGCTATAATATAATAAGAGTGTACTGCTGTAAAGTAACTTTTAGCTATACGTCAATATCAGCTTCAAAGATAAGTATACCTACACTCTTCAAGAACACTATAAATGTTACAGCCTGCTTAGATAGGGATACAATATCCGAACTGATCCATATGGACTTGAGGAACTTGGAGCACTTAAAGGCCTGCACCAAACTTTGCAGTCAGGATTGTTTGTCGTGAACACAGCAGTCACCCCGGTGCCTTACTTTTCACGGCCATGAACTGGCTCCCTAACAAGCGGAGTATCGAATAAATGCTCGTGTCACTCACAATTGTATCCTCTATTTCTCGTGTAACATCCTACATATCAGTAGTACTTGTTAATCAGGTAAAGCAAGTTCTGACTTGATGGGTTTTAGAGGAGCTCAACAACACCGGTTCCTCATTGTATTTGATCTCCCACTACCCAGTGCTAAGCATCCGGTCACTTCAAATTTACTTCAATTTTGTTTTACTTGATAAATCTTTGAGGTCGAATGCACTGAAATCCCAACTCTCGTCTAAGGTCTACTGGCGTAGCTCCATTTATTTCAGCCCAAGCTGCAGATGTTCAAATTAACTTTGACTTCTCCCCTGTTAACTGATACCGTTTCCTACGAACTATCAGAGTTTGCGTAGTCACATGTGCCTGACTCAGGCCCTGCTTATAAAAAAATACCAAATTATATTTCTCGACCGGTTTTCATCCACAATCTTTGTTTTGAGACGTATGCACAAGCGCATGTTCAGGATATTAATAATAATGCACTTGATACAATGCCGGTAGTGGTAAACTGTTGGATTCCCGAAAGCAGGTGATGTTCAGTTCACAAAATTTATTTCATGCCGTAGTAAGGAATGCTATACCGAAATCTATTCACTTAGGCTATTGATTGTTTGTCCAGTAGTGAAAGTGCTGAAAACCTATTACGACATAGCACGTCCAAATTTTCAACTTGGAAGAACTGTTCTGTAGAGCTACTGCTTGTTCATGATAACATTTCTGCTTAAGCTGTATACATTTTGTCTCACGGTGTGTTAGCTTAAATTTCAAATATTTTAAATTATAATGATATAAATAGATATATAACTGTCTTGCATGGCTGTGAGTGCTGCTGCTTCCTAAGTGTCATGTTGCCTTTCATCGGACATCTTCGAAAATTGGTTATTCGTGTAAAGGTAAGTCATTATTAGCCTCGATAAGACACACCCAGCACCATTACAACGTCGGACTTCGCAACTTTGGATGAACAAAATTGGTAAGTACGTTTTCATTTTTTAATACGGCCGGTATAACTTTAGTATTTCTCGTGTAGCACCTAATATTAACATACGATTAATTGGGTAGCCATTATAGGATTACAAAGTTCTGATTTACTGTAAAAATTCGAATAGTTAATGTTCCTTCCATCTCAAGTTGTTAGAATGTACACTGTTACTTCGTTGCTAGTATGTTCTGCCATGTTACTTGTTATTCTAAGGTGTTTGCTGTTTAAGAGAATTGACATTTATTGTATTCCCTTGCGTGCACAATCCACTTTTTATGATTGCTTTTGTTTGTGATTGCACTTACTTTTATACGTTGTGTGCCTTGTGCTCCAGTCGCACGGTAAGTGTTCACATCTTTTCCATGTTTGTCCTAAGATGTTGAGGGGATTTGTTGTTCGTTAGAGCCCCCGGATTTAAGGGTTTGGGTTTGTTGATTTTAAGGCTGGAGTTTACCGTCTTAAAGTCCTAAGCTATAGGATCTGTTTGTCTTATGCTTAAGGTTATTAGGGCATACAGGTGTAAAGGGTTTATAATTGTAAAGTTTTGGGTATAGAATTATAGGGGGTTAGGTTATAAAATGATAGGGTTTGTAATTAATGATAGGGTTTGGAATTATTGGGTATATAATTATTGGGTGTATAATCAATTAAAAATAATGGAATTACTATTATTATTCAATTATTGGAATGGATTAAAGTAACTATTGGGTTTGGAATCATATGGTCTAGAGTTATAACGTCTAGAGTATTGGTCATAGAATTATGTGGTGTTGGACGATAGGGTATAGAATAATTATACGGTTAGGAATTTATCGGGCTTGGACTTATACGGTTTGGAGTTAAGGGTTAGGAATAAAATAGTTTGGAATTATAGGGTTTAAAATTACATGGTCCAGGATTATAGTCTGAAATTAAAGGGTAAGGAGTTATAGCGTCTACATTATTTGGTAACAATTATTAGTTATGGATTAGTAGGGTTTAGAGTTATAGGGCTGGAAATATAGGATTTGGAATTAAATCGTCTGGAATTATAGCATCTGGATTATTGGGTATCGAATTAAAGGGTGTATAATTATAGGGTAGATAATTAAAGGGTTTTAAATTATATTGCTTGGAATCATACAGATTACAATAATAAGGTTTGAAATTATAGGGTTTGAATTATTAGGTTTACATTTTAGGGTGTAAATTTTAGGGTTATGGAATTACAGAGTATAGAATTATGAAGTTAGGAGTCACAATGTTTGGAATAATAGGGTTTAGAATAATGTAACAATACAGGGTTTACGATAACAAGATTGACGTAATAATCAGGCACGTAATAATCAGGCACGTGATAATCAAGCACGTGATAATCGAGCACGTGATAATCGAGCACGTGATAATCGAGCACGTGATAATCGAGCACGTGATAATCGAGCACGTGATAATCGAGCGCGTGATAATCGAGCGCGTGATAATCGTGATAATCGAGCGCGTGATAATCGAGCGCGTGATAATCGAGCGCGTGATAATCGAGCGCGTGATAATCGAGCGCGTGATAACCGAGCGCGTGATAACCGAGCGCGTGATAACCGAGCGCGTGATAATCGAGCGCGTGATAATCGGGCGCGTGATAATCGGGCGCGTGAAAATCGGGCGCGTGAAAATCGGGCGCGTGAAAATCGGGCGCGTGAAAATCGGGCGCGTGAAAATCGGGCGCGTGAAAATCGGGCGCGTGAAAATCGGGCGCGTGAAAATCGGGCGCGTGAAAATCGGGCGCGTGAAAATCGGGCGCGTGAAAATCGGGCGCGTGAAAATCGGGCGCGTGAAAATCGGGCACGTGAAAATCGGGCACGTGAAAATCGGGCCCGTGAAAATCGGGCCCGTGAAAATCGGGCCCGTGAAAATCGGGCGCGTGAAAATCGGGCGCGTGAAAATCGGGCGCGTGAAAATCGGGCGCGTGAAAATCGGGCGAGTGAAAATCGGGCGTGAAAATCGGGCGCGTGAAAATCGGGCGCGTGATAATCGGGCGCGTGATAATCGGGCGCGTGATAATCGGGAGCGTGATAATCGGGAGCGTGATAATCGGGAGCGTGATAATCGGGAGCGTGATAATCGGGAGCGTGATAATCGGGAGCGTGATAATCGGGCGCGTGATAATAATCGGGAGCGTGATAATCGGGCGCGTGATAATCGGGCGCGTGATAATCGGGCGCGTGATAATCGGGCGCGTGATAATCGGGCGCGTGATAATCGGGCGCGTGATAATCGGGCGCGTGGTAATCGGGCGCGTGGTAATCGGGCGCGTGGTAATCGGGCGCGTGATAATCGGGCGCGTGATAATCGGGCGCGTGGTAATCGGGCGCGTGGTAATCGGGCGCGTGGTAATCGGGGGCGTGGTAATCGGGGGCGTGGTAATCGGGGGCGTGGTAATCGGGGGCGTGGTAATCGGGGGCGTGGTAATCGGGGGCGTGGTAATCGGGCGCGTGGTAATCGGGGGCGTGGTAATCGGGCGCGTGGTAATCGGGCGCGTGGTAATCGGGCGCGTGATAATCGGGCGCGTGGTAATCGGGCGCGTGGTAATCGGGCGCGTGGTAATCGGGCGCGTGGTAATCGGGCGCGTGGTAATCGGGCGCGTGGTAATCGGGCGCGTGGTAATCGGGGGCGTGGTAATCGGGGGCGTGGTAATCGGGGGCGTGGTAATCGGGGGCGTGGTAATCGGGGGCGTGGTAATCGGGGGCGTGGTAATCGGGGGCGTGGTAATCGGGGGCGTGGTAATCGGGGGTCGGTAATCGGGGGCGTGGTAATCGGGGGCGTGGTAATCGGGGGCGTGGTAATCGGGGGCGTGGTAATCGGGGGCGTGGTAATCGGGGGCGTGGTAATCGGGGGCGTGGTAATCGGGGGCGTAGTAATCGGGGGCGTAGTAATCGGGGGCGTAGTAATCGGGGGCGTAGTAATCGGGGGCGTAGTAATCGGGGGCGTAGTAATCGGGGGCGTAGTAATCGGGGGCGTAGTAATCGGGGGGCGTAGTAATCGTAGTAATCGGGGGCGTAGTAATCGGGGGCGTAGTAATCGGGGGCGTAGTAATCGGGGGCGTAGTAATCGGGGGCGTAGTAATCGGGGGCGTAGTAATCGGGGGCGTAGTAATCGGGGTCGTAGTAATCGGGGTCGTAGTAATCGGGGTCGTAGTAATCGGGGGCGTAGTAATCGGGGGCGTAGTAATCGGGGGCGTAATCGGGGGCGTAGTAATCGGGGGCGTAGTAATCGGGGGCGTAGTAATCGGGGGCGTAGTAATCGGGGGGTAGAAATCGGGGTAGTATCGGGGGCGTAGTAGTAATCGGGGTCGTAGTAATCGGGGTCGTAGTAATCGGGGTCGTAGTAATCGGGGGCGTAGTAATCGGGGGCGTAGTAATCGGGGGCGTAGTAATCGGGGGCGTAGTAATCGGGGGCGTAGTAATCGGGGCGTAGTAATCGGGGTCGTAGTAATCGGGGTCGTAGTAATCGGGGTCGTAATAATCGGGGTAGTAATCGGGGTCGTAGTAATCGGGGTCGTAGTAATCGGGGTCGTAATAATCGGGGTCGTAATAATCGGGGAACGTAATAATCGGGGAACGTAATAATCGCGGTCGTATTGATCGCGGTCGTATTGATCGCGGTCGTATTGATCGCGGTCGTAGTGATCGGGGTCGTAGTGATCGGGGTCGTAGTGATCGGGGTCGTAGTGATCGGGGTCGTAGTGATCGGGGTCGTAGTGATCGGGGGCGTAGTGATCGGGGTCGTAGTGATCGGGGTCGTAGTGATCGGGGTCGTAGTGATCGGGGGCGTAGTGATCGGGGGCGTAGTGATCGGGGGCGTAGTGATCGGGGGCGTAGTGATCGGGGGCGGGATCGGGGTCGTGATAGTGATCGGGGGCGTAGTGATCGCGGGCGTATTGATCGCGGGCGTAATGATCGCGGGCGTAATGATCGCGGGCGTAATGATCGCGGGCGTAATGATCGCGGGCGTAATGATCGCGGGCGTATTGATCGCGGTCGTATTGATCGCGGTCGTATTGATCGCGGTCGTATTGATCGCGGTCGTATTGATCGCGGTCGTATTGATCGCGGTCGTATTGATCGCGGTCGTATTGATCGCGGGCGTATTGATCGCGGGCGTATTGATCGCGGGCGTATTGATCGCGGGCGTATTGATCGCGGGCGTATTGATCGCGGGCGTAATAATCGCGGGCGTAATGATCGCGCACGTAATAAGCGGGCGGGTAATAATCGGGGGCGTAATAATCGGGGGCGTAATAATCGGGGGCGTAATAACCGGGGGCGTAATAACCGGGGGCGTAATAACCGGGGGCGTAATAACGGGGGGCGTAATAATCGGGGGGCGTAATAATCGGGGGGCGTAATAATCGGGGGCGTAATAATCGGGGGCGTAATAATCGGGGGCGTAATAATCGGGGGCGTAATAATCGGGCGCGTTAAATCGGGCGCGTTAAATCGGGCGCGTTAAATCGGGCGCGTTAAATCGGGCGCGTTAAATCGGGCGCGTATTAATCGGGCTCAATTAGATTTTCTATATTTACTATATACTATATATTCTATTCTACCTATATTTATTAAATATATACTTATATTGATAGGGTGTGGAATTATATTATTTGGAATTATAGGATTTCGAATGAAATGGTTTTGAGTTAAAGGGATTAGACTTATAGGGTTTGGAATAGTTTGGAATAATAGCTTATGGCTAATTCGGTAAGAAATTGGTTATTGGGTCTTAGAATTCAGGGTTTTGAATTATAGGGTCTGAAATTATAGAGTTTGCATTATTGGGCTTGTAATTATAGCGTCAGGTTTGTTACGTATGTATATATTGCTTTTATCATTACAGGGTTTGAAATTATAGTGTTTAGAATGATAGGGTTTGGAATAATAAGGTCTTTAATTAATTGGTTAGGAATTATAGCGTCTAGATTAATAATAATAATAATAATATGGCACTTGATAAAGCGCTCTCAGAGAACCTAATCTTTCTCTTGGCGCTTTACATTTGCTGCAAAGGGAAATGCCATTGACTGGTGAGTGCTTGATAGACAAATAAAATGACTAACGTGGTTAGGTGTGACATGCACAGGGTCAGCATGCAAATGTGGTTAGTCGCAGCTTAAACAGTGTCAGCACGCGTTAGCCCATGAAGGACGAATCACAGTGACTCACGAAATGCTGTCCTAAATAGGTGTTTTTAAGTTCTGTTTAAACGTTGTCAGGTTGTTCTGATAAAAGTCGGGAGGGAGTTCCAGGCGTTGGGTAAAGAAGTATTAGGCCCAGAATTATAGGGTTGAGAACTTAAGGGTCTGGAATTATTATGTTTAGAATTATAGGGTCGGTATTATTTGGTTAAAATTTGATGGTATTAAATTGTATTATATATTATATATGATATTAGAATTTTTATAGTGCATATAATTACAGTGCTCAGAATTAGAGGGTAGCTAATTACGGGTTTTGATTTATAGGGCTTAGAAATTTACGGTTTAGGATTTTAAAGCTTGAAATAAATGGTTTTGCATTACAAAGTTTAGAATTGCAGGATTTAAAAAATGAGGTTTATAGTTATAGCGTCTGGATTATTAGCTATAAAATTATAGGGCATAGAATTTTTTATTTCTTGATTGAAGGGTTTTGATATGTTGAATTTGGAATTATACGGTTTTGAATAACAGGGTTTGGAATAATAGGGTTTGAATTATAGGGATTGAATTGTAAGGTTTATAATTATGATTATCCAATTATACAGTCTGGAATTATAGAGTTAGGAATGACAGTGCTAAGCATTATACGGTTTAAAATAATATAAAGCTACAGGCTTTGAATCAATTGGGTTTAGGGATTATGCAAATCCGACATATCAGTTATAATATTATACGCTATAGAAAATTAGGGTACCTAACTGTAGGGTTTGGAATTATAGGTAATGGAATGATTCGATTTGGGAGTGTAAAGTTTGGAATAAATTGTTTGGATATGTAGAGCTTAGAAAACGGGATTTGTAATTAAAGCGTCTGAATTATCGGGTATAGTTTATGGCATTGTCGGGTTTAGAACCATAGGGTGTAGAATCGTAGGGTTTGGAATAATAGAGTTTCCAACTATAGGTATACAAATATAGTATATAGGAATTATAGGGTATGGAAATATAACGTCATTGTTATTTGGTATGGCAATATAGGCTATAGAATTATAGTTACACTTTTAGGGTGTGGAAATACTGGGTGCGTAATTATGAGAATTTATATGGTATGTAATTAAAACAGTTGAAATAATAAGGTTAAGGGTTTACATAAGTAGCGTCGATAATTATAGGATGCAGAATGATAGGGAATTGAGTTATAGGGTACAGAATTATATGGCGTAGAATCGTAGTAATAAAATCCGTAAGTGACGGGTTAAGAATTAAGTTACCTGGAATGTTATGGTTTGGAAATATTAGGTGCTTGGATTTATAGGGTTTGGAGATATAGGGTTTGGAATCAAACGGCTTGGAGTTATAAGGTTTGGAATTACAGGATTAGAAATATAGGATTTGGAATATAAGGGTTTGGAATTGTAGCTTCTACATTATTGAATATAGAATGATAGGGCATAGAATTATAGGGTACAGAATTATATAGTATCAAATTAAAGTTTTGAGAATTACCGGGTTAGGAATAATAGATTTTACAGGTATAGGGTTTTTTAAAATAGGTTGTGGACTTATAGATTCTGGTATTATTGGTCCTGGAATTATAGAGTATGAAATACTGGGTATAAAATTATAGGGTTAAGACTTGTAAGGGTTAGGGTGGAGACTTAAAGGGCTTAGGGTTTCGCCTTGACGGTGTAGACTTATATGGTTTAAGGCTTACAGTTTAACATTCAAGTGTTTCAAATTGTAAAGGTTAGGGTTAACACTTGTAGGGTTTGGACTTCTGCAGTGTAGGGCTGAGGGTTTTGACTTGTAGGGATTAGACATGTAAAGGCTAGCATTCTCAGATTTAGGGCTACTCTCCTACCACCAACTATGGCACATCTTTTTCAGCGGTCCTGAGCTGCTACTTCTATGCTACTCACTACCTCAACTGCTCTCCTGACTCTGCTATGCTTCCCATTTTCTCTTCGTTGCGTGAGACGAAGTCTGTTGGCTACCGAATGCGTGCCGAAAGCCGCTTAGGCTGTGAGTGCGCTATACAAAACTCACCTGCGTAACACACACACTGTCTTTGTGGCTTTGTGGAATTACAGACGGAGATGCATTCAGCAACCCTAAAAAGCCTTCAAAGGATCGTAAGGTTTAACCAAACCCCTCCTGGCTGACATTACTTAGCAGCAAAGTGCTGCCCGTTGGGCAATTTCTTATTCCTTGTTGTAGGCCAATACATTCCCTCATTAAGGAGCTAACGCACTCGTTTTCCTAAAGATGACTGTCTGCTCATGTACACAAATTGTAAGCGAATTGTCAAATCATCGGCAAATGAAAATTGTTTCTTTTTGAACTCTGATGGAATGCTAAGTTAAGGAAACTGGATAAAAAACTATTTCTCACCACCATTCAGCTGTCCAATTAACTTGAGCACAATTAGAATTAAAATGGCTGCCTCTAGTTCGCATCGATTCAGAGCAAAGGTTTGGTCCGTCCGTTATAAAATGTTGTTCCAAGCTACGGGCCTCTGTCTATATTGCTCGCGCATCCATGTCTGGAGATCTGCAGTTTCCTTCCGCGTAGTGTCTACTAATTTCGTTCTAGCTTGAGATAGTTCCAGGTATCTATTAAGATAGCTCTGCAGCTAAAGGCGCTCGGCTGTCAACAGCCAGTAAAATGCTGACAACATGAACTCATGAAAAGCCAGGGGTTCTGAAGACTCTTTGAAGTCATCCAGCTCATTCGCGGGACAAGTCTTTGGCGAGAAAGATGTGGACGCAACAACTACAGCGACATTTTCGAAGGAAGGCGTCTGAGATATCCTCGGTAGTATTTTGTGTCAGAGCCTAACAAAATGGCAAAGCCGCACGCTGATACTTACCGTAGCTGGTTGTTGCTTTTTCATTACTACGGCCGTAGAGAACCTTGATTTAAGGAGAGACAGTGAAACGGCAGTGTGCTAAATCAGCCAGATTATGACTGATATTCATTTTATTCGTGTCGGCATACCTGCGTTCGTTGGTGCTACACCTGCATGCCGCTAGCTACGATATAAAGTTCAGGCGTCACCAGTAATGCCGGCTACTTTACGTCTGGCGGCTGAGACTATCACCATTATGAGCGCTGTGTTAGAGACCTAGTTTATACAGATTGTGGCAGCCGCTACACTTATTTGTAGCAGTGCCATCTCGAGGCTTGGAAAGTGCTAAAGCAGGTACCAAAAAATAAAACTAAATGAACGGAAGTGACTGCAAATACTCAGATATACGTTAAATTCCACTTACCAAGTTCTGAACCGTGCTCAAAGGCATCCACTCGTTGACGGGCTGCTAAGGTCAGCACAGAAGAAGAGTCCGTGCTAGTCTGTGAGAAAGGTATAGAATCTACTGCTGCGAAATAACGCTAACTCTTACGTATTACTACGCACGATGAGGTAAAGATGCGATGGTTTCGTCGCGTTAACGTGAGGATTTTGACCTCACTAGCGCTTATGTCTTTCCTAATCCGGATGTATATGGCTGATGAAATTGCCCCATTTACAAAGAAATCATTCGCGGCACGAGCTACCGAGTTGGAGAATTCAATTAGTTTCTCTTTCGGGTGAGGTCGCTCTGCGCCGATGATGAGATCGCTTGTTTGATGCCTATCGAGCATTTCTTCGTAATATATAGCCGGCGGCGGAAAATCGTGAAGAAATTGGAAAGTAATCGAACGCCTTGCAATCGAATTCACAGTTGCGAACGATTACGAGTAATACAAATCCGGGTAATTTAGGGAAACGTGAATTTAACAGGATTAGCGGCAGACTATCAATAATTTCCCAGAAATTAAAATTTTATCATCCGCAAAAGAGTCCGGTCAAACCAGGAATTCTCTCGGGTCCAGAAATGTCCCAGAACGTTTCATAAAGTTTGAGCCAGTCCAAATTGCATAAGCGCTGTCTAGGAGCGACTGGGCAGCAGCGACGGCGGCGGTCCTGGCGTGTGTGCAGTAAACTTGGGAAACGTCTGCCGAAGATTCCAGAGCCTTTGAGCTTTGAGCCGAAGATTCCAGAGCAGTGACTTTCAAGCCAACAGCCGCCGTTCACGATGGGGCGGCAAAGCTTTTTAGTGCTTCGTAAACTCACTTGAGGCAGGCGGAGAACCAAAAGGATAGTGAAGTTCATGTGTCGGAATTAGTGTACAAGTGCTGTTTAGCTCTTTCAGTTTCTCTCCGTGCCCTAGTGCAACTACACTGCCCGCTAGAGCCCTAACTGTGGCATGCTTTCACGCGAATCCTCCCGTACGCTCACAGGCATACGCACGTACCCGGCGTGCGTGTGTGCATGCGCCATTCGTCGTGGCTGCAGGTATTCTTATGCGTGCTGACGCTGTGCATGCTGCCACTAACCACACTTGCATGCTGACCCTGTGCATGTCACCCCTAAGCATGTTATTCATGTTGTTTATCGAGCATGATATATTAATCACCATTCAATCGCGTTTCCCTTTGCAGCATATGTAAAGCGCCTAGAAAGAGTTTGAGTTCTCTGAGGGCGCTTTATCAAGTGCATTGTTATTATTATTATTAGCTGGCATACTATACGTGGCTCGGTATTCATGCTTTGGCCGTTTTGAGGCCCATTAACGAATGCTTGTGGGCGCGCCACTGAATTATTGCCCTTTGATTTTGGGCAACTGGCCATTGATATCTGCTTCCGGTCTGGCCATTTGATACGCATTTATGTATTGGTCCTTTGATGAGGACCGGGTGTGTAAAGTGCCGAGGCACGAGTTAAAAAGCAGTTGGCGATAGCGTACCTGCCCGAGTGAGGGCGCGTTTAAAATACACCTTCGTTGACTTGCAGATTTGTGCCGGAGTATTCTGTTGGACGTGGTTCGTGATAGCGTGCGTCGTCATGCTCGCATTCATGCTACACAGTAGACATGAATTGTCTCATAGTTACCTGTAAATAATAACAATAATAATGGCGCCCTAAGAGAACTTGATCTCCATTCAGGCACCTCACATATATGCCACGGGGTTCGAGCCCACGACCTCGGCCAGTATTTGTGGTTGGGGTGAGCACCTTAATCACCGGGTAAACCACCCAAAGCGACCTACCTTATTGTCGGTGGGTAGCGGTGAACTCGCCAATACGTTGCTTGAATTACTTGTAGGGCACAGTGGTCTGAATTCATTTTAGACTAGTAATATTGTCGTATCGCAGCGTTGCAAGAGTGTCCCGTTTAGCAAAACGCACGTGCACATGCCTGATGCGCATGCGACTAGTGTCGGGAAACAGGATGCCGATGCGGCCATGCTTTCATATTCTATTATAAGTGTAGCCTCACAATCTTTTGCCATTCAGGGGCACATTCTGACAAAGTCCACTGAAATAGGTTGCAGCGGCCGGTGCCAATGCTGCATCCACCGCACGTATCCGGCTCAATCCACCGCAACCCATCAATCCACCGCAATCCACTACATTCCACCTTAAAGAAAAAGAATTCTTAAGCAAATAGCTCCTTTGTTGATTGCATAGGACAATACACTCTTCGGCAAGCGTACTCACAAAATCTCACTCGCACTGGCAAGCGTGATCTCGTGCAATGCGCTGCAATAGAATACAACGGGATAATACCACAATCCACTGCGAATTCACCACAAACCGACTAGCGAGTAGCACCGAGCTCCAGCTTTAATGCATATTAAAGCTCACTGTTTTAAGCAATACCCACGTGAATTCAAGATGCGCATCCACGCACTCCGGAAATGCACAGCAATCGCTGGAAATGGCCTGGGCAAATACCGAAATCCACTCCAATCCACTGCAATCGTGGGAGAAGTGAGAAAAGGGAGACTGGGCGGTAGTTGCTTAACTTCTCTTGGTCTAGTGATGCTTTCTGGAGAAGTGGCCTGACTACAGCCTTTTTGAAAGGTGCTGGGACATGACCTGAGGCTAATGACATATTAATGATGTTAGGTATGCATGGCAGCAGCAGATCAATGCAACGCAGGAGCAGGACAGTGGGAATAGGGTCCAGAGGACTTGTTGTCTTCTTTGATTGAGATACGAACTTTAGGACTAGATCACTAGTGACCTGCTTAAATGCAGACATTGAGGTGCAGCCAAGAACCGAGGAACAGCATTCTAGTGGGGAGGTTGTCATCGCAGGGATGGATTCCCTGATCTTGTCTATCTTCTGCACAAAGAATCGAGAGACGCAATAGGCTAGATCATCACAAGGATCATCAGGTAAGGAGCTAATCTGGGAACGGTTGAGGAGATGGTTTGTTGTCGACATCAGCATTTTTGGATTGTGCATCTGTGATTCAACAATGTTTTTATAGAAGCTAGACTTGGCCTTTGCTAGGATCGATTGGTACGACTTACAGTAGTCTTCATATGCCTGTCGATGAACAGTTAGTCCGGATCTTTTGTATGGTTTTTCAAGGTTTCGATTAGTACACCTGGCTAGTTTAATGTCTGTGGTAAACCACAGGCCGTCTGGGCGGGGGCGCACAGTGCGCTTTGTCAGAGGTTCAAACTCGTCGAGCGTGTCAGCTAGTGTAAAGTGACATAGTGCAATTAGCAGCAACGACCGGAGCACTACCGCAGCAAATCAACTGGAAATTGGCTGTTCGCAGATCCAAACATCATTCCGCAATATATTTCACTGTTTGCTTCGCACACAAATTCAAGCCATCGTGGGCATGAAATATCACGCAATGTATTGCAATCAATGACAATGACTCATATGAATACAGCAATCCGTAATGATCCATCGCATATATGCAGAAACTGACTGGGCCACAGTCCAGATTTTCTTGCGTGTTACAGCACGCTGTTTTTAAAGTGCAACCGCACGATTTCAACATATCGCGCATGTAAAATCTCTGGCCATGTATGGCAATCGACTGCGTGGCCCGGGCCGCCAAGACTGCAATCTGCGGCAAACCTACAATAATTAGGCTGTGCGGAAATCCAATTCTCATTGCACTTAACATTTCACTGTGCGCGCACATAATTTCAACCCACTGTGAACTTTAAATGTTGGGTGATGCATAGAAATCAATAGCAATTACTCAAGCAAATACGACAACTCATTACGATCCGTCGAAAACAGCCAGAAAGTTGCTGGGCCAAGCTCAAACGTTTCTTGAGTATTACAGTGCACTGTGTTTAAAGTGCAACCAAATAATTTCAGCATATCGTGCCAGCGCAAGTGCGAGCAATGCATTGAAATTTAGAGCAATGGCCCAGGTCATCTGTCTCAACCCATGGCAAATCGATCGCAGTTTGACTGTGCGAAGCTCAAATTGTCATTGCATATGACGTGCATTCTCTTAAATTAAAACCAAAATTTTGTTTTAAGGCATTTCGCATGTTAATTTTCAGGCTATGCGTGGTAAACCGTCGGTTTTCAGTACCTTCGAAATTTCAAGCCATTTCGCGCACGCGTTCTCTTGCAAACGGAATGCAAAGATTCGTGCCTGTAGCGAAATCCACCGAATAAATAAAGAAATATAATTTATTTATATAGCGCCCCAAGAGAGCTGAATCTCTATTCAGACGCTTCGCATATGCCTCGGGGCTCAAGCCCACGACCTCAGTCAGACCTTGGTCGGGGCGAGCACCTTAACCGCTGGATTAAACCAGCTCGGCATCCACTTTGAGCTACCACAAATCCACCACAAATTGGCTGAACTAAGCTCCAATTAGTTAGGAGTAAAAAACTACGCTATTTTTCAAGTGTGTCACACAATTTTGTGAAATTCCGTGGACACATTCCGTGCACAAATTCCACTGAAATAGACTGCAGCGGCCCGGGCAACTATCGCAATCCTCTGCATTGTCTGAATTCGCAGAGAACTCTCTCTCTCTCTCTCTCTCTCTCTCTCTCTCTCTCTCTCTCTCTCTCTCTCTCTCTCTCTCTCTCTCTCTCTCTCTCTCTCTCATTGCTTGAAGATTCTACGAGTTACCCTAATAACGAGGGCTATGCAATAAAAATTGGAGCTTTACTTATTCGATTTCTTGAGGATTACTAATGGATTATTTTTGTATATAACTCATTTGCATAGCGCCATAAGATAACTTAATCTGTATTCATTCACTTCATACATACCACGTGGCTGGACCCCACGGCCTTGGTCGTCAAATACATGCACCTTAACCTTAGTTCGAGGCGACCACTAGGCCAATGGTGGATTGCGACAGCAGCCTGAGTAATTGCTATCTATTGCTATAATATTCTCTCAGAATTTATGCTCGGAGCCGCCGATTTCTGGTCGATGATTAGCCGCAGTCGCTCGGTGCCTGCAGAGAGCGTTTAGTTCCCGCTGTCCAGCATCGGACGCGGCCGACGTAGCCGAAAGGTGCGCTTACAAGCTGCCACCCGCAGCGCCCCGCCCCCTCCTCCGCAGCCGGCGACGGTTTTGCCGGATGCGCTGCAGGCGCGGCTCGCAAGCTGAGCGGCCGCGGCTGACGCTCTCGGGCCGAAGCTAATTGAGTCGGGTCAACTTTTCTGCCCCGACCCGACCTCGAGCCCAGCCATTAAAGGCCGAGCGCCGAGCTGGGTCGCCAGCCTCCACATGTAGCCAGCCGCCGACCGCGAGAAGATTGGCGGCAGCGGCGCGCGCAGTGAGCCGAGCCCTCTGAACCCTGCGTTCGTGCGCAGCGCGCGGACGCTACGCGTTTAGCCGGCGCCGCGCGCCCATTGGCTGGTCGCTTCCCGGGCCGCCCCCACTCGCCCGCTCGCAGCTCCTCGGAGAGGGATCGCCGCGCGTCCGAGCGAAGAGAGTGAAGAGCGCGCGAGACTCTGCGACTCGGTCAGAGGATGGCTGCTCGTTCGAGGCTCGGCCGCCTCGGCCAACGGCGGCAGCCACCGCCGCCACCGCCGCCGTCGCCGCTGCGGCTGCTGCTTCTGCTGCCACTGGTGGCCACCGCCACGCTGTCGCCCTGCGCTCGGGCGTCGGCGGCGTCCGACGGCTCCGACGCGCTCCTGCAGACTCTTCGCGAGCGCGCCGAGGCCGCCCGACTGTGCGCCGGCGTTCCGGGTCTGGCCGTGGCCTACGTGCGCGGTGGCGAGCGGCGCACGTTCGGACTGGGAGTCGCCGACGTGGCATCAGGGCGGCCGGTGACAGGCAGCACCGTGTTCGGCATCGGCTCGCTGACCAAGGCCTTCTCGTCGGCGCTGCTCGCCGAGCTGCTGCCCAAGTACGGGTGCGTACTCGCCGCCACCGCAGCCTCAGCCGCCTCAGCCGCCGCGCATGCGCGCGCCGCGCCAGCTGCCGGGTTGAGGCTCGCAAGCTCGGCGGAATCGCTGCTACGCGTTCGTGCGCCGGTGCTAGAGCGCTCTGCAGGCTTGCGGCGACGAAATCCTCGACTGCAAATTTAATGAAGACGCAGCGAGAGGGTTCTTGCTAGCCAAGTGCTACGGAAGCTGGCCAGCGACCGTGGCGCATTCCTCTAATAACAATTTTTGTACACTTGTTATAGCGCCCCCATAAAACTCAAATCTCTTTCTAGGCATTTCGCAGTTTCTGCCCGTCTCAATGTTGGGCCTCCTCGTGGTGCGCCACTGATATTCACTGTCAACCATCGACGGTGGTCAGCTAGGCCTAGGCGGTTTGACCGAATATCGTTGCTGCTTAAATGCACCCGTGAAAATGCGAGATTTTGTTTTTGGCCCTGCAATGTGCTACCTAGCCGTGGTAGCATAGCGGATCGATGTTTAGAGTCATAATAATATATTTATATAGCGCCATAAAAGAACTAAATCTCTTTCTTGGCACTTTACGTATTCTATAGAGGAAGAGTTCTTCTAAAAAGTGTGGCTGGAACGGGAACGAGGACACGCACAGCTGATGCTGATTCAAGCAATTGCTCACAGGAATGTGTAGAAACGACAATATACTAGCGTGTGAGAATTACCGTGCACTTATCTCGAAAATGCAGCGTTACGGTACTGTTTATTTAGAGCATAAGCCCTCATTTAATTTGAGTTTGAGACGTAAACAATTCTGTCATCGTCTTAGTCTATAGACGTTGAGAACTCAATCAATCCTATGTAGCCCGTTGGAGCGTACATAATTCTGGTCAGAATGCAAGCGGTTTCATACTTGCTATGACTGTTCAATTCTAAATTTGACACACTCTGTTATTTATTACTACGGCCGAGGAAATGAAAGTTCCATCTTGGTTCCATCTTATTTCTTATATCCTATTTCCGTCTGGGTTGATAGGAGTTTCTTCGATTCTCAGTAAAACCAAGTGACCAGCTACTAAAGTCTCTACCGTCTGCAGTAGGGATGTGATCAAATGTCGACCATCTCGCTAAACGCACTAAAGTCCTTAAAGTCTTGGTGAAATGACAGTACCGCACGAATTATGTTTGAAATTCATCTTGATTTATAATTTTCGTCATGCAGATCACAGTCGCTCGTCTAAATTTTGACAATAGCGAGGAAACATTGTTTCGTAAGCTGTGAATAAAAAATAGTGCCTGCGTCCTCTGAATGGTAATACAATATGTAACCAGGAAGGTAATCATTAATTTTCTTGACCAAAGAGGGTCTGATTGTCCGCTTACCAAGTGGTAAGCCAAACTTAGCACTAGGTAAGCACTGAATGGCTTCCTTCGTTGCTTGTTTTTTCACTGTGGTATGCGATAGGGACGTCACTCACTTTTAGGTCCTTTCATTCTTTGGCTCCAGCCTACCTATCAGATCTACTGCCCCACCAAGCTAAGCATCGCACCACTTGCTTTTCTGAATCAGACTGTTTAGCCGTAGCTCGTACAAATCTCAAATCCTTTGGAGACCGTGCCTTTAGTTCACATGCTCCCAAAGCCAGGAAGTCGCTCCCGACTCATGTCACGACACCTGCTGACTTGTCCACATTTAAAAAGAAACTAAAAACGCATCTATTTAGCACAGCATTTAGTTGGTTACTGTGATTCGTCCTTATGTGCTTATGTGTGCTGATGCTGTGCATTCTGCCATTAACCGAACTTACATGCTGACCCTGTGCATGTCACCCCTAACCATGTTATTCTTGTTTATTGAGCATGCTTTCAATAAGCATTCGATCATGCTTCCTTTGCAGCAAATGCCAAGATAGAGATTGATTTCTCTGAGGGCGCTATATCAAATGTATTATTATTATTTTTAAGTAGAGAAGAGACTGAGCATACACTGTGAAAAGAAGTGGACTTAAAACAGGCCATCAAGTTTTTTGTCAAGTTTGAAGTTCTGGTAAGAGTTAGCCGGGCTGTCACTACTCATTCAACGCTTTTGAAAGAAACAGCCACGGGAGTGGGCGGAAGGTGCTGAAGTTTTACTGTTGTGGCATCAATTTTCCATTGAGTGGCCCAACAAAGGAGCCTCTGTGAAAGAGAGGCCGGAAATAAATATGAGGCTTTGGACAAATTTCCCATACTATTTATTCATGAGGCAAACAGTAAAGCTAGACACCTCAGAAAGAGAATAAGTATCAATGGCGGTAGAGGGCCAACAGTCTTATAATGATCAATTTCTGTGAGTGCAGCAGGGGAAAGGCTTGAAGGCAGAAAGGAAGATAGTAAGGAAGATTCGAGACTTATGGAAATACATTAACTTAGGGATTAACTCCCAGTTCTTGTCTATTTTGCGGACAAAGCTGTTAGAAAAAAAATCTGCGAGATCAACTCCAAGGTCCTTAGGTATAGTGCCGACAGGAGCACTGCTAAGGAGACTGTCGAGGGTCGTCGTCCGCATTTTGATGTCTTACGAGTCTGTGATTTCGCTATCTTTGAATTGAGGGTAAACTTTGCGTTAGCTGTGACAGATCGATACGACCTAGAATAGTTCTCGTTTGTCAGGATAGACACTCAGTCCGTGTCTAGAACGTGCTTCTTTCAAGCCTATGATTTGAAGATACCTAGCTAGTTATGCACTGCAGCAAACCACAAGCTATCTGGACTAGCGCATACATTGCTCAGATAAGCCAACTCGTCAAGAACATGGGAAAGCATTTATTCTACCAGCATGTGGAGGTCAGAAGGTGGATTAAGCTCAAGTGAAAATGAAGATGTTTTTTGAAAGCAGTTTCAATGTTTGGGATCATCGAGGTTCCTGATTGGCAGGCAATTTTTGAGACCGCTCATGTGACAATCACATGAGCGGTCATTCACAATTCACAAGAGCCACGAGAGAAAATCAATCAGCTGAGAGCGAAATTTTCCACATATGGGGCTAAGAATATCATCCAATATCTTTGAATATTATCAACATATTTCCATATTCAATTTTAATCAATAATTCAATCAATCGTATATAATTAATAATTATAATAATGATATAGTTTTAATGATGACATTAGTACCAGTAACATTCAGACTAATGTTAAAAATCAAGAGAAAGAGAGAATGACAATCTTTTGGATATCAAATCAAAATTAAATCAAGCAGCTGAAATACTGAGATTAGTGTTGCCTGGGGACGAGGGATTGTTGCGACAGTTGGCAGCTCGCTGCTCCGTACAATTGATTGGAAGTATGACGGGACTGCAAATGGTTTACAAATTAGCGAGGAGTGACGTCTACTACTCCACAAAAATTTTAGTCGACCTTGAGCTATGGAAAAATGAGATATGTAGGGATGGCTTTAACTATAGTCGGGTAGTGTTAACCAGATCCCAGTCGTGGGAAATGTGTCAAGAGCTTCATAAAAAATGTAGCATGTGATGGCGATCCTTTAGCAGTCACACCACCTCTTCTCCTGGATTGGTATTACCGATGGAGAAACGAAGTGCTTTGCCTTATACACGGCGTTGATCAAGTGCCAGGCTACCTTTTTTCATGCCTCCAGCAGCTGCATTGCCGCAGCCACGCTAGAAGAGCCTAGCGTTATACGAACTTGAGATTTCGCCAGGTTGGTTCCATCGTCGTATGACTTTGAACGCTGGCCGCGAAGTGGGAGACTTGCTCCCCGCTACCTGCCATCAGGTGTCGCTTCCGGCCTGACCATTTTCTAACCGAGCCAACCATCATTATTCGCTCGCGAATGACTAAGAGATTGCACTAGTTCCAAGCTCCAGTGCATATAACTTTCGCAGCTGGACGCACCGGGCCGCATTTGAAGAGGTCATTGGGTGCTTGCGTTCAATTTGCAATTCTGCCCGCCCCTAATAGTGCGAGCAAGAACGAGCTGCCTCCGCTGCAGCTAAGAATTTCGCCGTTCGAACTGTGCGCTTGCTTCTAAATGCTCAGCACTTGCTGAGCAGAGGTGCTAAGTAGACACTGACAGAGACTGTCTATCTGGCTTTACAGACAGAATTGGTTGCTGTTTTTAAGTGAAACGACGAGAGTCACGAGGCTTATCAAAAAAGACGGATGTTGCCCTGCGCTCGTCTGCTTGCTGTCAGCATAAAGGGCTGCTGCTTCATGCCGAGGCTGTCCTCGGAGCAGATGGCGTTTGGGGGCGGGGTAGAGCGGTCTCAGTCGGTCGCTACAAATGCTCGAACCAGACGTGCTCACTCCGAGGAAGCGAACAGTGGCCCCGGGCGGCGCCGTAGGTGCGGATATTCCATTTTCCCCAAACTGAGGGGTGCGACCTTTAGCCTTGTTTTCAGGGGAGCAGAGGCCACTGCGGCCACGGCTTTAGGCTCTTGGTCGGCACGAAGAACGTGCACCTGCCTACAAATAAGGCTGCCGCGACCCTTTTTTTTGTAAGTGGCAAACAAGCTGTTCAGGATGAAAAGCCAGCGAGGGCGACGCCGGTGCAGGTGGAGTAGGCGAACTCGCGGCATCTGATCGCAGGCGAAACCGCTGCGGCCTGTAAAAGCATGCCGAGCGTCGATTTCGTGCCGCACTCTTTCACAGCCCTAGTTCCAGAACCCTCTCTTGGATTTGGGAGGCCCAAGGTCACGGCCGCTAACTACGAGTGCCGGCAAATGTTTGACGTACTAGCAAATGCAGCTTCGAATAGCGCTTCCTCGTGGCAACGATAGCAGGCAGCGATGACTTGCTGACAGACGTAGAGCGTAGAAAGAGGCTTCTGCTGCCGATAATGCCGAGCATTCGACCAGTCGCTCCCGGCTCCCGAGTTCGGCTCGAGATCCGGCAGCAGCGACGCCAAGCGGCGACGCAGTATCTATGAAGCCTTTAGCCTCCCCCCTGCAAGTCCGGTCGGTACCTGCCATGATTGAAAAAATAATGATTCTATTAATAATTGGTCGTTAGCGTCGCTTCTCTGAGAGCTAGACGCACAGACACTTTCGTCGGCGAAATGGTGCAGCCGCTTTGACGCGCTATGACACATTCACTGTCTTTTGTCCACGCAGAAAATATGATCACGCCGTGACGCCGCTTCTATTAGAAAATAAATGGGCTTATCTGCCTACTGTAATATCTTATATCATACGTGACATGAAGGATAATCAAAAAAATTAGCAATGCGAAGGGAGACTGTTTGTTTTTTTACTAAGTTTGAGGCTTCGTTGTGGCGCACGTAACCCTTTAAGGAAGCGCTATGCTAGGACTCTCCTAGACTCTATCAATTATTTATGCACAGTAATTTCTTAACGTTAGGTTCGATGACTATCAGACAATTACTGCAATCTTAGGAGCAGCACCTACAATAGGCAATTATAGCCGCACAGAATCGGCTTCCGGTACATGGCTCAGCCTAGTGATGTGCTGAATCACTTGACCGACCATAGTGCGCCTGTATTGTTGCTGCACCATTGACAGAATGCCAGCGCTTAGATCAACAAAGCCGCAACTGGTCTTGCGAAATTAACACCAGATGGTGCAGCGAACGCGATGAGCTGGAGAGGGGAATGCGAGATGCAGGAGTTTAGCGGTAGCCAGAGCGGCAGCTCGGAGAGCAGAGCAGAGAGCAGAGAGAGCGGCTGAAGAGCAACAACAAAGAGAGCAACATTGAGATGTAGGTGGAGATGGAAGGGAGGAGCGGAATGGCTATTGAGCTCAGAGAGATTGAGCCAGTGCTGACGTCGCTCTCTGCGCTCCTCAGCGACTGAAAAGGCTAATGGCTGCATTTCGAAAGACTAGGGAGTCCTATACTGGTCAAATACTTCGATACCGCAGCTGTCAGAAGAAGTCATCTTGCTGAATGCTCTGCCGCTTACTCTGCCGCTTGCTCTGCCGCTTGCTCTGCCGCTTGCTCTGCCGCTTGCTGAAAGCTCTGCCGCTTGCTCTGCCGCTTGCTCTGCCGCTTGCTCTGCCGCTTGCTGAAAGCTCTGCCTAGCCGCCTGTTCTCTTCCTGGGCCTTTTCGCTCTTCCCACCTCAATTGAGATGCAATGCTGCCACTAACCACGGCTGGATGCTGACCGTATGCATGTCACCCCTAACCATGTTATTCACGTTTTTTATCGAGCATGATATCACTCACCATTCAATTGCATTTCCCTTTGCAGCAAATGTAAAGCGTCTAGAAAGAGATTGAGTTCTCCGAGGGCGCTTTATCAAGTGCGTTATCATTATTCAACATCCGGTACGGCTACCATTTTGTCGCACTTCATAATATTTTGAATAATTTGAGAAGACTTACTAGCGTATTGCAACTGTATCGACTCGGGGTCGGTCGTAGCGTGGCGATACAACTGACGGAGAGAGAAGCAGAGCGAGCGAGCGAGCAAATGGGAACCGAATGATTTATCGAAAAATGCAAGAAAAGCTTACCGACTATTCGGGGCTAACTTGTCGCTCTTCCCCCACTTCGAAATTGAGTGCGTGTTAGCCGGCACCCACAGATCCCTCTTATTGATGGGAGAATTTCATTAAAACACCCATATTTTTCGACCGAGACATCTGCTCGCTTATTCGGGGGCTCTTCGTGCACTTTCGGTATTAGAGGCCAAAGTCGAACTTGACTGAAAGCCACTAAGTGGCTACTAAGCCGGCTTCTACGAACGAGAATGCAAGGCTCCAGCTGTGGTGAAAATTGCAAACAAAAACAAGACTAGGTTTAAGGAAAACGCGGTAGTGAAATTCAAAATATGAGGAATGCCTCTGGTCATGCCGTTTTCTGGCAAATCAAGCTTATAAAACAGAGCTCGCTTAAGTGAAAACAGACAAGCCTCGCATGGAAATGATCTACCGTGCGTCCGTAGAAATCTTTCTTGCTTTCTGTCGTTGAAAAAATCTTCTAAAACGTGAGCTCTTGATGATCCTGAGGAGAACAGCTCGACAAGTGGCTGCCTCGATAAAGTTACGTAAAAAGAGCTCGTCTCCTGAAGGCCGTATAACGCCCGCTGTGGTCTTCACTGGCAAATAAACTTAGTCCAGCCATAAGTGAGACTTTTAATGCTTCTCTGGACAACGGGATTGTTCCCAGGTCCTTCAAATCGGCCATTGCTAGGTACTTAAAAAGCCTAGATTGGATTCAGAAAATTCTTTCAAAGTATCGCCCAGTTTCCCTTCATCCTTTTTAGTCAAAGAGTGGTGAAAGATTGTTGCTAAGCAGCTTGGAGCGGGCATTGAATATAACAAGTTCTTCAGAAAAGATTCAGTCGGAATTAAAGCGAGACTGCTCCTCTGAAACTGCTCCAATTCGTTCCTATGAAGCAACGATGGCGGGAATGTCACTGCCGTTGCCCTGCTGGGTCTATAAGCTGCGTTAAACATCATTGATCGCAAGATTCTACTTGAATAACTAGAAAAAATGATCGGACTGGCAGACGAGGCGCTGGCGTGGTTCTAATAGTAATTTTCCGATCTTGCTCAATCCGTCTCACGTGGTAGTCAAGTCTCATTCACCAGACCACTGACCTGTGGAGTCCCACATGGGTCCGTAATCGATCCTGCGCTTTTCTCTTTTTGCACTGAACCTCGGAGAAAAGTGATTCAGGCCTATGGGATCGGCTATCACTTCTATGCTGACGATAATCAGCTATATTTGTCGTGCTAGCCGTCTGAATCTGCTGCACCAACTAACAAACTGAATTCTCGCCTTACCAATATTTGATCCCGGAAGTCGCGAATTTTCCTTAACTAAAGGAAGGAAAAATCGATCTGTTGCACATAGGGCAGCCCGATAGGCAATATCGTAGGCTATGAGACTTCGCTCTTCTAGTAGGTGATGTTGTTGGGCGACCGCGGCAGCGTACTCAGAATTTAGGTGTTGTCGAAAACTGTCTACATTTGGAAAGTTTTCTTAAGAAAACTGCCTCCGCAGCTAGCCATCACGTTTGATCCTTGTCTACGACTATGGACTGTTCGATCCTTGTGCAAGACTATGGACTATCTACCACAGTAGCGTTCGAAAAATTTAACTAGTTTTCAGATTCTGTCTCTGCAAGATTGTTGCAATTGCATTTTGGCTGGGATACCAAAAAACGCCAGTGGTCCACTACAGCTGGTGATGAATATAGCTGTAAGGCTTGTTTAAAAATCCCAGAGGCTCTGCAATATTTCTCCTTTGCTAAAGGAGGTTCGATAGCTTTAGTTTGATCAACGGATGCAGAGTACAGCTCTTACACTGACCCACAAGGCCCTCCACGGCTTGGCTCCTACACATCTGGCTGCACTGCTGCGCCAGTTTCAGCCTCCTCGTGCCCTCAGGTCCTCAATGGACAATACATTAGCTGTTCCATTCCTAACCTTAAAGACCGTTGGCCTTAGAATCGGTTGCTCTGTAGGTCCTACAAAGTAGAACTCGCTCCCTCAGTTCTTGCAGAACTAGATCTACTCTCCTGCTGCCAACAGTGGCATACCCTGTCCTGAGCTTCTAACCTCCATGCCGATCACTTCCTCGACTGCCCTCACGACTCAATTTCTCACGCTCTTGTTGCGTGACATGGTCTGTGGGTTACCGCACGCACTCGCTACCAATCGCTGCTTTGTCCTTGAGTGCGCTATAAGAAACTCTCCATGGAGGAACACCTTACATGTTATGCTTTGTCACTTCGTCGAGTTGCAGACGGAATGCATTACCCTACATTGGAGTGCTAGCAGAAGGAGCACATTTGTAATGCCGTAGCTAGCACAGGACAGCTATTTCCCGCTGTACCTTTATAAGTGTTTTACATATGAAATTCAATTCCAGCTATCGCACGAAAAGAATCGCGAACTGACCTTCGATTAAGTTTTTCTGGCGCTGCCGAAGGATAACTTGGCTAACGCTCGTAGTTAGGTATTTTTACGATAGCCTAGTTTGAGCCCACTTCCCGCGAGTGGCGGTTCGTTTCGTTTTTATCGGCAAGTTCGTTCGCGTGTTACGCGGGAAAGCTCAGAAAGGACGTCGGGCCATTTCCAAGTCTCGCAGCATTGAGCTGAAAAAAATTTTAAAATGCGGAAAAACGGCGTCGCACGTGTAATTAAAATAAAATAACATAAATATATAAAAATAAAAATGCCCGAAAAGAATATATGTAAGTAAAATAAAAAATATGCCAGCACTAAGAAAATGCCCGAGACGAATCGAGCCGCTCGCATCGGAGTGCGCGCATTGGCGTGCGATTAAATAAGAGAAAAGTCACGATGCAAACTGTGTCCGAATTAAATTGACGCCAACTTTCGCCGGTCGGCCTATCGGCGCTAGCCAACAAATGATCTCCGCCGAGTAGGCCGTGTGGTCGAGCCAGCGAATACGCCGCTCGGAAAAAATGCTCGGAATTCGGCGTCTCCGCTCGCACGCGAGAGCGCGCGAGCTTACCGCTCGATCGGCGAGGCTCTTCCTTTTCAACCAGGTTAAATTGGGACTCGCTGCTGCGAGACGTCATTCCGGGCTTTCGCATGAATACGACGCTTCTTACCGAGCAAGTCACACTCGCCGACGCTCTCACTCACAGGACCGGCGTGACGCAGTTCCTTCCGCCGCTCATACTAGGCTACCCGCAGGAGGTGGACCGTCGCGAGCTGGAAAGGTGAGTGCCAATCCGAGGACCAATGCCGGAAAACCGCTGGACAAAGCGCCGTCGCGTGGCGGACCAAACCAGTCCGATACTGACTTAAGCACTTAGTTTGCAAAAACTGATCGCTCTAGACTGATAGCTTTAGGGCTCCGAGTTTCGCGAGGGTGATCGTTTGTGAGCAGCAGCAGTAGCGCTCGCAGCACTACTGCTGCGTGCCACTGCGGGCTGCTGCAGGCTATTACGGGCTGCTTGCTCGTCGGTTGACAACGTCTTTCCCGATGCGTGTGAATGCCTAGAACGTATACGTCGGAACAAGCTGAGATCTCTTCGACTCTCACTGTCTCTCTCTGACTCTGTCTCTGTCTGTCTGCCTGTCTCCTGTGTCTCCCTCTCTGTCTCTATTTCTGTCTCTCTCTACCTCTCTCTGTGTCTATCTCTCTGTGTCTCTCTCTTTGTCTGAATGTCTGTCTCTGTCTGTCTCTGTCTGTCTCTGTCTGTCTCTGTCTGTCTCTGTCTGTCTCTGTCTGTCTCTGTCTGTCTCTGTCTGTCTCTGTCTGTCTCTGTCGCTCTTTGTCTGTCTCTGTCTGTCTCTGTTTGTCTCTGTCTGCCTGTGTCTTTCTGTCTTTGTCTGTCTTTGTCTGTCTTTGTCTGTCTTTGTCTTTCTCTGTCTTTCTCTATCTGTCTCTGTCTGTCTCGTGTCTGTCTCGTGTCTGTCTCGTGTCTGTCTCGTGTCTGTCTCGTGTCTGTCTCGTGTCTGTCTCGTGTCTGTCTCGTCTCTGTCTCGTCTCTGTCTCGTCTCTGTCTCGTCTCTGTCTCGTCTCTGTCTCGTCTCTGTCTCGTCTCTGTCTCGTCTCTGTCTCGTCTCTGTCTCGTCTCTGTCTCGTCTCGTCTCTGTCTCTCGTCTCTGTCTCTCGTCTCTGTCTCTCGTCTCTGTCTCGTCTCTGTCTCGTCTCTGTCTCTCGTCTCTGTCTCTCGTCTCTGTCTCTCGTCTCTGTCTCTCGTCTCTGTCTCTCGTCTCTGTCTCTCTCTTCTCTGTCTCTCGTCTCTGTCTCTCGTCTCTGTCTCTCGTCTCTGTCTCTCGTCTCTGTCTCTCGTCTCTGTCTCTCGTCTCTGTCTCTCGTCTCTGTCTCTCGTCTCTGTCTCTCGTCTCTGTCTCTCGTCTCTGTCTCTCGTCTCTGTCTCTCGTCTCTGTCTCTCGTCTCTCTCTCGTCTGTCTCTCGTCTCTGTCTCTCGTCTGTCTCTCGTCTGTCTCTCGTCTGTCTCTCGTCTGTCTCTCGTCTCTGTCTGTCTCTGTCTGTGTCTGTCTGTCTGTCTGTCTGTCTGTCTGTCTGTCTGTCTCTCTCCTCTCTCTCTCTCTCTCTCTCTCTCTCTCTCTCTCTCTCTCTCTCTCTCTCTCTCTCTCTCTCTCTCTCTCTCTCTCTCTCTCTCTCTCTCTCTCTCTCTCTCTCTCTCTGTCGTGCAACCAGAGGGTGGTTTTGAAGGCGCTGCATGAATGCAGCCCCCAATCACGGGGCGGCCTTCCACTACTAAGCATCCTCATGGCTGACTATGCCGCCGCAATGACTGACTAGCTAGGCCTCGAGTACTCCGTGCAGAATGCGAACTCTCTCTAAGCAGTTTCTAGCTATTGGTTCTCCTCGAGTTGTCCCATAGTATCAACATCCGGGACGCGTCTTGGCTGATGTAACCGTACATGTGCCATCATTTGCATGCTACCACTAACCGTTTGATCGTGCTTATTGTACAGTATATGTAAGGTGCCTAGAGAGAAATTAAGTTTTCTGAGGGAGGGCGATAGACAAATTTATTCCTATTCTTATCGCTTATGCTTGAGAGAGCACGCGAAAGGAGGCGTCAACGAGTGGTACGTTTCGTTCTCTGATTTCAGAAGGACGCGATTCCACGCTCCTGCGCTGAGTTTTCGTACTACGATGAGCTACAATAATCACATGTACGCAGTAGGAGGCGCGACGGTTGAGCACCTCACGGGCCGGACATGGGAAGAGCTCATCAGAGAAACATTTTTTATCCCGCTCAATATGACTAGCAGCTCGTTCACCGAAGATTGGAGAAGGGCGCCTAATCTTTCGAGGATGTACAGCGACCACAGAAGAGAGCGTACCGGAGACAGCGTACCGGAGACTCTGGCTTTCGAGACTCTAGAGTAAGTCCCATCTATCCCATCTGTCTGTCGCTCTCAGGCGACCATTTGACAAAGGCTCATCGCTTTGTGACTAATCCACAGAGTTTAATTTTCGCACCGTTGGCTCGTTGTTCATCTAGAAAAGTTCAAGGCACTGTTCAGGGAGAAGTATCTTAGGTTAATTCACCGGATTCAACTCTCTTGAATAGCCTTCACTATGAGTTGTAAATATTTGCATCATTAGATGAAGCGAACTCTCTTGAGTTGAATGACGATAATCTAGCAAGCGAGTTGTGGGTAAACCTGGTCTTCATTATCTTGCTCCGGTCTGCCTATCTGAACTTCTTTCCGATCAGGCCTAGGCAGTGGTAGTGTACCGCCGACTCATCTAGCGACTCCAGCCGTTTAGCAGTGACTGTAAGCTATGCCTTGAGTCATCTGGAGACCGTGCCTCCTGTTCGTAGGCTCCCAAAGCCGGGAACTTCCGTGCGACTGACAATTCGGCATTCCGCGACTTGACGACACTTAAAAAAAAGAAGCTACACTCTTGCATACAGGATGTATACCTCACAGAGTTTGTTCTGTCCATATCAAATGCCCTTTAAGTTCTTATGCTTGCCGGCATGGTGCAGTGTTATTGCTAACCAATAGAACTAATAATAAATATTATAATGGCAATAGCTATTTATTAATTACACTCTAAAAGAACCAAATTTATTCCAGGTGCTTTGCAACTCTGCTGCAAGAGAATAAAAAACCAAGGGCTAACGGCTTGTACGGTATCATGCTTAGACAAGAAGGCAAAAGCAAAAAGTATTGTTATTAGGCAGATGTTAGTAAGATGCACAAGAGAAGCCTTAAAGGCCAGTAGGCCAGTAATTGGACCTAGTTGCACGCACTGAATCATGCACCGGTAACCCCTGAGCGCATCAGAAAGCGAGTTCCCTACTGTCCATGCATGCGAAAGGATTTCAGTATAGCGCTTATGACGGTGAGACGATCTGAAGCCGAGGAGGAAGAGCAGGCGCTTCAAGGGCGCACCGGATCGGCTAGGAGCTTTTGTAGCAGTAGTACTTCTTTTAATCAATCTATGGCCTTATTTATTCCGTAAGCATGCAAACATACTTCGCTATTTTTAGCGAAAAGGCTATTGCACAACTACAGTAACTAATAGTAATTTTCTGGGGAAATGGTGGCTGTAGCCAAAGTTTAGCACCTTAAGGAAAAGCGTTTTTTTGTTCAATGGGGCCTTCGAAGTTTCGGAAAATAAAATGAAAGGAAACGAAGAGATATTGCGTATTAAAACGCATTGCTTTGACTGAAGTGAGTCAGACCAAACAAATTCAATTAACGCACATATTGCTTAAATTGAAGTTGCTAGTTCTTTCTTGTCTTGGCAATAGCAGAGATCATCGACATTCCAATAAATCAAATATATCTTTAGCTAAATTATGCAATTGTGATGGATATATAGTCGCCCTTTTTCTCGCGGGTTGGCATGACTTACTACTGCGTCAAAATTTAATTGAACTGAAAAGCATTTTTTGATTGAACAACCCAGTTTACTTATTTACTTTCAGAAATAATAACTAATAATAACAGCATAAATAATTATAAGGTTTTATTGCACTTTCAGAGAACTAAGTGTCTAACTAGGCACTTTCATGTTCTGTTTAGGTTGCATGTCATTATAGTTTGTGAGTTACAGTTTAAGTGGATAGATAGTGTGTGTGGTTAAACTATGTATACGTTCGTAGGAATATAACTCTTTCAAGTCCTTCTCACAGAATGTCTATGAATAAAAAATTCAACTTACTTTCGTAAGCTCTTGTTCTATCGTTTCAAAGTCCAGCGTACCGCCCATTAAACATTGTACGCCAGTCCGCGGCAGTAGTAGTGGCAGATGGCATTCTCTCTACATGCTTTACAGAAAGATTAACCTAAATTCGTAGAAAACTCTAGTCGGGAGACCAAATTATAGAGAAAGTTCGAAAGACGGTTCACGCACACTTCCGGCTTTCCCAGACCCCAGTGAGCAACTTGATTAGCAAAACAGCTGAGCGCTCACTGCCTCTGACGGCTATATCGTCTATCTCTGTAATTAGGTAGGTTTGTTACGTAGTTAGTCCGTTATTAAGTCTTTCAAAATCACCTCAATCATGTTTAAATTAATTCCTTGGTGTGCAATATACGCATTATTACTACGACGGTGCAGCTATGATGCTTCAAAAATGGGCGATGTAGTTGTCTATTTTGCAAGCGTAGTAATTTTCTGGGGAAATGGTGGCTGTAGCCAAAGTTTAGCACCTCAAGGAAAAGCGTTTTTTGTTCAAAGGGGCCTTTCGAAGAAGGGCCTACGCTGCAACGTGCATTCTTGCGGTTGAAATGTGAACATGGAAGTGCTATAACTTCGCAGGAAAATGAGATTTAAAGAATTTTTGCAAGGATGGACGGGGCATTCCAGCAGCAGGTATCGCTCTCTGTGCACTAGGACCCGCTTCGCTGTCTCGTGGAGTAAGGACAGGCACTTCCGGTGCTTCCAGCGCTTCCGGTTGAACCAGCTCTGAGTTGCCTTATGAAAACTGTCCGAGTGAGCGTGACCTACCGGAAGCCGTGCAGAGGCTGCCTGTGAGTAGCGATAGACATGCATACATAGAATCTGCTCAAGACTATTTACTAGGGCATACTATGTAGTTAATGCAAATTTAGAGACGGCTAGAACGTCCGTACGTTCCCTGCTTAACTCAATTGATATTCGCTACGGTCGGCGACGGTGAGCGAGAGCTCTTAGCTTTGCAGGTAATGTGACTGACTTAACCAGCTAAGTAAGTAAATACCCAGGCCCGCTTTCCAAAGTAAAGTTGGAGTTTTTAATAATAATAAGAATAATAATGCAGTTGCTAAAGCGCCCCCAGAGAACTAAACATCTTTCTAGGCACTTTACATTTGCTGCAAGGGGAACCACGATTGAATAGTGGGTAATATCATGCTTGATTAACAGCATGAATAACATAGTTAGGGGTGACATAAACAGGGTCAGCATGCAAGTGTGGTTAGTGGCAGCATGCACAGTGTCAGCATGCATAAGCACATGAAAGACGAATCACAAGGACCCACTAAATGCTGTCCTACATAGGTGTTTCTTTTAGATATTTTTTGAAATGTGGTCAAGTCAGGGGATGTTGTGACGCAAGTCGGGAGTGATATCCAGGCTTTGGGAGTATACGAACTAAATGCACGGTCTCCAAAGATTTGAGGTTTGTGCGAGGTATTGGTAAACTGTTGGATTCCGAAAGGTACGATGCTTGGCCCGGTGGGGCAGTAGATATGAGAAATAGGCTGGAGCCAAAGACTAGTGATCTAGTCCTAAAGTTAGTCTCTCAATCAAAGAAGACAACAAGTCCTCTGGAGCCTATTCCCACTGTCCTGCTCCTACGTTGCATTGATCTGCTGCTGCCATGCATAACCAACATCATTAATATGTCATTAGCCTCAGGTCAGGTCCCAGCACCTTTCAAAAAAGCTGTAGTCAGGCCACTTCTCAATAAAGCTACACTAGACCAAGAGAACTTAAGCAACTACCGCCCAGTCTCCCTTCTACCATTCCTATCCAAGACACTGAAATGGGTCGTGGCAGACCAGCTGAACTCCTATATCGAAACCTCACACCTTGCTAGGAAGTTCCAGTCTGGCTTTAGAGCTAATCACTCCACAGAGTCAGCATTGCTTCGGGTATACAATGACCTACTTAGGAATGCAGACATGGGTAGAGTGTCTCTTCTTGTTTTGCTCGATCTTTCGGCAGCTTTTGATACCATCGATCACAAAGTACTTCTAGAGCGCCTCTCATCTCACCTGGGCATCACTGGCATTTCTCTGCAGTGGTTCAGGTCCTATCTCAGTGGGAGACTCTAGAGTATTGACGTGAATGGACAAAGATCATCTGAAGTACCTCTGAAATATGGAGTACCTCAGGGCTCTGTGCTAGGTCCGGTTCTTTTCACGGTTTATACTCTGCCTCTTGCTGATGTGATTGCCAAGCACAATCTAGGCTTTCACTTCTATGCGGATGACACTCAGTTGTATCTTTGCTTTGATCCCTCTCAGCCTTCGAGCACCTCAAATTCTCTCAACTCACTTGCTGCATGCATTGATGACATCCGCACATGGATGGCAGCAGATTTTCTAAAACTAAACGATGACAAAACTAACTTACTAGTTATGGGAAAACCCAGTGTGATTCAGAGATTGGAAAGGCTGACGCTCAAAATTGGCTCTGCCAGCATATCTACAGTTGAATCAGCTCGAAATCTAGGTGTCATATTCCAAAGCGACCTCTCGTTAGACGACCACATCAGCTCCACAGTTAAATCTGCCTATTTTCAGCTTCATAACATTGCTAAAATTAGGGCTTGTTTAGATAAGGATACCACGTCAAAGTTGGTCCATGCATTCGTGACATCCCGTCTTGACTTCTGCAACTCACTGCTTACTGGCCTACCAGCATGTGCGATCAGGCGATTGCAGCTGATGCAAAACTCTGCAGCTAGGCTTGTCTGTCGTGAGCGTCGCAGTTTCCACATTACTCCACTTCTCGCCGACCTGCACTGGCTACCAGTGAGGCAACGGATCGACTTCAAAGTTTTGTCGCTCACTTTTAGGTCTCTTTAGTCTGTGGCTCCAGCCTATCTTTAGCCTATCTTTCAGATATACTACCCCACCAGGCCAAGCATAGTACCACCCGCTTTTCGGAATCCAACAGTCTGGAAATACCTCCTTAAATCTTTTGGGGACCGTGCATTTACTTCGTATGCTCCCAAAGCCTGGAACTCCCTCCCGACCTGCGCCACAACATCCCCTGACCTGACCACATTTAAAAAGAACTTAAAAACACACCTATTTAGGACAGCATCTAGTGGATCCCTGTGATTCGTCCTTAATGTGCTTATGCGTGCTGACACTATGCATGCTGCCACTAACCACATTTGCATGCTGACCCTGTGCATGTCACCCCTAACCATATTATTTATTTTGTTTGTTTTTCAAGCATGATTTTACTTACTATTCAATTGCATATCACTTTGCAGCAACTGTAAAGCGCCTAGAAAGAGATTAAGTTCTCTGAGGGCGCTTTATCAAGTGCAATATTATTATTATTATAAAGAATGGAGTGACCTAAAAGTGATCGACAAACCTTGAAGTCGATCCGTTGCTTGACTGGTAGCCAGTGCAGGTCGGAGAGAATAGGTGTGATGTGGCAACTGAGAAGCTTGCGACAGACAAACCTAGCTGCAGAGTTCTGCACCAGCTGTAAGCGCCTGATTGCACATGCCGGTAGGCCAGCAAGCAGTGAGTTACAGAAGTCAAGACGGAATGTCACAAATGCATGGACCAACTTAGACTTGGTATCCTTATCTAAAAAAGCCTGAATTTTAGCAATGTTATGTATCTGAAAGTAGGCAGACTTGATTGTGGAGCTGATGAGGTCATCTAACGAGAGGTCACTTTGGAACATGACACCTAGATTTCGAGCTGATTCAACAGGAGATATGCTGGCAGAGTCATTTTGAGCGTTAGCCTTTCCAATTTATGAATCGCACTGAGTTTGCTCATAACTAATAAGCTAGTTTTATCACCAATATCAGTTTTATCACCTTAGTTTAAGGAAATTTGCGGCCATCCATGTGCGGATGTCATCAATACACGTAGCGAGGGAGTTAAGAGAATTCGAGGTGCTCGAAGGGTGGGGGGATTGTTAACGTGTGGTAGCTAATCTTAATATAAAACCTGCTGTTTTTCGCCTGTAATGGTGGACCCGAGAGGATACGCAGCAATGATTGAACTAAATAAATAAATAAATCAATCAATCTAAAATTGCCCCCAAGAGGAAATTGATTGTAAGCGAGCAAAGTTTTATCGTACCTATCGCATAAAAAAACGAGATAAACAAGCAGCAAAGGAGTCCAGTCAGTGCTACACAGCCCGAACTCGACAGAAATATTGCATACGACTAACTCCACCGCAGGAAGAGATTGAACAAGAAGTTTTTCGCTCTCAAAGATCAGCGAACGCTTTACTTACGAAAGGCTGATCGAAAGCAGAAAGAGATTAGAGGTTATATTCGAGTACTTTACGACTCAGATCGTAGTACAGAGTCCTTGCCGGACAGCAGGCTGGGCTCACCATCTAGGCTGGGTCAGTGGGCACTACTTCCCGCGTAGTGATACAACCTTTAAATTTCGTGTTTTTTCAAGCCTAAAAGCTAGTACAGTTATGTTGCTTTTTGTGGCCTGGCCGAAAATCTCTAATCCCATGAGCACCAATACCCACTCATGCTTATGTCCACAGAAAAATTCGCACACAAACAAAGGCACTCAACCGTGCGCACACATATACATACACTCGAGCACACACGCGAATTCACGCACACTCACTCACCCAAGTGCAGGTAATTAAAAACATACTCTGCATGCGGGAATATGCAGAAGTATATAGTATTAATACTAACAATAAAGGAAGAATTTATACATGTCATGAAGAGTAATATATAAATCTATTTATATGCACTTTAAGTATGCTGAGAATAAATCAAATCAACCGCTTTACACGCACGACTGCGGTAATTATAAGCTCATACGGAAGGATTTACATTTGACGAAGAATAAATAGTGAGAAACAAGTGGATTTTCCTTTCGTTTTAAATATCAAGTCAGTGGATCTACAGAAACAACTAATGGTCAGCTGACCCAAAAACTTCATCTATACAGCGTCAGGAGAACCTCAACCCTCATCATCCGGGCTTTCGGTGGGATAAAGAAAATTGCTTGCTGAAGGTCTCAAACGCATGACCTGCGTCGTGAAGTGCGATCTTCTTTGCCAGTAGGCTAAGACTCAATTCTCAGCGATTTCTCAGTTGGCTGGATCAGAGCTCCGGGCTTCAGATTCGCAAGAGCCGCGAGATATAGGCTGCCTGATTTGGGGTCGTTGAGGGCGCAGCTAAATGAAAACAATCGCAAGAAACAACAGGAAAAGCGGAAGGACCACGGGGAGAGCTTCCCGGATGAATAAGCCAGAGCAGCAGCGGTAGAAACACTGATACCAGAATGTCATTTGTACGTCGCGTTGGAAGATCTCGATCCAGCTGCTTTAAAGCTATCTGAAAGAGATTCAATAAGCAAGGGATGGTAGTTTAGAGGGATTCGGAAGTTAGGAGGGACTCGAAATTGAGAGACCGGACGTTGAAATCAATGGGCTTTATGACCGGTGAAGTCATGGCAGGTGGGTGAGAATTTGTTAAATGCGGAAACTTCGACTGTTAAGGAAACAAAAACGTTGCTGTGAACTGTTTTGCAAACTTTAAGCGCTATATTTACAGCTGGAGAGACCCGATAGAAGAGACATACAGAAGTTTAGAGGGATATGGTGTCCTCAACCAAGCCCCAAGGATTTTGCAGTATAATTTAGGTGAATTTAGGCAGATTTGAATGTGGAACTGAGTTGATTATAGAGCGCAGTCATTTTTAAAAAACACTTCTGCATTCCGTAAATACGCAGCTGGGAGATCCTTTCTAAGAATTACTTTAGGGCCAGGTTTTAAAGCCAGTAAATGAGGTTATGTCTGGCGTCGTAACTGAATTAAAAAAAGACAGCTGCCCTACCGATGCAAATGAAAGCTGAAAAGTAGCAGAGAATATTTGAAGCTCTGGAAGTCTATGAACTATCGAAAGCAGTGGTAGAAAGCTTAGTGTTGTTGGGGCTGGAAAAGAAAGCCTCGTTTGGGCTGGGCGACGAAATCTTCAAGTGGGAGACTACAATTGCAAAAAGGGGACCAAGAGCATGTTACATGGTGCGCCCCATACTTCCGAGGGGTGTCCTGATGACTATTAGCTATTGGCTGGTGAAATCCTAGCTGAGAAATATTTTGCTGTTTTCCTAAAATTTTCTGAAAAAGGAATTAAATAGTTTCTTTTAGACTATTTTCCAGGTAATAACTCTCAGTTTGCCAAGCGCATGCTCTAAATTGAACTCAATTGTCATAATCTCACTAAAATCTTTTTAATACTTGAAGATAATTACCATGTTTTTGGTGTCTCAGATAGTTTTATACGATTTCATGCTCTAATTACACAACCAATTTCTTACGCAGTCTCTAAACAGGCTTGGAATACGCCTCTGCAGGCATAAAATAAGATGTCTTAAATCTTAAACGTCCCTAAAGTTGTAACCAACGCAGTAGCTGAGAGGCATTTTGTGAGAAGTAATACTTGGCCCATCAAAAACAATTTCTTCGCCATATTCTAATGCTTCTACGAATACTTTCTATCAGAAACCTAAACTGTTTTTGAGCCCATTTTAAACCCTTAACAACTCAATCTCGTTATTTTCAAACCTAGTAGGCTAAGCAAGGTGGTAGCATGCACAATGTGAACAATTTCTTGCCCCCTCACGTTCATCCCACAACGAGGCCATTCCATTTCTGACTGATTTGGTAAAACTCACTAAAATTGAGATGTTTGCTGATTTGTAAGGTATCCGGATTTTTCGGGCTAGCACTATATAAATATATTTCTAGCTAGTTCTACTAAGCGCAAGCTTGAAAAAGCAAGATCAGAACTAACTATCCATCGACAGGCATACGAGGTCTACAGTAGATCATACAATCAATCCTAGCAAAGATCAAGTCTAGCTTCTATACAAACATTGCTGAATCACAGATGCACAATAAAAAAATGCTGGTGCCGGCGATAAACCATCTCATTAACCGCTCCCAGGCTAGTTACTTACCCAGTGATCCTTGTGATTATCTAGCTGATCTGTTCTCTAGCATTAATGTCAACAAGATAGAGAAGATCAGGGAGTCCATCTTTAATTTAGCAGCATCCTCCAGGAATCCTGTCCTGCAATTCCATGCAGCACTTCAGTGACTATATTCCAGCAGGTCACAAGTGATCTCGTCCTGAAGTTCATATCCCAATCAAAAAAGATAACTAGTCCTCTAAATCCTACTCTCACTGTCCTGCTTTTACGATGCACAGATCTGCTGCTACCATGCACAACTAACATTATAAATATGTCATTAGCCGCAGGTCAGCCGCGATTGCACCCTATGTAAGCGGTTGACCGAGGTCATGGGTTCTAATTCTTCGATGGGCGATCCTGTATCGCCGCTGCAAGCAGCGGTGATAGCCGTAAAGGCTCTTCTTCTGCGCTACACAAAAGAGGCTTCTGAATCAGCGCAGCATTTATTTATTTATAGATCAAGTCCCAGCGCCTTTCACAAAGGCCGCAGTGCTCAAGAAAGCGACACTAGACCGAGAGAACTTGAGCAGCTTCCGCCCAGTCTCCCTTCTACTTTTCCTATAAAATACACTGGAGCAAGTTGTGACAGACCATTTGAACTCATTCGCTAGCAAGTTCCAGTTTGGCTTCAGAGCTACTAACTCCACAGATTCAGAATTACTTCGGGCTCATGATGACCTACTTGGGAATGCAGACTCAGTTAGAGCCTCTCTGCTTGTTTTGCTCGATCTTTCAGCAGCTTTTGACACTATTGATCCTCAAGTCCTCTGAAGACTATGCCTTTAATTCGTAAGCTTCCAAAGCCTAGATTTCACTTCCGACTTGTTTCACGACATCCCTTGTCTTGACGACATTTAAAAGAATATGAAAACGCATTTATTTATCACAGCATTTAGTGGGTCCATGTGATACGTCGCTGTGTACTTGTGCGTGCTGACACTTCGCTGACACTTCGTATACTGCCATTACCATACTTGCATGCTGACCCTGTGCATGCCACCTCTAACCAAGTTATACTCGTTGTCATCAAGCATGCTGCTACTGACCATTTGATCATGCTTCCTTTGCAGCCAATGGGAAGTGATTATAAAGAGATTGAGCTCTCTGAGTGTGTCAATGCGAATGTCTTATTATTATTATTTGACAGGTACCTTAAATAGTATTAACTTGCCTGTATATATATATATATATATAGATAGATAGATAGAGAGATAAATAGATAGATATGCAGTATAAAGGTGTGTCTTGTTCAATAACTTGAACCTTCAATAATTGTAGCTAAGTCTGGCAGTCATCCATTTCAGGTTCGTGAAGCTTTTTGCGCCTGCAGGGGCAATTCTGAGCAGTGCAGACGATATGCTGCAGTGGCTCAGCTTCAACCTGAAGAAAATGCGAAATGGTGGCGGTGACGCGTGGTCAGCATTGTTTACTCCCCACGTCCCGGTCAGCCACCTAGGGTACGTGAATGCCATGGGGATAGGCTGGATTCGAGGGCAATATGGCGGTGAGTTGTCCTTCCTCCTAAAGTAGCTCCTCTCGGGGCCGCGCGGAGTAGTACCTCGCGGAGTAGTACCTTGCTGAGCCGGCGCCTCGCTACGCGCCTCGAGAGGGGCGCCTGTCGGAGCGTCTCACGGGTTGCGCCCAGAAGCCGCGCTTGGCAGCACCGCGACTGCGAGCTGCTTACTAGCCGTTAAGGGTAGCGGAGCGAAAGTATTATTCTAGTTTTGCTTGCATTTTGCACTGTGCAAGCGCTTGGTAATACGAGTAGACGCCACTCGCTAGGCACGCGCTTACACTACGTCTATCCCGCAACGTGAGCGCAGCAGCATCGCTAGCCGAGACGTCCGAGCACGAGCCTAGCGAGCAAGAGCTCAGGTCAGAGGTCACTCAGAGGTGCGCACAATAATATTCTTTCTACACATCCAACCACCTATTAGCCGCGGCTGTGGCGGCAGCAGCAGCTGCTGTTGCTGCTGTATCGTAAGCGGCGGCCAGACTGGTTGCTCTAATAGAGACACGACACGAGCCTTGGGGGCGTGAGTAGTGGCTAACAAAGCAGCAGCGTCGAACGATGCAGCAATGGCGGTTCCCAAAGCTGAGCTGCTGCGGCTGCGCCGGCGCGCAGGCCAGGGACGCAGCAGCCGTGAGCGTGCCAGCAGTTCACTCTGGGCAAGCCTTCATTTGAAGGGCGTGTACGATGCATCGACGGCTGCATTCTCTGCTTCCGAGTACACGTTCGGCGCAGATGCACGGTGTTCTAACGATGCATCGACGGCTGGCAGCGCTCCTCCAAGAAGCCTGCGCTGCTGCTTTTTAAAGCAGCGCAGGCTTCTGGGATCCTAGAATTTCTCACTGCTTTTTTAAGCAGCGAGCAATTCTAGGCGAACCGAACGCTAATTCTAACTCCGTGGATTAGTGCAAGAAGGCGAGGCGATTCAAACAGTTTTAATAAACAAAGCCAAGTCGGACGCAGATGTTTCGAGCTTTGTATTAGCAATGTAATGTAATGTATCTCCGCCAGTAACTCCACAAAGTCATAAAGACCATGTGGGTGTTACGCAGGAGAGTTTTGTATAGCGCACTCACAGCCTAAGCGGCTTTCGGTACGCATTCGGTAGCCAACAGACTTCGTCTCACGCAACAAATAATAATAATAATAATAATATTGCACTTGATAAAGCGCCCTCAGAGAACTTAATCTCTTTCTAGGCGCTTTACATTTGCTGCAAAGTGATACGCAATAGAATAGTAAGTAAAATCATGCTTGAAAAACAAACAAAATGAACAATATGGTTAGGGGTGACATGCACAGGGTCAGCATGCAAATGTGGTTAGTGGCAGCATGCACAGTGTCAGCACGCGTAAGCACAACAAGGACGAATCACAGGGACCCACTAAATGCTGTCCTAAATAGGTGTGTTTTTAAGTTTCTTTTAAACAAAGAGAAAGTGGGAAGCATAGCAGAGTTAAGAGAGCAGTTGAGGTAGTGAGTAGCATAACAGTAGCAGTTCAGGACCGCTGAAAAAGATGTGCCATAGTCGGCAGTTGGAGAGTAGATGTCGTTGCGTAAGAATTGTGGAAGCGAGTTCCACAGTCTAGGACCTGCAGAGCTAAAGCTTCTGTCGCCAACTGTCTTTAAGCGGAGGAATGGGACAGCTAATTTATTGTCCACACAGGACCTGAGGGCGCGAACAGGCTGAAACTGATGCAGCAGTTCAGCTAGGTATGACGGAGCCAAGCCGTGGCGGGCCTTGTGGGTCAGCATAAGAACTTTGCTCTGTATCCTTTGCTCAACCGGCAACCATTCTAGCTCTTTCAGCAAAGGAGACACGTGCTCAAACCGCTGGGACTTGAAGACCAGCGTTGCAGCCATATTCATAGTCCGCTGTAGTGGCATAATAGCTTTCTTTGGTAGCCCAGCCAAAAGGGAATTACAATAATCAAGCCGAGACAGAACTAAAGAGCTAGTTAAATTTTTTACAAGCCACTGTGGGAGACAGCTTCTAATCTTGGATAGGGATCGGGTGTGATGGCTAGCTGTAGAGGCAGTCTTCTGAATGAAGCTTTTGAAATTGAGGCAGCTGTCGAAAACGACACCTAGATTACGAGCAACACCGAGTTACCGAAAGGCCCCTCCCCCCCCCGCCGCTTTGAAGCTCTGTACGTGTAGGCCTCGTTGTTGAGATGAACAATTTTCCTTCGCCCCATTTCCTCCACTTCCGCCTACGATAACAACCGGTGATGATGGCCCTTTAAACCCATCGCGGTCATCCGTATGCAGCGTCGAGTAGCAGGGCAATTTGCTTTCACGTAAAACTACAGTGTTTGTTTGTATGTGTGTGTGTGTGTGTGTGCGTGCGTGCGTGTGTGTGTGTGTGTGTGCGTGTGCGCTTGATTGACCCTGCCTGCTTGCCCGAGGAAGCAGTGATTTCGCTTGTAGCAGACAAAAAGCGGGCAGCCGTAGAGCGAGCAGCTGCTACTCGCATGCGAAGCCAGTGCTCCCCTCCCCCGCAGAGGGCACGGCCGCGTCGTCACCCGCTGCCGCCGCGAAGCCTGGTGTGCGTCCTGCTGGCTGCCGAGTGCCGTTCACTGCTGCTGCTGCTGCAGACGTTCCCATGTGGACGCACGGCGGCTCCGTTGACGGATTCTGCTCCTCTGCTGTCCTGCTGCACGAGCACGACGCCGCACTGTTCTTCGTCGCCAATCAGTGGTGCAACAGTTTGTTTGGCTCGAGGATGGGCCGGCTGACGAGGACGCTTGCCGAGACTCTTCTCGGGCTTCCGCCGACGCTCGACACGTCGTCAGCTTGTGCAACGCAGAATCGCTCTGCTTCCGAACCTCCTGCTGCTGCCAGCACCGCCTCATCTCCGAGCGAGGCGGTTTCGGAGGAGCGAAATCTCAAATGCATCGTCGGCACCTACTCGAATCCAGCTTACGGCGACGTCGCCGTAGTGACCGAGGGGCCGGCCGTAAGATGGCGCTTTGGGCAGTCGAGCGGCTCCCTCGTCTCCCAGGGACCCTCCGGGCGCGTCTATGAGCTAGTCTTTCAAAGTTGGCGTGAGCCTTTCAACTATTTGCCGTTAAATTTATCGCTCAACTTCTCGGCTGACTGCAAGAGCCTTCACATGTTTGGTGACGATGCAGTTCTTTTCCTACGCCAGGGCGACACACTCACTTCCGGCGGGAGTTGCTTCGGCTGTGTCGGTCGTGCACTACTTCTGTTATCCTTCTGGTGCTGGTGGATTGCACACGCCCCGAAATAACGACAAGCCAAATGTCAGGAGGTCATGAGACAAATAAGGAATACTTGTAATTGCATATAAGTACCGTTTGCAATACTTGGGTTAATCGTTACACGAAGGCACACGGTGTGATCAATTAACCTGTATAATTTAGAATGGAAGTGAAGTGAATCATGGATGATTGATAGCTTTATTTCTGCTATCAAGATACAGCTATGATGAGTGCAATGTCGAAAACAAGGAAAATATTTTAACAAGTTGCATTAGTAAAATGAAAAATGCTCTTTTGTAGTTGAAATTGAATATTGTATTGTGCATTGAATGAGGTAGTAGTGAGGAACAGACATTTTTAAATTGCAGCATTTAATTACTTATGTAAAGGCTATGAGAATATTTCTTTGTGAAACCGATAAAAATGAAGAGCTTATTTGGGATAGTCAGTCTTAGCGACGTCTTCCGGCCGACGATTAACTGCGGCTGAGCCTTTGCGAAGCTCCGTGCTCGTGTGCATGATCTTTAATTTTCAAATTGAATAGCATGTGCCAATGATCGATGGCGCAGGCCAGTCAATATATGTATGCGCTTAAAGAAATATATATCTCTGTTAGTTAAAGCGAGAAAGTCCGTGCGGGATTGACGTATAATAGACGTGCGCTGGGGCAGCTCTCAGCTTCGCCGCGATGGGAGCCCTCGCCTTAGTGGGGTCAACTAGGGCGCCTAGTACAAACCCAGCTCCTGATCCACCTAGCTCAGGTTAGAATGAAGCTTTATGCAGGCGATGCGGTTAGGAGATGGAGCGACTAATGTGCTTGCCTTAGCGGGTTCGACTAGGACACCTAGTTCAGGCCCTGCTCCTGGTCCACCAGCTAAAGTTAGAATCAAGCCTGGTGCAGACGATGCGGTCAGGATGTGCACCGACTAATATGCTGAAGTAGAAATAGCAGCTACGGGCGAGGTCAGGAGTTTAGAGGAGAGAGAATATAATGAAACGACTGACAGAGCTCGGGGCTGCAGCTTGGTGGTCGATGCGAGACTACGCTTCGAGAGCACGAGAGACGAACCTATTGCGGCGAACAGCTAAGTGCAACTTAGACTGCGAAGTTGTTTTCTGCCGGCTACTCAGTTAGCTGCACGCATCTTGGGGTGCTGTAGCGGCCAGCCTTCGGGGTTGGGACAATCGCTAGCGACTCGCCCAGAGGATAGTTTATTATACGTGGGCTTCGGGAGTTCGTGCAGTTAACTCCGTCGGTCCAGCGCCGCGTAAAGCGCTTGCGCCGGCGCGTAACCACTACTAACAGGCCCACAATAAACTGTCGCTTTCAGCGCCAGTTTTGGCCGCTGCAGCACAGCATCACACAATCCACCGGTGGAGAACCGGGGGACGAGCTTCTCTGCGCGGTTACAGACGAGTATACTTATGTACAGTATTGTAAAGACGACGCAGTGCAGCGAAACGAGTCCACAGGCAGTAAGCACTAGTATGGATACATATATATATATATATATATATATACATATATGTATATATATATATATATATATATATATATATATATATATGCATATATATATATATATATATATATATATATATATATATATATATGTGTGTGTGTGTGTGTGTGTGTGTGTGTGTGTGTGCTATTGCTGCTGACGTACAATTAGGGCGTCTAATCTTCTCTGCGTGTCGGCGGGCTTGTAGGATTCGACGAGCGACGGTGTCGGCACTAAGAGACATTTGCAAGTGAAGCGCTGACTACGGACGCATTGCGAAATAATTAGTAGTATAATAAGTAGTGGCATTGAGAAATAAGTGAGCGGTATCGTACGGCGTCGACGATTCCACTGAGTCGGCGCCGTACGACCAAAACTCGTGGGCTTCTCTCTCCGCTCGCGCTCGGCGGCTCTCCCACTAGAGCTCAAGGCAGAATCCCTTAACTCCGGTTATCTTCCCAAGCTGTAACTCATCTCCCTCATAAAATCAGAAATCAATAAAAAGAAGGACTCAATAATAGGCGTGAGCTTCATAGGGCTGTGTTACTGTGAGAAAATGCAAGCTCATACTCATCAAACAGGCCTGCCCAGACCTGCCCAGCATCCATACGTCCACACATCCATTGTCGCAGCGACGATGCAGGCATTAACGTTTGCTTAAGCTATGGAATTATCCTGCTGTGCTAGGGCTTCGTCAAGTTGGTTGCAAGAAGCTATGTTCAGATCGATCATTTTCAGATAGATTATTCGACAGCAGTTCGACAGACTTGACCATGAAAGTCAAAGAGACAATTGGTTTTTCTTTCCCCAAGAGCTCTTGGAGGGAAGAGGTAGAAAGATCTGCTGAACATCATTCAGATGCGAAATTCTCTGCTGGAATGTCTTCGAATAAAGGTGACGTTTATTTTGAGTAATTCAAGCGCCATAGTCCGATTGGAGTTCAGCAAGGCAAGTCACTGGGCGTGTTCGTGAGGCATCAGAAATACATCTCTACTTTCGGTTCTAGTCCCAAATAGATGAGAAATACTCTTCACGGGCATCAAAGAGGAAAAATGTGTTCGCTCCAAAAGTCCCACAGTGGCTGGGTGGCTCACCGTTTTCAAAATTAAATATCGCAAATTCAACGCTCGCCGAAGGGAAACGCCATCTGAATCAGAGTCACTGAAAAGATTAGCAAAAGTCACGCGTGGGGCAGTTCAGTCTGTTGATGAATACTGAAAACTCGCAGTCAGGATAGGAATGCTGCATGTGTGACAGCTCTCGCGTGCTGTATTATCTTAACGCGGCAGTTTTGTGACGCCTGATGAGGCTTATTGTGCGCTAATCTCAGCTATCAGCTAAGCAAACACGGCCTGGAACCGATGCCTGGATGACAGAGGCTGCCGCTGTCATGCGGGCAATACGACGTGCGGAAAGAGCAGATGGGAGAGCGCTTAACCTAGTAAAAGTGCAGACTGTACCGCTAGCACGTCGAATGAGCGGCCTCAAATTTGTCTTATGACATTTAAGTACTTACATTTACTTGATGGGAAAGCATCACAATTAAATGCCTTCGCATGTCATCGGAGAGAGAGAGAGAGAGAGAGAGAGAGAGAGAGAGAGAGAGAGAGAGAGAGAGAGAGGAGATCCTGTGTGCGCAGATCAGTCACACTTGATGCGCTCGGTGTGTCTTCACATCCGGAGAGTGAGCTCATTTGTCGTGGAGGCGCTGTACGCATTCAGCAAACCTTAAGCACTATAGGCGCTATCTGCGTCAGTAGACATTACCGTCATCGTTCTTCAGCCACAGCGGCAGGTTGAATTCCTCAGCACATCGGCCCTTCCACCTTCGGCTGTCAGCGAGACCGAAGTGGACGAGCCGGAAAGTAGAATGAGGCACGAGAGCGTGAGCGCATGCGGAACGCTGAAAATTTGCAATAATAATAATAATAATAATGCAATTGATAAAGCACCCTCAGAGAACTCAATCTCTTTCTAGGCGCTTTACATTTGCTGTAAAGGGAAATTCAATTGAATGGTAAGTAAAATCATGCTTGAAAAACAACAACATGAATAATATGGTTAGGGGTGACATGCACAGGGTCAGCATGCAAATGTGGTTAGTGGCAGCATGCACAGTGTCAGCACGCATAAGCACGTGATGAACGAATCATAGGGACCCACTAAATGCTGTCCTAAATAGGTATGTTTTTAAGTTCCTTTTAAATGTGGTCAAGTAAGGGGATGTTCTGACGCAGGTCGGGAGGGAGTTCCACGCTTTGGGAGCATACGAACTAAATGCATGGTATCCAAAAGAATTTTAGGTTTGTACGAGGTATTTGTAGACTGCTGGATTCCGAAAAGCGGGTGGTATGATGCTTGGCCTGACGGGAGAGTATATCTGAGAGATAGGCTGGAGCCATAGAATGTAGGGACCTAAAAGTGAGCGACAAAACCTTGAAGTCAGTCCGAAATGTATAAGATGAGCGGTCAGGTGAGGTCCATACTAAAATGGCCAATAAAGCTTAGACGGTGGATAATTTGCATTTGTACGACGGGTTTCACCGAATAATACTAAAGTGTCCATTCCATTTACGTGGGTCGAACTGCCCTCTCGCACTCCGGAGCTGCTAGCAGCTCGCCAGATCTTGAACGATTTAAATTGCTGACACTGACCAGGTTGCAGCTGCCATACTGCTTGAGTGCTAATGAAAGCAATCGTCGACGAGATTGGAAGACTTGTTTCTCAAATTGAGGACGTAGGGAAGAAGCTAGGGGGAAGGGGGAGGAGCTCACGCTTGGGGTCGAAAGAGGTGGGGGCCGCGTCACTGCATTCTTGAACTTCTCGGATTCCGACAGGAAGTTACTCGCTCGCTAGTCCAATCCAAGAATTCCAGCCGGCTTCGGCGCCTGTAGCTGCTACCGCTACGAATGCACTGCAGCAGCGGTTTGTAAATGCCGTCCATCGAAGCGAGCATCGAAGCGACCGGAGCACTTCTAGTCCTTGCGGACGCGCGACCGACGTGGCAGAGCTGGAGCCTCTAAGTACGTATTGTAAGGCCGAAGGCTCGGCGGCGGAGTAGGCGTAACCTGCCGCATACCTAGCGGCGTAACCTACCGCCTGATGCCGTTCGGTGAGCGTCTGCGCGCAATAAGCAGGCCGGCACGAAACGAGCGTTTCTGGCGCTGACCTACTTATCGTTGCTAAAGGGGATCGTGAGTCCGCGGCGCGAATCGGAAAGCGAGGCGCGCAAATTGGGGATTTCACTGAGCTTCACTCGGAAGCGCACAAAGTCGCTGCGCGCCTAGCCCAGTTGTATCTCCACACTCCTCACACGATCTCAACAGCACACGCACTCTTGCGGAGGTAATGCGTCTCTCGCACTTAGGCTACCCAAGTCTACTGTGGCGAACGAACCGAATGAGAAGAGGAGCCCAAACCGGAGCCTAGACTATATATATATATATATATATATATATATATATATATATATATATATATATATATATATATATATATATATATATATATATATATATATATATATATATATATATACTATATATAGTATATATATATACTATATATATATACTGTATATATATATACTATATATATATATAGACCCTGACTGGAGAGATAGGGCTCCGCTTCCACCTTAACGGCAGGAATACCTCATGCACTACACCAAGCATTCCTGCGGAGGAAACACGTCTCCGCACTTGGGCTACTTACGTCTATAGTGGGGAATGACCCAAATATACAAAGGAGCCCCAGCCAACGGATGATCTCACACCATTCCAACCACGTCTAGCTCGCACAGGCAAATTCCGAAACCACGTGTGAAAGCCACACACGCAACACACAGGAAACACAAAATGCTAGCTCGGGCGCGATACGACCGTATTCTGTGGAGTCCACCGAATCCTCCTAGCGCTGTCTCGACTTGTCCCGTCAATCGCCGGCGAACAACCCGCCCTGCTCCCTCGCTTTCAGAGAAACGAGTCCGACGGCATCTAATAGTGGAGCCCAACGAAAGACCAAGAGTGAGCGTTGCTCGACTCGTAAATACCTAGCTGAGACAATGGGGCAAGAGCTTAAAGGTATTGGGCCCGACACCGTGGCCCATTACGGTAAGGAATTAATACCGTCACTAGGCCACTGGAGGGGCACCTCTGTCCAGCTTGAATGCCGAATGGGTTCCAGACGATTCTTTTTTGGACATAGTGATGGCCGAGGTTGACAGGCCAACCAACATCAATCAGCAGCTCCCGCGGGTATCGGACCAATTCTACAGGCCGAATCGCCACCGCTGGTCTCAGAGCTTCCTGGCTTGCTCTTAAGCTCTTGCTCTCTAACCGCACTGACGCTCCTCTGTGGCTCACTGCTCCAGGACAAAGGAGTTCTTGCCCGCCGCCGAACAGCTCTTGTTCTCGCTAAAATTTGGCCAAGGCCAGCAAGGCGCTACGGTATGGCTTGCTAGTCGCAAGTCGTAGCTGCGCAGGTTCCAACGTGCGCTGGTATGTATGCCGTCAGTAGCAGGGCGCAGAGAAAATTAAAAAAGCGCTCACATCTAAATATAAGATATCATCTTCATCACCGTAGAACAGTATATTCCGCAGCCAAAATATGTGACGCTTGCATAGCACCAGCCACAATGACGACGTTCGTATAATTTGCCCTCAAGCTGATAGCTTTTCAAAATATTTAACCGATATATTCAGACGCGACAATGTCCGCAAGCACCAAGGGCCGGGTTTCCAGCGCAGCAGACGTGGTGCACGACTTCCGTTTAGCTCAAATCCCACAATGCAAATAGCTACTCACTATTTTAAAATTGCAAATTTAATACCAAATTTTCATAAAGTATGACCTCCCGGTTGTTACTCGCTATAATTCAGGTGCCACCACTAATCTTAAGCACCTTAAGAATCTAACCGTTATGGCATGCAAGCGATTCATTGCCAGGCCACGAGCATGTTCTTAGAGCCTTCTCGGGTGGAACGGAGTCTTCAACGAAGATGCGTCAATGTGGTTTTTATATTTAAATGGTGACTTATAAAACATTCAATTTTTCAGAGGATATAACTTTAACTTTGAGTTTAGATTAAAAGACTGCTTGATTGGAACGCCGAACTTGCCGGCACATGGACGTGCCAAAATTTTGGACAATGTCCATGAATACTCTCCTGTACATAATCCCGTTGATTCGGTGTCGAATTCTTGCGCCGGAAGCCGAAAAAAGACCAAACAAGCACACTTCCACCTCCTTACTTGAGCGTAGATTGCAAGCAGTCCGGGCTTCGATCATCGCATTTTTTCTGGCTGACAAAATTTCCCTGCTTGCTATCTCCGCGGATCATGAATTAACTTTCATCGGTCCATAGAATACTGCCCCAGTCGGCAGCTGTACCGTGGGCGTGTTTTCGGGCCCACTGCAAACGGTAATTTCGTTGTCCTTCGTTAATTAACGGCTTGCGTTTACTAACTCTTCTGTCAATGCTGTGCTTCTTAAGCCTCCTAAGAGCCATATCAGCACTTACAGCCTTGCCGGTGGCCTCTTCCAAGGTCTTGGATGGAGCTCAGCCAGTTTTTTCGTCGAACGTGGGTAGCCGCGGAGCGTGGTGGTCAGACGTCCATTCGACCACCCTGAACATACTTAAGGTTACACCTGACTGATCTATTAAACTCAAACCAATCCTCCGCGCTACCTTTGCGTTGCTAAGACCCACCTCGTGATAGGTGACGATTAGGCATTTGATTTCACTATTTAGCTCCTTCGACTTTCCCCGTGGTAGATAAGCACCGTAAGAGCAGCTGCACACGATTGGTGCGACTAGGAAGTGCAAAAGTAAGACCCTCCTTCGCACAAGTGAATGAGCAGAAAACTCGTAGGATCGTTTGGATTGCAAGTGCAATAATTGAACTGCAACTAAAACCCCAAATTTCGTCATTTTAAAGGTAAAGTCCGTTTCAGACCGCCGGGTGTTCTTGTTTCGCACAGTTAATGTAGACCCAGCCATCAAAATTGGGTCCATTTTTATGTAAACAAACAGATTTATTTATAGCCGGCTCACACCGGTGGGGAAATTAGAGGAGTGAATGGTTACTAATAGACGGTGTCTAATGAACCTCGTAAATATTTTTGCAGATGCATTTATAAAAATATACGTATATATATATATATATATATATATATATTCAAATCACTCACTTATATAGTATCCCTAGAGAACTTAATCTGCATGTATCAAGGCACTCGATATGAGTCACTGGGCTCGAGTCCACCACGTTGGCAGTTAAAGGCGAGCAAGAGTTAAGGGTTATTTAAAGGCGAACGAAGTTTAGAAAGTTAAAGGCGTTAGCACGGGTTAAGGCGTTCGAGGCGTTAGAGCAGTGGAGCCGCCGTAGTCTAGCCTCAGTCGGTCCGAAGGGAGCGGGGAGGTAAATTTATACGGTAGGATATTTTATTCAAAAGTGAATCACAATTCGTAGCATTGTCTCAGCGCTCAGGCGCTGAGAGCGATTGCCTGTAAATCGCCTGGCAGTGCAGCTTAAGGAAGGGCTACCGGTTTAATAGGAAGTCATCCTTCATAGGCACACATATGACGTGCGGAGAGGCACACAGATTAAATTTGGCATGGTGGAAGAAAAGAATGGCGCAAGGAAAAGCTGTTTTAGCTTCTTTTTAAATTTCGTCAAGTAAAAGGATGGTGTGACGTCAGTCAGCAGTGAGCTCCAGGCTTTATTTTAAAGCACAGCAAAGCGACTTGAGCAAGAAAAGCTGGCGGTGCGATACGGTACCTGATTGGGAACTATTTAAAATAGGTAGGCCGATCGAGAGAAGGAAGGAATTTGAAACTGAGTGACAGACCGTGCTAGCCACGACGCTGCTTAATAGATGATTAGTGCAGGTCGGTCAAAAGCTGTGTAATAGGGCAGCTGCAAAGCTTATCCCAGACTTTGAAGCAGACCTTTCAACTAACTGTAAATGTCTTACTGTAAAGGAAGGAGCCGTGAGCACATGCGTTTTACATTTTTTTATTTGCAGACGGCTTAGTACTTATATGCCTGGCGGCCACTGGGTGCATTGCTTTTGCTTGGAGGAGCAAGATTACCACCAAGGCAGAAATGACTTGCAGATTAATCACTAATTAATCCAGCTTGGGAATTGAATCATGATATCGTGGCGTTGGCGAATTTGGTTGAGGCCCTAAGCGTATGAAATGCAGAAATGCGCACAATGGAATATATGACATGGCATGGCGCATCGTCTCATTGCTTATATATGCAGCTGCCCTAACAGCCTGATATAATGGGCATCAATCCAATTCAATAAAGCCACGCATAGAGTTCTTACAACGCAAGCACGCTACTGCTGCTTACTATTCTACCGTACAGAAGCTTGACAAACTGACAGGGGCATGACACCCAATTTAGCTCAAAATAGCGTAACATAATGACGTCGTTAGAGACACTGGCGTGCTGCTGCTGCTACTTTGTTCATTCGCTATTCCGTCGCAGGTACGCGATCGCGAGATGAATTCAGTAAAAATAGTCCGCCTAATGGGGACTACGTGCACATGAACCCGAGTGAGTGCCGTGTAATTGGGCGCAAAAATTAGGATGAGGGGGAAGAGGATGAGGATGAGGGGGAGGAGGATGAGGATGAGGGGGAGGAGGATGAGGAGGATGAGGATGAGGAGGAGGCCGAAGAAGGAGAGATGGCTCATTGCTCACTGTCACAGTCGAGGGCAGCGAGCCTACGCGTCTTGGCCTAGGTCTTTGTTCTCGGCACACTCCTTGGCTTTTTTCTCACCTCATTTTGGAGATTGTCATGCTACCATTCTCCGGCCCGAGACTGAACTTACGCTTCTGAACGTGGCTTCACTTACAGCCTGCAGCGGAACGACGGAGATTTTTTTCGGCGGGTCGTTTCAATGATGCGATTAGCAATCGTATTTCCGACCCACTAAATTCTTCGGCGCGTCCTTCGCTTATCAAGATCTTGAACATGCTTCGCCGGCTATTCTCGGGAATAAAGTTGTTTCTTCTGCCCGTGCGATCGAGGGGCGTGCGAGTTAGTTTCCCTGCGCACCGATGCTACCTTTCCAAGCTTCTTTTGGAAGCTTTCTTTACGCTTCGCGAAAGCAAAGAGTGAGTAATTCAATCCACAGCTGACAACTACGTATCGGGCTTGCAGATAGCAAACGCCAAATACAAACGGCGCTGCTCCTTGGCTAAATGGCGCCACCTAAATACCACTGGCAGCAGCCACTTAGGTGAGGCTTCGTTTGATTGAGCCGCGACGCAATCGCACCCGCGTCTCACTAGAAGCATGGCGAACACAAGTGCCGGAGGTTTTATTGGTGCAATTCTCTCAGGAGCAGTCGCAATCACATCGAAAGTTGAAATTAAACCAAATGCGATCCGTTGAAATCGCAGTCTCCTTCACCCTGCAGCTCAGAGCTAGTTTTCTGCTCTGGGCTCAAAAGTAGCCGGCCAGAGGCTTCGGCGTCTGCGTCGGTCCAGCTGCCGCTGCGCCGCAGTAGTCCGGTAGCATGAAGACCGTCGGGTCGCGAATGCCGACCGTGATGTTGAAATAGGAGTACGCGCCAAAGCTGAAGTCTGAAAACCAAATCCCCGCGCCGCGTGTCTGCGGCTGCGTAAGCGGCTGCGCATGCAGAGACTCGCTGTCGCGCATGCAGAGACTCGCTGTTGCGCATGCAGAGACTCGCTGTCGCGCATGCAGAGACTCGCTGTTGCGCATGCAGAGACTCGCTGTCGCGCATGCAGAGACTCGCTGTCGCGCTCGCAGAGACTCGCTGTCGCGCTCGCAGAGGCAGACTCCGGCAGAACGGTGGCCTCAGCTCGCTTCCCGTAGACCAACGAGTCTTCGAGCCGTCGCTTCGGAGCGCTCGGCGGTGGTGCGTGGGGTTCCATTTAATTGATGACACTGCCCCTGATCGTTGTACGAGTGGGCTGTGACCGTCGATGCGGTAGGCAGTCGGGACGTGCTATTGGTGATTGTTATGACAAAGGAGTCGGTAAACTCCGGTGGGCGGGAGGGGCGAGGAGAGTCGTGCTTCGCCCTGCTCCGTGTGTAGGTGAATTAAACCTGGCGATGTTGCTCGTCGGCTAGCGTTCTGTGCTGTTCGCAACGATAACTCAAGCTGCAGTGCGCTCACTCGCTCGCTCACGTGACTCGTGTAAAGCACAAACATGCCCTGCAGCGAGCTCCGAGCGAAAAAGAAGAAGAAGACAAGGCGTCCGGATATAGCAGCAGCTCCGGAGGTTCGCCAAACGAGCGGCCGGTGGCCACTCGAGCACGTGAGCAGGCGCCGTGCGTCAGCGCTTTGCATGTTTACGAACGCGGCTCCGCCGCCTGCGCTCGCTACTGCGCCGCTCGTGTGGCGTCGGTCCAGTCCCCCCGGCCCGCCCGAAGCCGAGGCCAACCTCTTGGCAGCCCGAGCTCACTTCCGCTTGCGACTATACGTAAAGGTGAGCGGACGCTCGTTCTGGCCGTCCGCCGGGCCGTGCTCGCAGCGAGAGATAAAAAAGACGCCAGCTCTGCCAGCTGCCGGCCAGCCTGCTGTGGGCGTATCGACCCGGATGCTAAGATGGCGGACATAGCTGTGGAGAGGTGCCGCTCGAAAACGGTGCTTCGCTTTAACACTTGCGCTCGATCTGGTGAGAACGCCAGCGGTCGAGACGGTTCGTGGTCGTCACCTGCCGCGCGGGCCGTCTCTTACCGCCGTTGTATGAAGTCGTTACCACAGTGCTTAGCGGTGTGAAGGTTGACGGGGAAAAAGACGATACGAAATCGACCACTCCTCCAAACAGCTGGTATTGATACAAATCGACGGGCATTCCAGCTTGGGCGTATCGGCCGATGTACTTGGCTTGGTCTGCAGCGGCGCGTAGCGGCGGGCGGGTGAACATGCGCGAGCATGCACGAGATCGCGCACGCGCTCTCTCTCGCCGCCGACGGCTGCCGACGTGCGGCTCGCTAGAGCCGCACGTCGGCCGGCCGCTCACCGGGCAAGCACTGCGGGGTCAGGTAGAACTGCGACGGCTCCTTGGTGCAGTGCTTGTATTTGGGCAGCGCCACGTATCGGTTGCCCTGCAAAAATCGAGACCGAAAATAATTGGGTCGCCGAGACGACCGCTCGAGGCGCTTCTTGCCGGCCCGGGTGGGCGACGGGGGAGGGAGGAGGCGGCAGCGGCGGCGGCGGGGGGGGGAGAGGGGACGGTTTGCTTGCACCGTCTCGCGCAGCGCGCATCACCTCGTTTGGCCGCTCGTATATTTGCATGGTTAGGCCTTCGGCCGGTGTGGCGCTGTTGCTGAGCACCAAGTATGCGTAGGACCGGTTGTTGGAGGCGTCGTAGCTCGTCTGCTCGTCGACGTCGTTCAATGCGCCGGCACCCGTCTTCTGGCTGCTCGTGGCGAGCTTTCCGATGAGACGACCCTCCCACTGGGCAGGCAAGCACAGGGAAGCGCTCGCCTGGGCGTAGCTTCCGCCTCCCAGCAGGACGACGGCCGCTACGAGCGATGCAACAGCGCATCGCATCTCGGCGGTGGCTGCCATGGTCAACCTCGCGGCGGAAGTGACAACGAAAACGACGGTGGCGGCGGCAGCTGAGCGCGCTGAAGGCGTCACTGTGCAAAAATCACTCAACTCGAACCTGACCGCTTAAAGCCAGTATTTATACGCATGCGAGTGCGTACGTGTACACGGGACTCGTCTGGTGGCGCTCGCGTTTCCGGTCGGTCGGGATCGCGCGTCACTATGGCTGCTCACGGTCATCATGCGATTAGGGCGTCTAATCTTGTCTGCGTGTAGGCGGGCTTGCACGATTCGACGTGTGCCGGCGTTGACACTAAGTGGCATTTCCAACTTCCACGCTAGTAACGGACGCATCGGCTTAGTAAAATAAGTGAGCAGCATCGTACATCGCACCGACGATTCTACTGAATCGCGTGCTGCCAAACGCCTGAGCGCCTCTCCACTCGGGCTCGGTGGCTCTCCCAATGGTACTCAACGCAGAGCGACATAGGTCCGGTTATCTCCCCCAAGCTGGACCTCATCTCCCTCATATAATCAGAAGTCAGTGAAATCAAGGTTTCATAAATCCACATGGGCAGCCTAGGGCACATCGAGAGAAAAGGTCAGCGGTATTCATTGAACAACTACAAAGCCAGTCCAGCATCAACACGTCCATACATCCGTTTTTGGAGCGACGATGCACGCATCTACGTTTGCTTAAGCTATTGAAATAACCTACTGTACAGGTTTGGCAACGTTAATTACGCATCAACCAGGTTAATCGAGAGTAATCAATAGTGGTTGATCGCTCACCGATCAGGGCTTCGTCAAGAACGGCTGCTGGAGGCTATGTTTAGATAGACTAATTTTGATCGATTATTCGACGGTTGTTCAAACGATCGTCATTGTCTATCTAGTATAAAGTATGAGTGCATGCTGTTCTTGTACTCACTCTAAACGAGTTCAAAAAAGTCGGCTTGCGAGACTTGACCACGAAAACCGAGGAGACGATCGGTGTTCCTGCCGCGAAACAGCATGGAGGGAAGAGGTAGAAAGATCTGCAGAACATAATTCAGACGTGAAATGTTCAGATGGAATGTCTTTGAATAAAAGACGACAGTTAGTTGGGGTATTTAAAGCTCCGTAGCACGAATGGAGTTGAGCAAGGCATGTCACTAGGCGTGGGATGGGATTTCAGAAATATATCCCTGCGTCCGATTTTAGCCCCATATTGATGACACCTACTCTCCACGGGCTTTGAAGACGAAAAAATTTGTTCGCTCCAAAAGTCGAATGGTAGCTGGGTGGCTAACCGTTATCCAAATAAAGCAATGCAATATCACCGCTAGACAATGGGAAACGCGGTCTGAATCCGAGTCACTGTAAAGATTAATAAAAGAGTCACGCGTGGGGCAGTTCAGTCTGCTGATAGACGCTGCAAACTCGCAGACAGGATAAAAACGCTGGGTTGGTGAGCTATCGCGTTCTGTATTGTCTTAAAGCGGCAGTTTTGCGTTACCTGATGAGGCTTATTGTGCGCTAGTCGCAGATATCAGGTAAGCAAACACGGCGTGGCACCGATGGCTGGATGACAGCAGCTGCAGCTGTCAGGCGGCAATACGACGTGCATAAAGAACTGATAGGAGATCGCTTAACCTAGAAAAAGTGTAGACTTTACCACAAGCACAAAAACGATCGGGTTCAATATTTCTACCGCAATTGAGTACTTAAACTTATTTCACCGGCAAGTCCCACAATTAAATACCTTCCCAGGTCACCGGAGTGAGTAAGAGAGAGAGAGAGAGAGAGAGAGAGAGAGAGAGAGAGAGAGAGAGAGAGAGAGAGAGAGAGAGAGAGAGAGAGAGAGAGAGAGAGAGAGAGAGAGAGAGAGAGAGTGAGAGAGAGGTGAGAGAGTGAGAGCGCGAAGGAGATCAGATATGTGCAGATCAGTCAGAACCCGATGGCTCGACGTGTCTTGACATCCGGTGATCATGACGCAAGTATTTAGCGATCGTAAGCAGTCGGGTTTATTCGGAATTCTTACTGAAATGGCAGAGCAAGAGCCCGGCCCTAGTCACCGTTATCACCTAAGTTTGCACGAGCTCGCAGTAGCAAAAAGTGGCGAAGTGAAGGAGCAAAAACCGATGCTGGCTTAATGCGCGAGAGAAAGACAACAATTAGAGGCAGCGTGGCGATTGGCGAATGACGCGTTGCAGTGCGCATGTGATGATTGCGCTCTGCCAGAATGATGCACTCGAGTCATCTCAGCATCTCGGAGATCACGAGAATCGCGGGAGCGTGCTAAGCAGAGCTAAAGCGATCTTAAGCAGTGTGCGGAGCCACCGAACGTTAGCAGTGAGAGCATTCGTCCCCTCGTCCGCAGCGTGAGAAAGCGACGTGAGTAGCTCCTAAGTCAGATGTCGTGACGCAGGTCAGGAGTGAGTTCCAGGCTTTGGGAGCATACGAACTAAAGGCACGGTCTCCAAAGGATTTAGGATTTGTACGAGGTATGGGTAAACAGTTAGATTCCGAAAAGCACGTGGTTCGAAGCTTCGCCTTGTTGGGGTCTTGATCTGATAGGTGTGCTGGAGCCAAAGAATGAAGGGACCAAAAAAGTGAGTGACAAAACCTTGAAGTCGATGCGTTTCTCGACTGGGAGCCAGTGCAGATAAAACCATAGCTGTACAAGTCGGGGCTCATTCGCTGAGCCAAGTCTTTTTGGTGACGCCTCTGGTTTATTGTGCTGTGCTATTGATATTCACTCACAGAAGTCAGACAGACTAGGCCAAGACTTGAAGCGTTGTTTTTAAATACAGATATTACGAGTCGGGCATGTTGAAAGATCAATTATAGCACCCGAGTCTTAGTAGGTAAGGTACTCTTAACGATTAGGTCATGGTCGCGATATTCTGCTATTGGAAACATTTATTGCTTGCTGCAAGCGGTAGTGATTAGTAATGAGACTTGTATGCCGCTATATAAATGAAGCTATTAAATCAACTAGCCTTTAGCTTACCATTTAAATATTAAATGCCAAGTTAGAATTTTGCTTTAAAAATATTTCCAGGAAATGATGACGGCATCAAACAATATCATAAAGTACAAGCTGCGACGATACAACTTTACATCTCCATCCAACTAATAGATCCGTCTAGTTGCTTGCATTTAAATCATGGATTTGAACGTGTCCCCTAGTGGGTAGCCATCATTCAACACTCAACGGAAAATGTGGCATTGCTGTGCTTCGGGCACATGACGGCTTCGGGTAAGGTGACATCATGGAAAATCACTGTCAAAGCAACCCTTCAAGTACTCTCGCTTAAACGAGCGCAAGCAATAGGCACAGTATTCGGTCGTGAACTACTACGCAAAGTACAAGACAAACTGCTATCTATAAGCGACGAGTTGGGAAGGTAATTCCGGCGAATGCCCTTGGCGTCACAGCCCTTATCTCGCCAAATATCGAGGTCCTGTGAGGTGCAAATGGCCTGCCAAAGTAGCACAGTTTTCGCAGCGAGACGAACTGTATGGGCTAACTACGTCCTTGGTAGGTTGTAACAGCCGAGCTCAGGACGCGCTGATTGCACCGTCGGTGAGAGCTGCCGCATAGCGGCGCGGCGGCGCTCGAGCGAGCTGCAGCGTCCGCGCTGTGGCCGCGTCACTCGCTGCTAGCTGAAATAAAATGGCAGACGCCCGGCGGAGGCAGCGGCGCAGTGCGAACTTTCGGCGCCCGGCGACAAAGCTACGAATGGTGCTGCTCTAGCCCAAAGTAGCTGCATAGTACAGAAAAAATGCACGAAATGTGCACGCTATGCACGCATATTGAGTCAACAATGTTTTATAAAATGTAGTAGAGTGACAAGGTAGCTATCGCAGCTTTAGCGTAAGTGAATTTGTCTAGCCTTGAACCTGGCAAACTGGTCTGTTGCACTTTAAAAGTAAATATTCTCCAGCGATTTTTCTCTGTGCTCAACAAGGCCAAATTAGAGAGTCCGTCTTGCCCAATTTATGCTCTCAGATAAGACAGGATTACCTTCAGCTTGCTAAAAACGAAAAACCTGGCAACAAATAACTGGCACTGAAAGACTATAGAAAACATGAGCTTTAGGGCGTCTTTAGTGCCGAGTCGTGACGTGTAGTAGGAACCGTTTAGCAGTCACAGATGTTGTTGTGCAGCTCTGTGCCATCAACATGTGAACAGTAGAAGCCTCCAAGGTATAGACATTGATGGTGGCCGTTTTAACGTCGAGTGTCTTCAAAGGCTTCGCAACTTCCAATGAGAAACTAAATTTTGCATCAAGACCTATGAGCCGAGAAAGCCTAGTTGTAATTTCTTTTCGGAGATAGTCTTTCATGATATGCTGTCTTTCATGATTCTTGAAATATATTCCTCTGCCGTGAGGTCCAAATCTTTAGAGATTTCTCTAGTCATCGGTGCTCTTTGTAGAATTCTTCTTTAGCAACAATAGTAATACATTTTCTTATCGCCCTCAGAGAAATGAATCTTTTTTCTAGGCACTTTAAAGATGCTTCGTGTAAAGATGGTACACTAGGTAAGGTGGTTGCGTTTCGCGACCTTAGTCCCGAGATCTTGGGCTCGAATCCTGGGTTGGGAGATCCTATTTCATCGCTACAAGCAAGGAAATAGCCGTAAAGGCTCTTCTGTAGCTATACAAAAGAGGCTGTTAAATCAGCTGGTGTTACATTATTTCTAATTTTTTAGCGTTAACATCTGAAAGCAGCAGGTGTAGTGTAAGCAAATACGAAGCACACGAAGGAGGGATCGAGAAGACTAACCAAGTGCTGTCATCTACAACTCCCTGAAATTGAAATTTCCTTTTAGCATCTAGCAGTGATTCTTGGCGCAGGTGTTCTAAATGTCTTTACAACTCAATCTCAAGAGAGTGAAGCTAACAAGAAGCGTCTTTGGATCCAGCAGCCTTTTCTGAAAGCGGTCAATCTTCCTAAAGGTGCTGTAAAACGCTAAAGTTCAAGATCCAATTTAAGAAACTGCCAGCTTCACTTCTTGCTTCAAGTGTTCCACTTGTCTCATCAGACAGTTGCTCCAAATGAACTACAATGCGGCTCAGTCCATCACGGATAGCTTTCACAGCCTCCAATCTCGCAATCCACCTGGTTGCAGAGTATTTTTTGACAGTGATGGCTAAGAATTTCTTCAGCTCTTTCCCCCTCGCAGTTGATCTTGAAAAGAATAAGTAGGTGCTCGCTATTGTTCCTAAAAGGTAATGGCAACGGATTCTTGACTTTCAACATAAACTATTTTAAAGTTGAAGAGCCTTGGTTATTACAGTTTACAAACATTTACTTCTCCTTTCTGGACAGTATTCTCTTTGTGACACCTGAAATATGGTCAAACATGAGTGATGCGTTGTCGTAGCACGGCAACCTGCTATCTTGCAATCACGTTTTGTCAGATTTGAGTTTTTCCATGATGAGACCCTAAATTGATGCTGTATCTTTGGCTTAGATTTAAAGAAAGCCCAGTAAAGACTTTGATGGTGACTTTTTATTGGCGAAATCAACATCGACGTTTCTAATGACCTCAGACATATACTCGCGGTGTTCCAAATCAGCAATTGAGTAAAACAAAATTCCGTAGTTCTTATTTCGCCTTATTTAACTCAGTAGCTTGTCTCCAACTGTTGATGCAAGTAACTAAGGAATTCATTTTGGGTTTGAGAAGATAGATAAGAGACTGACTTTTAATTTTTTGGCGTGATTCATGTGTGATTGTAGAAGAGAATCGTACTGACGTACATGATAAATAAGTCCCGAGAAGTTTCCGGTCTTCCTCACCGGCCAGGTCAGGACTCTCTTGGTGATATTGCAATACCAGGTTTTTAGAAACCGAGAATTTGGTGGAGCTGAAAACTCTCTGTATGACTTCTTGCCATCGTCGTCTTTCCGATAAGATGCATGCCTCAACAGGAGTGTCTATTCCACTTCCTTCCTTGGAGAAGTCTCCTCTGTTTCCTTCAGGATTTTTTCTTTTTAAATGTATTTAAAAATCTCTCTTCTCTCTGCTTCTTTCGTCCGTGGCCAAAGCCCGCCGGTGAGAAGGACTGTTTTAGTGAGCAATTAGTTTTTCAGATTTCCTTTCAGGCTAAACCCATTTTCCAATTTAAGTGACGGTGGGGAATTTTCGGTGGAAATATGTGAGATCAACCAACAAGCAATATTCAAACTGCTTCGAGAGAGAGAGAGAAAGAGAGAGAGAGAGAGAGAGAGAGAGAGAGAGAGAGAGAGAGAGAGAGAGAGAGAGAGAGTATAGCAGCCTGGTCCTGCTGACTTCTTGCCCATTAGCAAGTTGCCTGTTGAACCAGGCTAGGCTCATGGTTCCACCACCTTTTCCAGTAAATGGACCCCTCTTTGTTCTGAAACAGATTTGATACTCATAGCAATAGTTCAGTTTTAAGTTGCTGCGTTATGACGAGTAAAGCAGAGACTTTTTCAAACTTCGGAGAATCAAAATTATTCGGGGTCAGGGTCAGCACTTGGGAAATTGCAGTAGATTCCGTATCTTCCGTATCTTGGGGTAGCGCATGCACCCCATGCTCCAAATGGTGACTTTCTTCGTCTTAACAGAGCGAAGATTCTTATTTCAAGAAAAGTTCACCCAGCAGAGTGCTGGTTTCTATAGTGTTGTCATGTTTTTTGCCTTAACTCTCTTCCTCCTCGTCTATGTTTTTGTCACTGTCACCGCGATGCATGCTTTCGTCCATCTCAAACTATTCTTCCTTTTCTCCTCTGTGATTGGTCAACCTTTTCCTACTGTTTTTCTGTATCTTCACTGTTCTTCAGCTTTGCCTGCTTCAAGAAGCAATCTAAGACCTTGCCGGACTTGCTTGTTTCTTTTTTCCTCAAATTTTCGTTTTCTGGGGTGGAAACTAATTGCTTTTACCTCCAGTCTCCTGAAAATAGATTGGGGTGGCTAAAAATGTACAAACGAGCGCAGTAGCCGTAGTGGCAATGCAGTTTACGGAGGCTGATCTGGAGCAACATTGACCTTCACACCGTCTCCTTCGTCTCCGGAGGAGCAGGTGGAGCCTTAGGGGACCATGACAAAAAGTCTCGTGATTATTGAAAGTGCCGAAATCGTCTACATTACTGGAGCCAGAAGACTCAAAGCATACAGTGTCTCGAAGTCCCGCGTGCGGCTTCGAAGCAAAGCGAGCAATGGCGGAAGAATGCAGATGTCGGCAAGTTGACGGGCGGTGCAGGTAGCGCGTTGCAGCAGGACCGCCCACCGCGCTCGGTATGCGCTATTCGCGTCGTCGAAGAGCTCTAGGCGCTACCACTTCTCTACTCTCACCGCGCTACTACGCTGCCTCCGCAGTGCTCCGGTCATTGAGCCAAAGCTGCTTCCGGCTCTCTCTCTACTTCTCTTTATATCGCTGTTTTCTCTCTCTCTCCCAATTCTCTCTTCATATATATCTATATATATATATATATATATAGATATATATATATATATATATGTATATATATATATATATGAGCTCACTGCCTGCGGACTCGCTTCGCCGAGTCATAGGTCACTCCCGAAGTACTGGTTGCCATCTTGCCGCGTGCCGGTTGGACGGAGGGACTTTATCGCTTTGAAATAAAATAATTCATTGGAATAGCGCCCCAAGAGAACTTGATCTCTATTCAGGCGCTTCACATATGCCTCGGGGCTCGAGCCCACGACCTCAGTCAGATCTTGGTCGGAGCGAGCACCTTAACCGATAATAGGGGTGTGTATTTCTTTCTAGCCCGCGAGATCTCTCAAGAACTTCAGGGTTTTTAGTGGCTAGTCATGGGAGAAAGTGTCGGCTGAGTCGCAAGCTTGCTTTGAGTACCAAAATAGCCCCTGAGAATATAGTTTGGTTTTCGCCAGCCAAAAGGGGAACGCGTCGTGCCGTCGACGGGGACTGGAACCCGCAACTTCGCCGATCGCCACAACGAGAGAGCAGACGGGATTTCTCGAGAGGTCCGAGGGACCACTCACTCCATGTACACAAGACTTTCTCTGCTTTTACATGAAATGAAGTCTGTTGGCTAACATGTGTGCAATGAAAGCCTGCAATGAAAGGCTTCGAGTGGGCTTTATAAACTCTTCTATTTATAAACTTCTTCTTTATATACTCTTCTGAGGACCACACGCTTGGTCCTTGTGCGTCTATGGAGTTACAGATGAAAAAGCATTGCATTGCATTTCAATTATTTTTAATCGATAGCGTACACACGTTTACAACACTGTGAATATTTAGACTGTGAAAGAATGAGTTATTTACTGCTCGCTGCATATCCTTCACGATACAGACATCTAGAAAAAAGCAAAACTCCGAAGAGCTGTTGCGACAGCACAAGCAGCGAAAATGCCCTCAAGGCTAAAGCTCCTAAAAACTAACGTCGTCCATTTTCGTTAGCATATGCATTAGTTGAAGAAGGTGGTGCCTGTCAATGGTGACTGGTGCACAAAGTCAGCACGACTGCAGTACGATGGCGGATTAAAAATGCTCGGGTCGTGAATACCAGCTGTTATGTTGGCGAACGTATACGATACAATCGTGTAAACTAAAATATAAAAGTAAATCCCACACATTGCATGGCGTGAGTAACTGCTTTGAAGGATGATGATCGTACATAAAAGCAACACGTCTGGGCGGCCTTTCCGGCGTGATCAGAATCGTTCCTGGAAACGTGATCTTCGCATTTTGACCATCTAAGAGATGGCATTTTGTAACGACGAGAAAAAGCGTTCGGTATTCGGGCTGCACAACCTACGGTCTGTCAACTGTGTATTGCTTCTTCTTTCAAATGAGTTATTTAAGATATTTTCACAGAGTTATCAATTATGCTGGTTTGCACTTTGCGAGCATGCAAGTTTATATTCATTAGTCTGAGCCAGCCTTCAAAGAACTGCTTTTTTCGTAAGCAGTGAGACACCCAAAAAGACGAAATACAACTACTCTGACGTATAAACGAACATTGACTTACTACCGGGGTATTCTATACGTAAGGCACCTTTGGTAAAATGAAACATTTAGCGGTGATATTTTATTATTACGACTTAGTCGCTTTGCCTATTTCGTTGCTTTCTCACCGAGCATTCTCACATGCAAGTAAGTAAGAAAAATGGCTCAGAACTCGTTTACAAGATAAATAACCGGGCTGTGCTATCTCCATACACAGACTAAGTAAGAAAGTTGGCGCAGAAAAGTATAGAAATAAAGGTACGAGATTATAATACGGAAACTGATGCAGTTACGACCTATTTAAAGCATATCTGCTGTTTGACCGTGTAGCTAAAGAACTGACACGCTGAGGAACGTCTTAATGCTTGCAGCTTGCTTGGGCCCACCGTCTGGTTCGCATGCTCTGTTCTTCCGGTCTCCATGCTATGTCCTTATCAACCGCATGCTCTTCCGAGCAGCCATCTTATCGCCTTTCGATGCTACAAACGAGCCGGCGGTCACAGTAGCTACTTGCCGCCGGATTATTCAGCACGATCGCGCATGCCGACTATAGTTTCGCTGTTACCATTCAAGAGCACCACTCCTGGATACCGCTATTTCTCTAAGTGTTCTTGAATACAGTGTCTCCAAGCGGGAGCTCATATCTGATATTTTCAGCATCATTCCATCAAGCTAGCCGGTGATTTATCCTTCAAGCTATGCACTTAATCACACTAGCATACTGGTCATCAGATTTTCTACAATCCCAGCGGACACTTAAAGTGAGCTTGCAGAATTCGCGTTCAATGCGAAGTAAAATCCTAATGCTACGTGAGCTCTTCTTGGCGACATCCTTAGCATGCTTGGTGGGACCAAGACCTGCCTTAATTCCACTAACTGGACATTTTCAACTGAAGCCACCTCTGGAGGCTTTTTTATGTTTCCTACCCCGAGGCCACTAAAGGCTCGTGGTAGAGTAGCGACCCTTTTACCCTCAATTTCAAGCTGCTTGCAGTCGCCTGGATGTTGACTAACAAGAATTGCGGGCATCGAGTCTCTAAAAAAAAAGCAAGCTGCCAATGGTGGCAGTAGCCTGTCACGCCACGTAAACGAGTCTTAATTTAGTTAAGAGTTGTTTGATCCAGCTTCGATTTTATTTTCAACAATCATCTCTTCCTCGCATTGGGTGCTTGAGCGTTCATTTTGATGACTACACCGACCGTTTTTGCAGTTTTCGTAAATTGAAAAATTCGCGTTCTCTTGTGGCTCATAAACGTGAGTGCCCACTGACGACAAAGGTCACAAACTTGACTTAATTTTCTAACACGATTGTGTCACTCAGTCACTCCTATGGTTATGGAATCTTGCATATCCGACTACCTGTGGACCTCATTAAACTGCAGTCTTCTTTGTCCCATTCGGTATACAATCGTCAGCAAACCGCGAATCCTTAAGATCCTTGAAGCCGCGAATGCCGTCCGACGAAAATCCTCTTTGCAACTTCTGGTCAATCCTCTGTCCCATCAACCGTCACTGACTGAATGCTACAAGACGCCAACCGATATTCTGGATGATTTCGCTCCTCCGACTATGCACATTGTCTGTCCTCGCCTAGATTTAGCCCTGTGATTTACTGCTGGCATTGAACTAGTTATGAGTAATGCCGCGATGGCACACTAGATAAGGCGGTTGCTTTTCATGACCTCAGTACCGAGGTGGTGGTTTCAAATCTTGCGTTGGGCGATCATTTATTGCCGCTGCAAGTGGTGGTGATAACCGTAAAGCCTCTTCTGGAGCCATACAAAGGAGGCTGTACAATCAGCCAATATTTCGTTTGTAAAGCTAAAGAAAGTTAACCGGCACTGTCCGGCAATGCTAAGATCGTATCTCAATGGGGGTCGTTCGGATCATTGATTGATGTCAAACAATAGCATTTATACGGCAAGCCTTTTAAGTCTAGGGTAACCCAATAATTTGTGCTTTACCTACTTTTGTTTACATTTCATACTCCATCTCTTGCCGATTTAATGGCTAAGCGAAATGCAGGGTTTCCGTTTAATTCAATGTACCCAAAGCTGTGTACCCATGCCTTGATCCCAGTGTGCCTTCTAGCACGTTGAGCTCTCCAAAATCCTGTGCACCTGAATAGCTGATATGGGTATGACACAGGACATTTTCAAGTTTAATGCCCGTAAACTCAAGTTACTTGTTAGAGGAAAGTTCTGTATGACTTACAAAATAGGAAAACCTAATCCTGACAATGGGGCTAGCCACCATAGTTCTTGTTCAGCCTACACCCAAGCTATGTGTTTTTTTCCTCAGTGACCATTTCTTAGAGGATGACATCAGCTCTGCAATAAAGTCTGCCGACTTTCAGCTACGTACCAATTCGAAAATACAGGGGTGCTTAGGTAAAAAATATCGCAGCCAAGCTGATTCTAGTATTTGTGACACTTCGTCTAGACGTGTGCACCTCACTGCTCGCAGATCTTCGTGCCTGTGCAATAAGATGTTGCCAGTTGGTGAAACATTATACAGCTACGCTGGTCTGTCATTAACGTCGCAATTGCCGAATTGCACGACTTCTCAGCGACCTGCAACGGCCACGTGGCAAGTAGCGAACAAGACTTCAAAGTTCTGTCGCTCGCATTGGTTCTCATTACGTCGCCGTCGTTCATTTCTTGCTCTGGGATATCCGCAATAATTCTCAGTTTCAGACGTCGCGTAGTACTCAGACCTGCTCTCTAGTGGCTCAGCGTCGCCTGTACGAACCGTCAACTCCTATTAAAACCGTGCATTCAGCTCGTCTGTACTCAAAGCGTGAAAATAACTCCCGACTAACGCCACGACAGTTCTTGACTGATGATGCCTATAAAGGAAGCTACGAACTCACATGTACCTCGCTGCATCTGTTTCGTCCGCGTTCGAGTTGACTCTAGGCACGAAAAGACTGACTAATTTACATGCTTCCTTTTAAGCATCATTTATAGGGACAATAAAGCGATTTTATTTCCCTTAGTTTTGTACACATGTCCCATTTTTATTTTTTCTTAACATATAGAAACATAATACTATTGGAAACAATAAAAATTGAACAGCTAGTTCCGATATTATTTCTGCCTCTATTTCTTTCTGGATTGATAGTAATGAAGTCTTTTCTTTCTCAGAAGCAGTCAGCCGATCCAGGCGTCATGTAAGAACTATTTTAACATCTCTGCCAAAGAGTCTATCGTGTCGTTGCATATTCTGGCACACAGAAGCATAACTGAACCGATATTCGGCGGTGCACAGCTATACAAGAAATTCTGTGAGCATCATTTATCATGCATTTGGCTGGGGTTTTGCATAAGGCTCTGGTTTCTGAATAACCATCTTGGTTACGATTGCCATATTATCAGAAAGTTTAGATTTTAGTATGAACGTTCAATAAGGTAAAAATCTGGATTAAGACCCGAGCAGTTTTAAGTGCACCTTAGTTACCATACGCCACGACTTACTGACATGGTGTAGCAGGCTTCATTTTTCGTGGGCAGCAAGGCCCGGAAGCTGTCACATGGACGCTGTGATGAGGTCAAACAACTTTCCGTTAAAGTAAAAGTCACTCTTACCGGATACTTTCAGTGGATCAACTAATTGATCTCTCGAAACGCTACCTTAGCCCGACTGGCCATTTAGGCGCTACAGTGCAATATGAAGTACTACAGTGATGTGGGCAGCAATCCTAAACCCCCATCCGCCACAATTAAAGGAGGACATCCTACCACCTAACGAGATCAGGAAAACTCTGCCCCCTATTAATTATAATTTAGGAACTGTCTACGACAGCAGCTGTCAGCCCTACTATCACCTGACCACAGAAAGTGGAGGAGGGATTAGCCAGCCAACGCTACCGCAATTAATGGAGGCAACTCCTGTCTAGTGGCAGTAACCTCGAAAAATGTGAGACTAAGACACCTTGGCGAGCCTTGCGTCAGAGGATTGACCAGCCGGACTAGTGTTGGCCTTCTCATTGAGAAGCAAGGCAGCGCGTACGCAGAAGCGGCCTCGGGCGCCTGGCCGCGAGGCAGGTACCCGGTGTCTGGTGCCAAGGTACAGGAGCTAATCAGCTCGCACGCTCTCGGTCAATGCCGAGTGTCAAAAGGAAGGCGCGACCTCGCATCGACCGCCAAATTCTGCCTGGCCGGAAGCGCAGCAGTCAAGGCGCAGGGATCGTAAACGGCGATAATTTGAGGCTCGATAATTTGAGGCTCAAGGGCGATAATTTGAGGCTCGAGGCTGCGTTAGTATTGCAATGGCAGAGCAAGCAATTCCTGACGCTGCCAATGTAGTTTCGATCAGAACCCTGGACGCTGGACGAGTCCAAGGAGTGGAACGACCGTAATGCGACACACTACGCAATGTACGTACGCAATGCGACGGTAGTGCCGTATTGACAGTTCACAGATATTTTTCTTCGCGGCATCTTAGGAGCACAGAATTGCATGTTCAATTCCGGTCACCTACTACGGGCTACTCGCTTTATTCAAGCTAGCTACTGGAGTCCCTAGAGACAGAGTCCCTAGAGACAGAGTCCCTAGATGACCCGTAGTGACGATCACAAGCGAGCGTTAAATGAGGCAAACTGGGAGAGTTACAAAGCCTCTAACAGGCACTTTACAAGTCACCGAGAGAGATAACCACGAGTTAATGAAATGCACGCTGTGTTGCTTGGATGTGTACCACGCTCCGACCAGTATACAGAGCTATACAAGAAGACTTTCGGCGTAAGTAGCTTGCAAGAACTGTTGCTAGTTTTGTGAACCGAATTATGCACAGGTACCCACAGAGAGCACATAGGAATAAAACAAGAGCTCACTGGGGCGCAGGGAAAATTAAGCAGAGCAGATGCGTCTTCAGCCGTACATTTTAAACGAAGCAAAGTCATGGCAGATGGTGCCAGAAGCCAGACGCAAGCTGCAACATTTTGGTGCGTACAAACTGAAAGCCCGAGCATTTAAGGATTTAAACTTTGTACTAGGAACTGCGACGGAATAGGAATCCCATGAGCTAGCAGCTCTAGAGAACGGAACGGCTGGAGGAGGAGCAAGGATAGGTAGGCGGCAGTAAACGAGCGAAGCCACCTGTGATAGAGAGAGAGAGAGAGAGAGAGAGAGAGAGAGAGAGAGAGAGAGAGAGAGAGAGAGAGAGAGAGAGAGAGAGAGAGAGAGAGAGAGAGGGAGAGAGCGAGCGAGAGACACAGAGAGAGAGAGAGAGAGAGAGAGAGAGAGAGAGAGAGAGAGAGAGAGAGAGGGAGAGAGAGAGACAGAGAGAGAGAGAGAGAGAGAGAGAGAGAGAGAGAGAGAGAGAGAGAGAGAGAGAGAGAGAGAGAGAGAGAGAGAGAGAGAGAGAGAGACAGAGAGAGAGAGAGAGAGAGAGAGAGAGAGAGAGAGAGAGAGAGACAGAGAGAGACAGAGAGAGACAGAGAGAGACAGAGAGAGAGACAGAGAGACAGAGAGAGGCAGAGAGACAGATAGCAGATAAAGAGAGAGAGAGAGAGAGACATAGAGACAGAGAGAGAGAGAGACAGAGAGAGAGACAGAGACAGAGAGAGGCAGAGAGACAGAGAGAGACAGAGAGAGAGACAGAGAGAGACAGAGAGAGGCAGAGAGACAGAGAGAGGCAGAGAGACAGAGAGACAGAGAGAGAGAGAGACAGAGAGAGAGACAGAGAGAGGCAGAGAGACAGAGAGAGAGAGAGACAGAGAGACAGATAGCAGATAAAGAGAGAGAGAGAGAGAGAGACAGAGAGACAGATAGCAGATAAAGAGAGAGAGAAAGCAGATAAAGAGAGAGAGAGAAAGCAGACAGAGAGAGAGAGAGAGAGAGAGAGAGAGAGAGAGAGAGAGAGAGAGAGAGAGAGAGAGAGTGATAGAGAGTGAAAGAATCTTGATGTAGATTCGATACTTGATAAAGTGCCAGCGAAGCTTAGACAGAAGTGATGAGCTGTGCTGTGACCGCTAAGCGGCACACGACAGGGCATGCGAGCTGCTGAGTGTAACGTCAGAGGCAACGTGGACGATTACAGGCATCGCTGAACGGAAGTTTCTTGAAGAAAAGAAGGCAAGAAAAATGCAATGCAGCATCATACTCAAGCTTCAGATCACTAAGCGATGGATCTCGGCCGCTAAATGATGTTTCTAATAGTTATGAAGAATTGTGTGGACTTTGCCACACGGCAACTGGGATATGACACATTGTGCCCAAAAAATTTTGCAGGGTCTTTTGGGTTTTTTGTCGTGGCTCGACTAGGCTGCGAATACCAAAAGGAATCTCTACTGGGCGCAAAAAAGGATCAAAATCTTGATGGTCAACCCAATTACGGATTCAATTTTTGAATTGCACGGGACGCTGACTTTATAATAACTAGAATTTTCTCAGTTCGACGCAACCCAAACGTGAGTAGCCATTCCAGCACCATCTTTTGGATAAAATCATGGTCGTCTAACGAGAGATCGCTTTGGAATATGACACCTAGATTTCGAGCTGATTCAACTGGAGATAAGCAGGCAGAGCCAATTTTGAGAGTCAGCCTTTCCAATCTCTGGATCACACTGGGTTTGCCCATAACTTTTGTAAGTTAGTTTTATCATCGTTAAGTTTTAGAAAATTTGCTGCCATCCATGTGCGGATGTCATCAATGCATGCAGCAAGTGAGTTTAGAGAATTTGAGGTGCTCAAAGGCTGGGAGGGATGAAAGCAAAGGTACAACTGAGTGTCATCCGCATAGAAGTGAAAGCCTAGATTGTGCTTGGCAATCACATCAGCAAGAGGGAGAGTATAAACCGTGAAAAGAACCGGACCTAGCACTGAGCCCTGAGGTACTCCATATTTCAGAGGTACTCCATATTTCAGAGGTACTTCAGATGATCTTTGTCCATTCACGTCAATACTCTGGAGTCTCCCACTGAGATAGGACCTGAACCACTGCAGAGCAGTGCCAGTGATGCCCAGGTGAGATGAGAGGCGCTCTAGAAAAACGTTGTGATCGATGGTGTCAAAAGCTGCCAAAAGATCAAGCAAAACAAGCAGAGACACTCTACCCATGTCTGCATTCCTAAGTAGGTCGTTGTATACCCGAAGCAATGCTGACTCTGTGGAGTGATTAGCTCTAAAGCCGGACTGGAACTTACTAGCAAGGTCTGAGGTTTCGATATATGAGTTTAGCTGGTCTGCCACAACCCGTTCCAGTGTCTTTGACAGAAATGGTAGAAGGGAGACTGGGCGGTAGTTGCTCAAGTTCTCTTGGTCTAGTCTTGCTTTCTTGCTTGGCCTGCTGACTTTGAAATTTACCGAATAGCTTATGGAAAAGAATAAGAAGGCTTATGAGCAATGCTATATTTATTTAGGCTCCCCGACTTGTGAACGGCATCTGATCTGGCCGGAAATAAATCGAGAAACTGATCGAAGCAGCGAGGGGGAGAACCTGCAGGTCGGTTAGTCGCAGCGCCGAGCACAGGCTGCTGCGAGCTGCTGCAACGAGTCTCTCTGAAGTCACCCGCCAAGCTGTACCCGCCGCGCTATGCAGGCATTATTTGCGCTTTCCTAAGTTCGGCATGCGATCGCTGAAGGCGCTGCTTGCAGAGATTTATGAGCGCCAAATCGTCGCCGCTTTCCGGCGTGGCAGACTCGGCAGGGCTGCCTGCGATTATGCACTGTATGCGGTGCAGTACGTGCAATGTGCTGCACAATTGTGGGCACTTCCTCGGTATAAAAGCTATTCTAGGATCTTGAGGCTAGGCAGCATTCTACCTGAGGCAGCCTCCAGGTTCTAAAATATCTATATACATATATATATATATGTATATATATATATATACACACATATATATACTACATATATATATATATATATATATATATATATATATCGTTTCGAATGCTCCGCATTCACTTCTTTGCTAGTGTCGTTGGGCCGCGCGCGAACGAAGTGCTCCTAGTGGTGCTGGTCCATGCCGATGCGTGATAAATGCTTGTCAAGCCATTGAGTGAGGCTGACAAACGCAGGTGCGATGCCAACGCCTGCAGGTATTCCAGCGATAACCAAAAATGGTAGATAGCAACGAAGATACATAAGGCCATACCTTAATATAAAAAATATATAAACAGTTTCCTTCCATTGACTAGAGCCTCGTACTCGTCGTCTACGGAGTGCTCAAGGTGTTCCATACCAACCGTAGCATAATACCCACAGTGCAGCGGGCATAGCACAAACGACTGCTTTGCTATAAGCTTAGGGTACGACCGTCAAACTGCTACGTTAGTTTGGCACGAATGTAACCTAACCGTAGATTGCGACACTAATATGTTTCTCGTAATTACCATCCAGAAACCATGAATACTGTTGCGGCAATCGTTATCAGGTTGATATAGCGCGCCAGATTATATAAAGTAACATATTGCAATACAATGTAGTTCCGTCTGTAAGTCTGTAAGGCAGCTACGTGCCACCATCTCGGCAATGGAACTATTTCTCTCTGCGGAATGCCAGCGTGGGTTTGACGTGCAACAAATCCGTTACGTCCCGCAAAGCCGCAAACATAATGCGTGTGTTACGAAGGAGAATTTTGTATAGCCCAATCAAAGCTTGAGCTGCTTTAAGTAGGAGTTGTGTAGCCAGAAGATCTCATGCAAAAAAAGCGAGAAGCATAGCTGAGTAAGGAGAGCAGTTGAGGTAATGAATAGGGCGTAAGTAGCAGCTCAGGACGGCTTGAAAGGATGTGCCACTGTCGGCAGCAGGAGAGTAGACGTCGTTTCGTAAGAATTGTGGAAGTCAGTTCCAGCATAGGACCTGCAGAGTAAAAGCTTCAACAAGCAACGGTTTGCAAGCGGAGGAATGAAACAGCTGATCTATTGTCCATTGACGATCGATTGCCGAAGTTAAACTCTTACCTCCTTGGAGTTCAGAGACCGAGATCATGCCAACGGGTATCGATAGTGACGGGTTGATGGAGATGTCTATGTCCATGCTTCCTGTACCATTGGCCAGCGGCGTGGTCACCTGATACACATTCACAGGGAGCCCAGCGACGGCGTAGCTTCCCTTCAGCGCACTGTCTACAAGAGATGCACTTTTTACTCCTAAACTGCGCTCATTCGTTCTGCACAGTGAGTGCACTGATGCTAAAGGATACGCTTCAAATGAACGCTGGTTTTGAAGAAAGTGAAAGGTGAAAGTGAAAAGTGAAAGTCCTTGCCAACCTTGAAGCGGGAGAGAGCAAAGCGGGTACGAAAAATAAAAGACCCGAGGGCGGCACGAGAAAGCTGAAACTGGTGAAGCAGTTCGGCTGGGCACGAAGGAGCCAAGGCATGGCGGGCCTTGTGGGTCACAGTAAGAACTTTGTTTGTATCCGTTGATCGCCCGGAAGATATGGAGAGCTCATTAAGCAAAGTTACATAATACACGCTTGAGCCTCGGGGACTTCTTGGTAATCTTGAAGCCACACTCATCACCAACTACAGAGGCTTAACGTCTTTTTTCGGTAGCCCAGCCAAAGCGCATTCGCAGTAGCCCAGCGTAGAAAGAACCAGGTAGCTAGTAAGATAAGCAACCGTAAGAGGATGCTGGGAGATTAAGTTTGAAATGAGCTTTTAGAAATTCTTTGCATAATTGAGCATTTACAATAACACACACTGTAGAGGCGTAGAGGCTTTCATGGTGGCTCGCTTGTTACCAGGCAGTAGCAAGGCTTGCATCTATGTTAAGCAGCTCCAGACGCGACTTCGGTGGAATGGCTTTCAAAGCTGAGCTAAGTCAAGTCACCGTGTGCTGCTACTTACCCGGAACACAGGTGCTTGGTTCGGGTGATGTTAGAGGCGTTTTCTGGCAATATTGATACATTGGATAGGCCACATATCGGTAACCCTGAAGAGTAAAAGAAAAATTCAGTATGCAGAAAATTACAACCTTAAGATTCTCTGTGACAAATTTAACTATTCGCCTGGTACAGTTATCTCCTTCAATTTTATCCCCGCTTAGTGTAAAAACTTACTTTTGTCCGTACTTATCGTAAAAAATTAATTTCAAGTCTCCAGAAAAAGCAATTACTTACCTGATCTTAGCTCACTGCATTTCCACCTACGTCTGTCTATCCGCGACCACTTAATTGTTTCCAGAGAGTTAGTGGAGCAGTTATTTTAAGCCTCCGCAATGCTTCGGAGGTACTATTTTTTCAATCCCACATAACATGAATTGAAAATGGCGAAAAATATTTCCGAAGGATCATCAGACGTTTTGCAGTGAATTAATCGATCATGCGACGGTGGGGTTCGGAGAATCTAAGATCTACAAGACGGCTTTAGGCTCTCGCTTTGCACTTACGTATCAAACTAGATTGATCGAGCAATAAAATTTCGGAAAACATGTTTTTTAATATATATATGATCAAGATAATTTAATAATAAACTGGTTTTTGGAGAATTTTGACAATTAGATAACAGTAAAGATACCTATGGGTAACTCATTCAATTCCAGCTAGGTTATGCTCTAGTGCATGCTCTAGCTACTTATGAAATCGGTAAATTATCTCAATTTATCTTTGTGGATAAGACCAATCGTAGTTGTATCATCGTAATAGTATTATTAATATTATTATCTCAAAGCAGAGGTAAAGCCAGGATTTTTAATAGGGCACCAACACCAACAAGATTGTTGTGCAAGGGTAAAGCTCGTAAGCAATGAATAATTATAGCGCGTAATCATACATTTAATTTGACACAAACTCGGCGGTTACTCATAAGCTGAAATTAGCATAATATTTTGTCATTGGTAACGGTATTCGTGTTACTACTAACCATTTGGTTATGTTCCTTTGTAGTATATCCAAAGTGCCTAGAAAGAGATGAAGTCCTCTGATGTTGCTATATAAGCGTTATAAGATTATTACCATTATTATTAAGAAATCTTAATGGAAAGATTGAGTAAGACGATCGCTCTGGCAGACAATGAGCTGGCGTGGTCCCAATGCTATTCGTTCGGTCGCGTTCATTCGGTGTCGGATAGGGGTAATGTATCAGTTTCCGTTGATCGAACGGCAGCCATCCACGCTTCTTCAATGAACGAGACGCATGGTCACACTTCCGGGATTTGTAAACTAGCCTTGCAGTTATATTCATCATCGCGTGTAGTGGCGGGGTGGCTTTTTTTGTAGCTAAACCAAGCTGGAATTGCTATAATTTAGCGGGCCAAAATAATCGAGACAGAACCAGGGAGCTTGTTAAATAGTTTGCATCTTCCTTATCTTAGATTGAGATTGGTCATGATGGTTAGCTGTGGAGGTGGTCTACTTAATGAAGCTTTCAAAATGTAGGCAGCTGTTTAAGGCGACTGGATCTGTACTCCGAGCGCACGGCGGCGGTCGCACAGCAGTATAACCTATTAGAAGAGCAAAGTTTACAAGAAAAGCCTCACGATTAGGGTGTCCCATGAGTAGCAGTTCTGTTTTATTGTTGTTTAGTCTAAGGAAATTTGCTGGTATCCAGGATCGAATGTCTGTAAGGCAAGACTTTAGTTGATCAGTCGCTGCAGCAGATTCCGACTGCTTTACATGAAATATACAGTTGAGTTTCATCAGCTGAAAGTGATTCTATGGGCTCGAATCACTTTTCTCAGAGGTTGAGCGTAAACAGAGAAAGGACCGTGGACCGACTCTTATGGGTCTTCACAGGTGGCTGGTTTGGTGGATGAGACCTGATTCCCATACGACACGGATTGAACAAGATTTGACAAGAACGGTTTTTACCACGCCAGAGCCTTGCCTGGCAGAACATTTGTTGTTCGGAATCTCTCAAGAAAAATATCAAGATCAATATTATCGGAGGCAGCTGATAGATCTAGCAGATAATAGATCTGGGGCAGTGTCATTCTCGTCATCGCTGCTTCATAAGATGTCATCGGTTACACGGAGGAGAGCAGTTTTAGTGTGGTGCTGCCGCTGTAGCCCAGACTGAGACTTTTCTGAAAGCTTACTCTTTTCAATTTCCGCTACAAGCTGCTTAGCGACAATTCTTGCAAAAATCTTTCAAATATAAAGAAAGGAAACTGGGCAATAGTTATCAAGGATCTCCGAATCTAATCTGGCCTTTATAAGAATCGGCCAAACAATGGCCAATCTGAAGGACTTTAAGTACAACCCCCTTTTCCAGAGTAGCATTACAACTCTCGGCTATCGCTTGGCTACGTTTTTCTGCCACTGACGACCACACATGACATAGATTCTTCAAGAGACGAGCTCTTTTTACTCGACTTTATAAAGCAGCTGCATTGCCCGCAGAAACCTCGTAATTTCTCTTAAGCAAGATCACAAGTTCGATTCAATAATCGCTCTAGTTGGACTGGGCTTTATTGAGGCGCGTATGTGCTCAATGTTTTCAGTGACGGAGGCTGATAACCTGTTGGAAGCGCCATTAATACCTGGAAAGTGAGACCTTCCAGAATTGGCTTGCAAATTGTTTACCATCATGTAAATCTGTTTTAGGTCTACCTGACAGGACTTCAGTTTTCGAATTGAAAAAGGAAGAGCTTGCTTTTGTAAGCTTTCGGGTGTAGAATTAAAGGAATTACAAATTAGACTAGATCGTCATTTGACTCAAAATTCTTAAAGAGGCGTTCAGTCCTTCACTTGAAGGCGCATCTTTTGAAGTTTTTCGGACATTGAAACGAATCTCCATGACTCTGTAATGGACAGAAACTATTAGGACATGCTCTTCAAGTTAACTTTAAAGTGTCATGTTCACTTCACCAATGATTTTATCGAGGCATGGGGGTCGAGTCCGGATGCAGATCAAGAACACCTGCCTCGCAGGCAGATTTATTTTAAAATTTCTCTGGGTCAACGCTTTTCAAGTTGTGCCGCTGGACAAACCCGACATCACCATGCACGTCTAACGGGACAGGATCACTAAATGAGACTGAGAAATGATTCTAGATGGTCATCGGTACCAATAAGGTCTGTGGGGCATGACTCTCTAGAGATAACGAGATCTAAGGTATGGCTAACGACATGATTATCATGATTAACGTGCTGGACCGAACCGAAGTTATCCAGACAGTTTAGACACGAGTGGGCTAGGCTGATCTAGGGTTTTCAATGTGAAATGCTTTCGCTGAGCAAATCTCAGTGCAAGCATGTGATGTACTTGCACTGAGATTTAGTTCTCTTAGGGTACTCTACAAGCGACAAACGCTTATTGTCGTTGCTAACCGCTATAGGGCCACTAGCGGGCAGCTTCGTGGACTCTGGCCAAACCGTTGGTGGTCCACTTGCGTGCTTCATACAGGCTTGGCTGATCCTGAGGCTGCAATCTGTCTCGGTTACAAGGCCGGTTAACTACGCCATACACCTACCTATTTGTACCTCCCATATCATAATAGGTTGTGATATTCAGATGATAAGTGCATTAAGAGAACTTAAATCTCTATCCAGACGCTTTACACGTGCCCCGGGGCTCGAGCCCAAGACTTCGTGTATAAATGGTCGGTAAAGATGAGTACCTCAACCCTTGGGCCAAATCCGATGCAGGCTGCAACGGTGCTAAGTGAGTCAGGTGCAGAGCTGAGAAACGTCAAAGGTCAGGACAAGGCTGAGGAAGTTCAAAGAAGGGGCAAAGCTATGGAAGTGCTCAGATGTCGATTCAAGCACACTTTGCAGGCTTCACGTCCGATCCCGTTATCAAATGACGCAAACGGCAGGGTTCGACTACCTCACCCTGGGCAGGGCAGGTGCCTGCACAGGCAATGTGCCAGTTTGTGAGGGCCAATTACTTGGCGAATCATGCGAGGCTCGGCGCCAGGCGGTCGAGCGCGTTCCTTCCTGCCCGGCGGCCTGTACGCGTAAGCCACGTCCCCCACCCGTGTTTTCTGTCTTATCCTAGAAGTCTGAGCTGCCAACTCGACGTCGGGGAGCCAGCTCCACCTACAGCTATACGTACGTGCGACTAGCGCGCGTCGAAACGTCGGTCGTCGAAATGTCTCGTCTGTTGCCTCGACACTCATGCGTCTGGCAAGTGCACGTCGTCTGACAATCCTCGTCCGGCGGCTTTGTCCTCTTACCGGCTCTGTACACTCTCAGAAGAGGCTATACATAGATAGTGAGAAGCAGGTTACTTAAGACTGGACCCGAGATCGAAACACTTAAGGGAATTCCCCAGCATGGCCGACAGCTATTTACATTATTCTACTCTGGACATCTCTCACATATGGGAAGCAGGACCAGTGACGCTCCTATGATATTGTGCGCCGGGCGGGGGGGATTACCCAGCCGGTGCCCGTTTAGTTAGATGTGACTTTATGATTTTCGTAAGTACTATTCGCCCGTTCTGGCATCCCCCGATCCAGTTTATGCCCCCTGCCCCCTTCCTCGGTACGCCACTGTGCTGAACCAAACACGGTTGAGCGACGTGCCGGCGATAGATGTCGGGTCGTATCAAAGGCACTCCAAAAAGATTCGGCAGTCTCCCCTTGGCAGTCTTTGTCAAGCGTTCCTCTGGCGAATGGGATGCCGGCGGAAATGCAGCAGTTTTGGGTAACTTTTCTTAATTTGCATGACATTGCAACTCGCTCCATACTAACAGCAGTGAGCTCGTGAAAGTAGGAAGCACGGTGCCTGCTGGAAGGAACGTCTGTGCAACTAAGTACACGGTAACCCGACGTAAACGCGCGGGACAAAGCGGGACAAAAGCGCACCGGCAAAAGCGCACTAACAAAAGCGAGAGCGGCTCGGGCACACGAAGAAAATTCGGCTCGCTGTCGGTCGATTGATTAGCACGATTGGCTCGCACGATTGGCGGCAGCGCAGCGGCTGCTGTCGGCCGACGTTCTACGACCCTAGCGCTCATAGGAAGTACCTTCGCATGCGACGTCAATAAAAGCCGTAGTCAGTCGCAGCAGCTAGCCGGCTTACCTCCTGGTAGAGGTCGTAGACAAGCGTTTCGATACCGTCTGCGTTCTGCTTCGCGATGCTACGTATAATCTCGTTAGAAAAAACCCGTTGCTGCGTATGGTCTTGACTGTACTGCATGCTGATGTCGAGCAGTTCGCCCTTGCCCGTCTTGGTGTCGCTAGCGGCTATCTTACCAAATATGAGGCCTTCCCATTGCTCCGGCGTGCAGATGGCGCCTGCCAGTGCTGCCAATGCGAGCAGACCGAATGCAGCACAGTTCAGCTTCCAGAAGTCCATGGCTCTCTCTCCTCTCTCTCTCTCTCACTCTCTCTTTCTCTTTCTCTCTCTCTCTCTCTCTCTCCTCTCTCCTCTCTCTCTCTCTCTTTCTCTCTCCTCTCTCTCTCTCTCTCTCTCTCTCTCTCTCTCTCTCTCTCTCTCTCTCTCTCTCTCTCTCTCTCTCTCTCACCAGTGGTCTTACTAGGTCACCCGACCCGGAGGTGCTGGCTCGGACCACCCCCATCGAGATAGCATCAATCACTCGAAGCCACGCCTTTAATAGCCAATTTGACCATCCGTGAAGTCAGTACCAGAGACCTTAAACCAGCAGTACGCCGCTTGTGCATGTATACAGCGGGAATTTAGTAAACAGATGCTCATTCGAAGAGGCGTGCTACAAAACATTAATGTAATTTTTAAAAAAAAGAGCTAGATATCTAACCGTGAGGCACAGTAAGAGGCTTGAACCTTGTGGCACCAGTAGCACAAAGCAGCAGCTTCAGCTGCAGAAGTGCTTGAACATTCGCTACCTGCAATAAACATAAAATGTGATTTATTTTTATGGCACTGCAACAGAAATGTATCTCTACCCAGGAGCTTTGTTGGAGCCACAGAGCTTGAGCACATGACCTTGGCCGTTAAAGGCGAGCATTTTACCCCCTGACCCGAATCAGGGTGATTAAGTCCTTGCATCACGTAAGTCTTAGCTAAGGACGCATCTGCATCAGTCAGATTTCCTTTCGCCCCGGTGAAATCGCCTTTAGTGTTCCTATGCGCTTTGCTTGCTTACTCGCATAACTCAGCGTGTGGCACTATTAAGGGGGCTACTACTACACTACTTACTACTAAGTGGTGGTGCAGAGTCTTCTTTCTTGCTGCTATATGTTGGTGCTCTCAGGACACTTTTCTAAGTACAAACTAGCCTGGTTAAACAAGTACGAAAAACGGCGATCAGTAAGTTACAGCAGACTAGGCGGAATGTCACAAATGCATGGACGTGTTTGACCTTAGTATGCCGGTCTAAGAAGGACCGGGTTTTCGCAATGTGACGCGGCTGCAAATTAGTCACTCTCGACTTCGGAGCTGGTCTGGTCGTCTAGTGGAAGGTCACTTCCGGTCAGGATACCCAGATTGCCTGCACATGCTAGATGTGATTTTGTAGCAGAGCCTATTTTGAAAGTTAGTATATCCAATTTCTGAGTGACGCTGGACATGCCCGTAAATTAAGCTGATTTTTCTTTCAATTGACTGTTGGAAACAGCTAGTTTGTTATCCTGTCTGTACCTGATGGCAAGAGCAGGTAGGAGTTGGAGAAATTCAGCCATGCATGAATGAGCCAAGCCATTGCGTTGGGCCTTGTGCTTCAAAGTAAGGATTTTGGCGAGTGTCTGATGACCGACCGACAGCCATCGCAACTCTTTCGTTCGATGTAGCCTGCACGTGAATCTATTCTTAATAATAACAAAAATAATAATGCATTCGATATAGTGCCCTCAGATAACTCAGTCTTTCTAGGCACTTTACATTTGCTGCAAAGGAAGCACGAACGATATTCTTGTATATTAAGATCACTCTTGCCCAGATATTCAGCACTAATGGTAGGTGTGAAACTGCTCATTCGGCAGCACTGCCATGTAGTTTGAGTTTTCTAACCTATAGAAAACCAGAGAGCTAATACAATATTTAGATAGCCAATTATAATTGGTCAGCTAAAGATATCGTTAGCCTATTGTCCAAAAAATTGTAGATATACAGTTAGCTATGGTCAAAAGTCTGATGTTAAATAAAAGATTCATATTTTGTAAAAAAAAATAGTTTTTGTATATGATCTCACTAATAATTTCCTTAACAATACTTAACAGAGATATAAATAGTATAAGCCAATGAGTGGTAAGCAGACCAGTTCAGCTTAGTTCCAGCAGCCTAAGTGGTTATTGATATCCATCTTCCTGAGATCGAAAAAAGAAGCTGAGCGTTTCAGGCTGACGAATTTTGTTATGTCTGTAGCCAATTTAATAATAATAATAATAATGCACTTGATAAAGCGCCCTCAGAGAACTCAATCTCTTTCTAGGCGCTTTACATTTGCTGCAAAGGGAAATGCAATTGAATGGTAAGTAAAATCATGCTTGAGAAACAAACAAAATGAATAATATGGTTAGGGTGACATGCAAAGGGCTAGCATGCAAATTTGGTTAGTGGCAGCATGCACAGTGTCAGCATGCATAAGCACATCAAGGACGAATCACAGGGACCCACTAAATGCTGTCCTAAATAGGAGTTTTTTAAGTTCCTTTTAAATGTGGTCAGGTCAGGGGATGTTGTGACGCAGGTCGGGAGGGAGTTCCAGGCTGAGGGAGCATACGAACTAAATGCACGGTCTCCAAAGGATTTAAGGTTTGTACGAGGTATTTCTAGACTGTTGGATTCCGAAAAGCAGGTGGTACGATGCTTAGCCTGATGGGGTAGTATATCTGAAAGATAGGCTGGAGCCACAGACTGAAGAGACCTAAAAGTGAGCGACAAGACCTTGAAGTCAATCCGTTGCTTGACTGGTAGCCAGTGCAGGTCGACGAGAAGTGAAGTAATGTGGCAACTGCGACGCTCATGATAGACAAGCCTAGCTGCAGAGTTTTGCACCAGCTGCAATCGCCTGATCGCACATGCTGGTAGGCCAGTAAGCAGTGAGATGCAGAAGTCGAGACGAGATGTCACGAATGCATGGACCAACTTGGACGTGGTATCCTTATCTAAACAAGCCCGAATTTTAGCAATGTTATGAAGCTGAAAATAGGCATATTTAACTGTGAAGCTGATGTGGTCGTGTAACGAGAGGTCGCTTTGGAATATGACACCTAGATTTCGAGCTGATTCAACTGTAGATATGCTGGCAGAGCCAATTTTGAGCGTCAGCCTTTCCAATCTCTGAATCACACTGGGTTTGCCCATAACTAGTAAGTTAGTTTTATCATCGTTTAGTTTTAGAAAATTTGCTGCCATCCATGTCCGGATGTCATCAATGCATGCAACAAGTGAGTTGAGAGACTTTGAGGTGCTCGAAGGGATGAAAGCAAAGGTACAGCTGAGTGTCATCCGCATAAAAATGAAAGCCTAGGCTGTGCTTGGCAATCGCATCAGCAAGAGGGAGAGTATAAACCGTGAAAAGAACCAGACGTAGCACGGAGCCCTGAGAGACTCCAATTTATCAATAAAGAGTGGCAAAATAACCAGCAAAGGCATTTATTAAATACCTGCCTCTTCATCCTGCTCACACGGTGCGCTAATAAAATTATAACAACTGCATCGAGGCTTGGCGGGATGCTTTGATGTGTGACAAATTTTGCTAGGAGGCCATTCGAGACGTCAAAAGTATGGCACTCCTTGTGAGCCACTTTGGTGGTTTTACCATTTTTTTCATAATACAGTGTTGTATATATGACTTTGGGACGGTAGGGACCACCATCCTCACTATCGCTCGCTTGAATGGCTGCAGCAGACCACTTTTTTATGGAAGCAACAAGATTTGGTGATAGCTACAGATGGACTTCTTCGAGGTGCTGATGCAGCCACCGCACGTCAAATTTAGCCTTTTAAAACATTTTTTTCGAACCTCTGGATACGGATTCCCAAGTCTTCAAAACTTCTTCCTTAAGCCGTACGAGATGCAGCCCAAAGTCAGTGTCTTTGTGAGGACCAGACATACATATAAGAATTGAATCCAATAATTTTCCCAAGAAGCTCACCAGTAAGAAAACAGCAGCTTGGAGCAGCTTTGTTGGTGTGGTTCGGGGCTTCTTGGTCAGTGAAAGGGTGGGAAAATGTAGAGCTGGCTGAGACTATGCTAAGAACCACGGCACAATGGGACGATTGGGTAAAATAGCATCGAGGGATTGATTGGATTAAGTATCGAAATGTTGAGATGCTCAATTTATTTAGTAATCAAGCACATATTGAGCAACTCAGGTCAAAAGAGTTTCCACAATAGCTTTATCGAAAAATAAATAGTTTACAGATCGTGTCAGCAGCAGTGAAGCTTTATTAAAAAGTATTGGAGTGACTTCGCAATTGCGCCTTTTCTACGAAGAACGACGAAAGTTCCAGACGATAGACCCCAAACGCCAGAGATCAGCTCTGGTAGAATCAGCGGCCTTGGAGCACATCACGACAATTAGAAGAAGAAGCAGCAACGCACTCAGATGTGAAATAGCAGAGCGTGACAGCAGTCAAATGCAGCCGCTGTGCCTCATAAACATATGAACGCTTTAGTGCAATTATCTAGATCTAATCAGCTCCAGCTGCTAATCACCTTCAAAATACGCTCAATCGTGGCACGAGGGCAACTGTACTCAATGACTTTTAATACCTAGTTAGCTAATCATTTAATCAGCAAGCTTATAGACATCAACACTTGAGGATTTATAGGATCAAAGGGCATCTTAAGTCTAATATTAATAAAAACTAGAAATTAAGAAAAACTATTTCGGGTTCTTGACCATTGCCTATTATAATCAATGTATTTCCTATTGTTTGTATTGACAAAATATTAAAGAGTTTTATTCTTGAATTAAGCCCAAGTTTTCCAGTGCCACCTGCCAATTGAATAGGCTAACAATACTCTTATATAATTTTAGGCCACAGCGCTTGTCTCGTAGAGTCTCCGGGATCTCGGTGTTTTTTTAGCCATACTGCTCATGTCACTTCTCAAGGTTTATGAAGGTCTGGCGAACTCTACTTTTCACTGTACCCAGCAAAATGGTGCTCGAACTAGAATGCCGGTGCAATTTCAAATTTTAAGTCTTCGCTAGCTCGCAGCTGCCCAAATAAGTCATCACAGGCCAAAAAAGTTGAGAGTAACCCCCAGGCCCGAACCGTCGATCGGCTTGTTGCAGCCACTAAAGCCCACGCCAACCAAACAAGGTATTGCTACTGATGTTATACCGGTCCTGTTTAGCACGCGGGCCTTAAACCGGCAATCTGGCCGACAATTTTCCTGTCGACGCTGAATCCGGATGGTGGATTCCGAAAGCTTTCAGCCTTTCAAGCTTTTTTCGCCTTGCATTATATATATATATATATATATGTGTGTGTGTGTGTGTGTGTGTGTGTGTGTGTGTGTGTGCGTGCGCACGCGCAGCGGCAGACGAACCTTAATGGCTTTGCTCCTGCCGTGGTATTTTCTCGCACTAAAGTCTTTCTTACTCCTATTTACTCCAGAGCTTTTTTCAAAGCCCCCCCGAAAAAAGCAGTGGTGCAAAAGTCAGTAGCAGGCGCTATATATATATATATATATATATATATATATATATATATATATATATATATATATATATATATATATATATATATACATATATATATATATATATATATATATATATATATATATATATATATATATAGATATATATATATATATATATATATATATATATATATATATATGGTGAGCGAAGAGGAGATAAGCGAGCAAATGGAAAGAGCATAGAAAGAGCTCTCTCCGAGGGCGCTTTATCAAGTGCGCTATTTTGATTGTTATTGTTATTATTGTCCGAGAGTTCGACATGTAAAGAGCGCTCGGTCACTCTTTTAAAAGTGCGCTACAGTTGAGTTTTCGGGCCTCACCACGCAGCTCCTAGCCGATACTCTGCTATTGCTGCTCGACATAGGTACCACGTGACGCCAGCAGCTGTGCGTGCAGTGAATTTAATAATAATAATAATAATAATAATAATAATAATGTACTTGATAAAGCGCCCTCAGAGAACTTAATCTCTTTCTAGGCGCTTTGCATTTGCTGCAAAGGGAAATGCAATTGAATGGTAAGTAAAATCATGCTTGAAAAACAAACAAAACGAATAACATGGTTAGGGGTGACATGCACAAGGTCGGCATGCAAATGTGGTTAGTGGCAGTATGCACAGTGTCAGCACGCATAAGCATGTGAAGGACGAATCACAGGGACCCACTAAATGCTGTCCTAAATAGGAGTGTTTTTAAGTTCCTTTTAAATGTGGTCAGGTCAGGGGATGTTCTGACGCAGGTTGGGAGGGAGTTCCAGGCTTTGGGAGCATACGAACTAAATACACGGTCTCCAAAAGATTTGAGGTTTGTACCGGGCATTTCTAGACTGTTGGATTCCGAAAAGCGGGTGGTAAGATGCTTGGCCTGATGGGGGAGTATGTCGGAGAGATAGGCTGGAGCTATAGAATGAAGGAACCTAAAAGTGAGCGACAAAACCTTAAAGTCAATCCATTGCTTGACTGGTAGCCAGTGCAGGTCGACGAGAAGTGAAGTAATGTGGCAACTGCGACGCTCACGACAGACAAGCCTAGCAGAGGAGTTTTGCATCAGCTGCAATCGCCTGATCGCACATGCTGGTAGGCCAGTAAACAGTGAGTTGCAGAAGTCGAGACGAGATGTCACGAATGCATGGACCAACTTAGACGTGGTATCCTTATCTAAACAAGCCCAAATTTTAGCAATGTTATGAAGCTGAAAATAGGCAGATTTGACTGTGGAGCTGATATGGTCGTCTAACGAGAGGTCGCTTTGGAATATGATACCTAGATTTCGAGCTGATTCGACAGGAGATATGCTGGCAGAGCCAATTTTGAGAGACAGCCTTTCCAATCTCTGAATCACACTGGGTTTTCCCATAACTAGTAAGTTAGTTTTGTCATCGTTTAGTTTTAGAAAATTTGCTGCCATCCATGTGCGGATGTCATCAATGCATGCAGCAAGTGAGTTTAGAGAATTTGAGGTGCTCAAAGGCTGGGAGGGATGAAAGCAAAGGTACAACTGAGTGTCATCCGCATAGAAGTGAAAGCCTAGATTGTGCTTGACAATCACATCAGCAAGAGGGAGAGTATTTAAGCGCTCGAGAGCTCGAGGCTCTTGCTACGAATGTGACGAAGTAGCTTGAACTTGAGAGGTATCGGCACTACCTTGAACTTGGCCGGGCACTGCGTGCTGCCCTGCTTCGTCGTTCTCTAGTTACCAGGGTTACTTTGGGTGTTTTGGCTGCTCGTCGATTACCAGCGATAAAACCCGTGGCTTGGCACCAGGAGGCTAGAGGTTAGGAGGTTAGCCGCGGCCATTAGCTGAGCTCAGAGCAAACGACGGAGCAGGGCCCACAGTTTGTGTGTCTAAGCTCAAGTTACGACCTTCAACTTCGTTAGACAAAGAGCAAAAAAAATGCAGGAATGTTGAGAGGGTCAACAACCCTCAGGTTTTTGGATCTTTTCAGTACCTCGAGAACGACATGTTAAACACGCTTGCACGCGCGCACACACGCACACACTCTCTCTCTCTCTCTCTCTCTCTCTCTCTCTCTCTCTCTCTCTCTCTCTCTCTCTCTAATTACCAATCCTTCATTCAATCGATGCCTATTCCAGGTCAATGCTTAACTTCTGTTGGGTACAAGATTGCAGCCACCGGATTGCATAACAACCTGAAAGGTATGCTGCCGTTCAGTGTTCTGCCTGTTCCGTCTCGGAAAACTGCATCCCGGGCCAGATTAGACAAATATAAGACTTTTAAAACTGCTTTGCGTCATGATTCACCTAGAGGATTGTGCACAAGGATCAGCTCGCACTAGCGTTTAAGGTGCTCGCCCCGACCAAGGTCTGACTGAGGTCGTGGGCTCGAGCCCCGAGGCATATGTGAAGTGCCTGAATAGAGATTAAGTTCTCTTGGGGCGCTATATAAATGAATTTAAATAAATTATATATAATTTAGGGACCACGAGTGGAATTAGATCGGATGATGAAGTAAGTAACGGTGAAGCAGCAACGACGAGCTTTAAATTGGGCAAGTTTTTTCGACGGGGCGTGCCCGTGCGTACTGTAGATAGATCGGTGCGTGGCAAAACCGTTGGCTCACATTAGAAGAGTCTAAAGACGCTTTTTAGCTACTCCTCTCTAATAGGCGCAGAGTTAAGCTTCGGCAGCTCAAAATCTCTGCGACAGTCTGTTCGCACTAGTATGCTACATCGCATGCAACATACGGAGTTCGCTCGTCACACTCGCCTGTTAAGTGCAGCTTTTATCAAAATGGCACATTGACCTGAATGCGTGGCCTTTCACGCAGCTCGACTCGGCATTGGCAGCGAGCACTGTGCTGGCAGTGCTCGCTGTTTGGGCAGTACTCAGCGAGGGCGGTACTCAGTTAGGGTAGTACTGGGTGCAGGCAGTGCCTGTATTCTTTCATTTAGTTCGAAGCAGCTCATCAGGGATGGGGGATGTACCGAGCCTGAATACTGAATTAACTAGTTAAAAAAATTAAAACGTTATTCGTACAGAGCTTTAAAGAATCGAGTGGTTCGCGTATGCTACAGGGCTTGAGCCCATGACCTTCGTCATCAAATACATTAACCTTGACACTTGAACACAACGATTGAGCCAAACTAGCACGGCAAGCCATGGTCCAGAGCAGCACGTCGGGAAAAATTGGTTGGATAAGATTGTATCAATACATAGACTGATTAATGCTGTTCGGTGTGTCGCACTGCATTTCCAAGATAGATGCGCTGATTCCTGCAGATGCTCCAACGACGGTTTGAAACTGTTGCAAGTGCACTCATCAAGTAACTTGACAGCCTAAGTATACTCTCTTCAGAAGCCGCTTAATTTATGTCCGAGGCGAGTGATTGGGGTATTTCTTAAACTTGATAGATCAAGATTCTCTTGCTTGTTCAACGACTAAATTTCTAGCAAAGCAATTGAAGGATACAAAGCCTTATGTTGTTACAAAATGTGATGCGGGACGGCTAACATAAATAGAACAGGGCCAAAAGAATGACAGAGAGATTAACATCTAAAGAAGTCTGAAATTTCAAAGAAACAGATGCATTGAAATTGCCCGTTCAGTCTGTTGCTGTAGCAGTTGTCCAAGTATGATCGCCAGGCGCTTTTAATGATGCTAGAGAAGGCCCCGATCGCATATTTTCGCCGGCCACGCCACGATTACTTGCTACAACCTTTCGGCCGTCTTATGTGCGCACCAAATGCTTATGCTTTAGTTGAGCTTACGCATGTTCCTCTTGCTGACCGAGCTCTGCAGCGTTAAAAAATCCCACATCTTGTTAATGTGGTCTCCTTACGCTTTCAGACAATTTCGGGCGCGTGCTATGCAAAAATTGGTCCTGTGCTCATCTATTCACTGGGATCCTGAACGAATCTTCTGTGAAGTGGAACCCTAAACACACAAGCAGATATGTGAATGCTGAATGGCACCATCTAGCTTCCTGTATATCCAAGTAGCCGATTCAGGTAGTTGAGCTATGTTAGCTGTTTAGTCCGCATCTAAGTGGCGTATGTGGTTGGTTCGTATCGCTGGGCTCGCCGGCAGCTGCCAGTGCAGGCAGACCGGTAGCGCCCGGAGCCACCCCAGAGTCTGACAGCTGGTGCCTGTGGCCTAAGGACAGGCCGGCAGTCAGCTGTGCTCTGACGGCGGTGGTGTATCCACAGGCCGTCTTTTTCCTCCCGCCAACTCACGGGATCAACAGTTGTGATTGGGAAGAGAGTGGGCGAGGACGGAACGCGGACGGAGGGAGAGATCAGTCACTGGCGAGAAGGGCGGTGCGCCTGGGGGCTCTGTGTGGGAGAATAAACAGTTTGGTGTTGGGTATCGGCTGGCTCTGCTTCGCGGATCAAACCACATGCTCATCTATTCAGTGGGATCCTGAAGGAATCTTCTGTGAAGTGGAGCCCTAAACACACAAGCGGATATGTGAATTAAGTACGCTGAATGGCACTATCTAGCTTCCTGTATATCCCAGTCGCCGATTCAGGTAGTTGAGCTATCTTAGCTGTTTAGTCCGTATCTCAGTGGCGTAGCCAGTGCCTAAAGTTAGAAGAAAAAACGCAACTGGCGCCGATACGCAACTGACTTTCTGGTTGGCCGTCCGCGTACTTATGCAAATATATATTACATTTACGTTATATTTACGAGTTATATGTATGCATCCCAGCCGTTTCGCTACGTCAGGGAGATTCAAGCAACGTTCCAAGACAATCCATTTCACGTGCGTTCTTTAGGCACATGACTTTACGAAACATGTTTTCAAACGCCCCAGTATACCAGTATACGCGTATTCAGTTAGCCCCTGGTTTATTCACAACTTTAGCTGGTCAGCGAAGCACCGGAACCACGATACTAACCGGAAATGGAGCTTCCTACTCCGGAGGTGAGTCCTGATGCTGGTATGCTTCCGGCTTTTTTCTGCCTGCTGGCTAGCAACTGTGCCATGCGCCCGCGACTCTAAGACTTAGGCAGTTCCTGCACTGATGGGAAATTGCATCAGAACTTGTCGCCGTTACTTTATTAAAAGGTAACTCATCTACTTAAAAGCTTGCTTGATCTGGGAGGACGTCCACCGCTACGTAGTTCATCTGTGGGCTGCTGGTTCCATCTCAGATCTTCGATAATGCCGCAAGCGAGTGCTACGTAGCCTGTGTGTGGTTGCTCGACGCAGCAGTAGTAGTTTTTCATTTATACGCACTCTTATTTGCTGTTCACCATCGCGAGTCCATAATTCTTAGCACATTAATAAGCTATGTTAACCCGTGTATTGACATTGTCTGTTCGACACACCTCGTCCAGGCTTGTAATTGCATTGCGTTTCCCTTGACTGGCTTGGAAACAATTGAGGAAAATCTTAAGAGCTGCGCCGCTGGTTGCCTTGTGGTTAGGTCAGATTTCCAACGGAGGTGGCCGCCATAACGGGTATCGGGACCCAGCCGTCATAAGGCGAGCTTTGTGGGTGCAGAGTGTAGCACCTCTATCGGCTTTCTGTGGGCGCTGAACAAGTTTCCTGCTGCACAATTAAGAAAACGATGGCCGTCGCTGCGCTCTGTCGTGCGGCAAGCGATCTGTCGCTGTTTCAAGTTCTTCTGTCAGGAGGAAGTTTCGACGTTCAGTTTTTGACACTACTCTGTAACCGATATAAATCTGCAGTGCTTTTGTGTTGCTTTGGAATGGAGAACAACTGGAAAGGTGCTCATAAGATTCTCTTTGCTAGTATGCAAGAATCGATGCAATGTTTCGCCGCCTGTCAATGAGACGACACCAACTGTTTTATCTGTGGAGCGAATTATCACTTTATGGTCAGTCTATATGTGCTTAACAGTAAAGCCGACATTATACACACAAGTACTAGAATGCAGTGAGCTTTCATGCCATTCTCTCAGCTTGTTCTGGAAAAAAATGGGTGAAGCCGTACCATGTCAGCCTCGAGATTTGTGACCGCTTATGCTAGCTCAGGCAGCAATCTACTGATCCATACGTTATTAACAATTAACATAAACGGGAACATAAGTGCCAATCACTGCGTGTTTTAAAAGCTGCTCCAAAGGGTGGATGTTTGTTGTGCTTTGTAGCTGCACTGCTCGTTCGAAAAGAAACCTGGGAGTATGCTCGTGTCCATCAGCACTTGCTGTAGGACAATTTTATGCCTATGCGTGTACGTTTGTGTTTGCATGTGGGCGTGTGTGCATGGGTGCTCGAGCGTGCCTATGTATCGTCCAGGTAAGGTCTTACGGGATCACACGGAATGCTGGCTTGACCTTGCCACAATTGCTACTAGTGGATTTAAGAAGCTTATCGCTGGGGCTGATCGATTCGCTGGTCTAGATTGTCTTAAGCAGACCACCTAAAACCACCAGTGAGCCAGTTGTCATCTGATCTCCTCGAGCTAGTCGTGAATGTGATGTTGATTTGTTATGCCACCATTGATATCATCGGTGCCTGCAATGCTTGTCGACTGACTGCTCGTGGTGCATTTCTGGCTGGCAACTGTAAACCATATGCTATCGTGACAAACTCTTTGTCGTTGTTCTTTTTGTACCAAAGGTTCAGCAGGCCACGTAGAGGCAGAGGTGACGAGGTATGTCTTACTGCTCAAGCAGTTACCACCACATGTGCTCGGCTGCTTTGCGCTGCTCCACATGGAGAGATGCTGATAAGCTCTTGTTTTTTACGTTTAGATCAGCAATCTCGTGGACGATGAAGAGGTGTGCATTCTAAGGATTGCAAACGCAAATGTTTGTTATTGTGGTCGCATCCTTATTGAAATGATACTTGTGCTTTTTGTCCTTCACTGGTGCAACCTTTTCCTACATGTCATTTTTTCTTTTTACTAATTTCCTCATAGCTTACTGCTTATAGCTGGTGCAAAACTCTGCAGCTAGGCTTGTCTGTCGTGAGTGTCGCAGTTGCCACATCACACCACTTCTCGCCGACCTGCACTGGCTACCAGTCAAGCAGTAGATCGACTTCAAGGTTATGTCACTCATTTTTAGGTCCCTTCATTCTTTGGCTCCACCCTATCTGTCAGATATACTCCCCCAGAAGGCCAAGCATCGTAACAGCCAGTTTTCGGAAACTAACTGTTTACCTATACCTCCTACAAATCTCAAATCCTTTAGAGACCATGCATTTAGTTCATATGCTCCCAAAGCCTGGAACTCACTTCCGACTTGCGTTACGACATCCCCTGACTTGACCACATTTAAAAAGAACTTAAAAACACACCTATTTAGGACAGCATTTAGTGGGTCCCTGTGATTCGTCCTTGATGTGCTTATTCGTGCTGATACTGTGCATACTGCCACTAACCACATTTGCATGCTGACCCTGTGCATGTCACCCCTAACCATGTTATTCATGTTGTCTGTTTATTTAGCATGATATTACTCACCATTCAATTGCATTTCCCTTTGCAGCCATTGTAAAGCACCTAGAAAGAGATTGATATCTCTGAGGGCGCTTTATCAAGTGTATTATCGCCGACCTGCACTGGCTACAAGTCAAGCAACGGATCGACTTCAAAGTTTTGTCGCTCACTTTTAGGTCTCTTCATTTTTTGGCTCCAGCATACCTCTCAGATCTACTCCCCCACCAGGCCAAGCATCGTACCACCCGCTTCTCGGAATCCAACAGTTTACCACTACCTCGTACAAACCTTAAATCCTTTGGAGACCGTGCATTCAGTTCGTATGCTCCCAAAGACTGGAACTCCGTCCCGACTTGCGTCAGAACATCCCCTGACGTGACCACATTTAAAAAGAACTTAAAAACACAACTATTTAGGGCAGCATTTAGTGGGTCCCTGTGATTCGTCCGTCATGTGCTTATGCATGCTGACAGTGTGCATGCTGCCACTAACCACATTTGCATGCTGACCCTGTGCATGTCACCCCTAACCACATTGTTCATGCTGTTTATCAAGCATGATTTTACTCACCATTCAATTGCATTTCCCTTTGCAGCAAATGCAAAGCGCCTTGGAAGTGATTGAGTTCTCTGAGGGCGCTTTGTCAAGTGCATCATTTTTATTATTATAATTTTTACTGCCAATTATGCATATATAGTAGTTTAGGTTTAGTGAGCACTTTGGAAATCAGCAGCATAACAGCTGGCATAAACAATCATAACATAACATAACCATAACAACCATAACATAACCATGACCAGCATAACAGCTGGCAATCAACAGCCTTGTACGCCTCGTGTCTCTACAGTCACAGACGGACATAAGCACTCACATTCATCAAAAGGTCTTTGGGTTAGAGCGCTGGGCTTGAGAAGTACTTGTTTCTTTTCTTTACTGCCTACATTTACTTTTCTTAAATAATCTGCATGAAATGCCGTCGAAATTCTTTCTTGGATTGCAATGAACATTCTCAAGCTGAATGACGATTAAACAGCCATAGTAGTTTTTGGCAAGTCTAGAGTTGCTCAGAAATTTGACAGCCTAACGTGCCAAAATGGCTCGGCCAGCAAATCTTCTTTAGCCTCTGCTCGGAACCGGAGTGTCCTTTTCTGAGGTGACTTTTCACTAGATAACAACCTTAGCTTCTCATTCACGTCTATCTTCCTTTTACCTGCGTGGCCTCGCAGAAATTCGGCCTAGCTTAGATAAGAGCATCGCAGCCTAGCTGGTCCATGCATTCATGACGTCTTTTGACTCTAGATTAATGTAATTTGCTGCTTGTAGGTCTTCTTGTCTGTACAATAAGACTATCGAGACTAATTATAGCGACTTGATATGACTTACAGTCAGTGTACAACTCTCGGCTTGTCTGCCACGAATTCCACAGGTACTTTGTTGCACATAAGTCAACTCACCCCTGCAGTCAGGGGCGGAGCCAAGATTTTCAGGTTGGGGCAAGGTATATCGCTCCTGCTCCTTGGGCCTCGGAAAAATTGCCCCGAGATAGAGGTACTTTTTTCTGTCCGTGGGGAGGAGGCAATTGCCCCCTCCCCCTGGCTCTGCCCCTGCCTCTGCCTGTACCACTGACTACCTTTAAAAAGAAGCTAACTGCTTACTTGTTCCTCGCAGAATCATTTGCCATCCAGCCTATGTGTAGTGCCTAGAAAGAGATTTAGTTCTCTTAGGATGCTCTACAAATTGGTTGCTATAATCATTAGTAGGAATTGAGATGGTCTGCATTGTCACTATCCAGCTGTATTGTCGCCGAGCTTAGCTAGACCTTTGTGACTGCAGTGCCTTTTGTCTTATGGCTGTCACCCAATGTTGAATATTTGCTGGTTAAGTGCATGGTAAGGCTGTCACTCGGTGCGGCAAACAGGCTGCCACTGTTTGTAGTATTCGTGTCTGATCCAGATGCCAAATTCGTTGTAATTGGTGTTCGCATTATTTAATTGTGCCTCTTGAGTTTTCTATTTGCTGTGTTGCTGGGTTCGCGAATCCTCATTCCGTTCAGCCATTTCTTATTATGACAGGTGGCCATCTGCGTGGCACAATCAGAGCGTGGCACAATCAGAGCGTGGTACTTAGTGAGAGCAGTGGTTGCGTTTTGCTCGGCTCTAGGGTGTGCGCTGAGCAGTGCTCGCTGGTCTGCATGAATCGACTGCAGTTGGGACGATTCATGATTTAGCGCTGCATGATCTCCTGCTTGGCCTTCAGCTGTATAGCAAGTGTTGCCACTTGTCAGTGTGCCTATTTTAATGTTACACAAAACCATGCAACTTTACTCAGTCTTACAGTGGTCAACTGTATTCATATGTGCAAGCAGCTAAGACCCGAGTGTCTTGATATTTCTCTTGGCGATTTTTAAATGATTCGACATTCTTGTCTAGCTGTCGTGATAGCCCTGCTGAATTGTTACTTTAAGCGTGCTCACTGAACATGCTTTTCTCTTTCAGGATGGTCTCGTTATTGATGAACTGGCCGGAGCATCCCTGCCTGTGTAAGTCCCGTTCTTATTGAAAATATTAGATGATCACGTCTGCTTGATTTATCCCCCCTGCTATGCTATGCTGAATACTTTAGGTACTGCATCATAGCAGCAACTGTTGTTTCAGCACTTTGCTTTACACATGTGCACACACTCGCATGCAACCACGTATCCCAAACACACACTCAAACATACACTCACACCCACTGCTTTTAGAAGAGACTGTCGGGTGTTGCCATTGGCATCATCTAGTTAACAGGTTTGGATTGCTTTATTGGTTTCCCTTCTGTTCATTAGTTTGATTTTTACTTTTGCTTTTCGATCTGAGGTTCCAACCAAATGCAAATTGCAATTGTATGCAATAATATTGCAATTATCTTGCAATTTTAGAAACAGCAAACATTTTTGAGCCACTATGTGTATTTGCCACCTTTGCTAGGCCAGCCGACTTTTTAGGCCACGGGGTAGCTGGTCGTGGATTTGTTTTAACTGGTCTCAGCTGGCCTGTAGTGCAGCATCGTTGACTTGATTGGCATCCCTATTTCCACTGCCCTGCATCAGCGATGCATAAATCTGCTGACGCCACATATAACTATCATCATAAATGAGTCATTAGTCTCAGGTCATGATCCAGGACCTTTCAAAAAGGCCACTACTCAAGAAAGCAACACTAGACCAAGATCACTTGAGCAACATTCGTCCAGTCTTCTGTCTACCGATCCTATCAAAGACACTGTAACAAGTCATGGCAGACCTGCTGAACTCATATATTGAAACTTCAAACCGTGCTAGTAAGTTCCAGTCTGGTTTTAGAGCTAATCACGGTGCAGAGTCAGCATTGCTTTGGGTGTATAACGATCTACTTAGGAATGCAGACTTAAGTAGAGTATCTCTGCTTGTTTTGCTCGATCTGTCGGCAGCTTTTGATACTATCGATCACCGAGTCCTTCTTGAGCACCTCTCATCTCGCCTGGGCATCACTGGCACTGCACTGCATTGGTTCAGGTCCTATCTCAGTGGGAGTATTGATGTGTATGGACAAAGATCGTCCGAGGAACCTCTTAAGTATGGGGTACCTCAAGGCAGGTTCTGTGCTTGGTCCGATTCTTTTCACGGTTTATACTCTCCCTCTTGCCGATGTGATTGCCAAGCACAGCCTAGGCTTTCATTTCTATGCAGATGACACTCAGCTGTACATTTGCTTTGATCCCTACCAGTCCTCCAGCATGTCGAATTCTCTCAACTCCTCTGCTGCTGCATGTATCGCGCTGGTTTTTTCCAGCGGCTAATGTGCTTGCCCCGACCAGGTATGGTGGAGGTCATGTTCTCGAACCCCGTGGCATATGTGAAATGCCTAAGCAGAGATTAAGTTGTCTTAGGATGCTATGTAAGTGAATTGTAATGATGTGACCTGCACAAGGATAGTGGCTAACTTTCTTAAATTAAATGATAATAAAACCAATTTACTTGTTATGGGCAAACCAAATGTAATCCAGAAATTTGAAAACCAAACGCTCAAAATTGGCTCTGCCAGCATATCTCCTGTTGAATCTGCACGAAATCTAAGGTCACTTTTCTAAAGTGACCTTTCATTATATGACCACATTAGCCCAACAGTCGAGTGTGCCTACTTTCTGCTGCATCACATTGCTAAAATTCGGGCTTACTTAGACACCTAGGGATACCACATCTGAAATGGTCCATCCATTGTGACATCCTGTCTCACTGCTGTAACTCACTGCTTGCTGGTCTACCGATCTGTACAATCAGGCGCTTACAGCTGGTGCAAAACTTTGCAGCTAGGCTTGTCTGTCGTGAGCGGCGCAGTTGCCACATCATACCACTTCTCGCTGCCTTGCACCGGCTCCCAGGCAAACAACTCATCGACTTCATCGTTCTGTCACTTACTTTTAGGAACCTCGTTCTTTTTCGTCAGCCTGCCTCCTAGATCTACTCCCCCACCAGGCTAGGCATAGTTCCGCCTGCTTTTCAGAATCGAATCGTACACCTACTCCTCTTACGAATCTCAAATCCTTTTAAGACCATGCCTTTAGCATTTATGCTCCCAAAGCTTAGAGGTCATGGATGCCGACTGGCATCACGACACCTACTGATCACGGCATCCCTTGACTTGTATGCATTTAAAAAGAAACTAAAAATGCATCAATTTATTACAGCATTTAGTGAGTCCATGTGATGCGTCTTTTGGGTGCTTATGTGGATGCCGACACTGTGCGTGCTGCCACTAACCATATTTGCTTGCTGACCCTGTGCACGTCACCTCTAACAATGGTATTCTTCTTGTCATTGAGCATGGTGCCACTAACCATTCGGTCGTGCTTCCTGTGCAGCAAATGTAAAGTGCTTAAAAAGAGATTAAGTTCTCTGACGGCGCTGTAACCAGTGTATTATTATTATTATCTGGACAAGCCTAGTCCGGGGTGTCTACTTAGAAACCAGAAAACTTATTTATTCAAACCATGGTACACCCTGAAGCATCTCTGGAGCTAAGGACTCTTCTTCGTTTATTTGACCGTTTCTTTTCTGCTAAGATGTGTGACAGAGCACCGACGTTATGCGACGTTACATGCTTGTAAATTCAGAAGTAGTCGTCAGGGACTGGCAAGCTTCACCGTCCACATCATGGGTCCGAGTCCTGAAGCAGACAGTCCTTGATTGCCTGCTTCAAGCTGGCTGATTGCCTCAAAGGCACTTGTGCAGCTATGTCGATGAGGCTATTTAATCAGTAGACCTTTACTTTATTTTAATTTTAGCATACACCCAGGTACAATCGCAGCTACACCTTAGTTATTGAAAATTAAAGAGCAATCGTATACGCTTATGCCTAAGCTGCAATTGCTCAGCGGGCAAATACCAGCAGTTAAACTGACTTTCCCCAGTCCCGATCACTCTTTTTTATTCTTCGTTCCACTGAGAGTTAATCTATGCAGTATTTAAACTAATTAAATACTGCATAGAACATACCTAATTAAACAGTGTGCTATTAGAAGCCTGCTCATAACTGTTTCATATATCAGTGCGTAATTCAATGCCCAATTTCAACTCTGAGAGCATGTTGCAGCTACATTTTGGCAAGTTATCTCTCTTGGTTATCACTTTGACGCGCCTATCTTGGCTATACTATCCTAGCAGCTCTATAAATTTTACAAAGGGCACAGTGTAAGCCGACTCGTGTTTGCAAAGTGATTAATGGACTCGTGACTTACATTCAAAATTATGAGCGTTGATTGTCCCATTAGGTAAATCCTTACATGACTTGATATGGTTTAGGAGGCTGATAAATGCTGATAGTGTGTGCCTCTGTTGAAACGGGTTGGTAAAGGGATGGCTACCTGCCTTACAGCTACCTGCATTTCATAACTAAACACACAGTCAAAAAATGCGAGGCGGAAATAAACCTAATAATACCGAAATAATACCGAAAAAAAGGCGAAAAATGTCCTTGCAGTATGGGAATGCCGGCTGTGGTGGCTTTAAATTAGTTTGGGTAATAAGAGGGTTTTCTACGACGCCAGGCATACCAAAGTTAGGCAAAGCATATCAGAATATTTATTGAAACCCCAAAAGCAAATGCATGTGCTGTTGATATGAGTGCATTTACTGTGACACCGGCCCACCATGATTAGCTCGACCTCCCTTGCCAGGCCAGGAATAGAAGCTACCAGCTTCTGTGCTGTGTCGCAAATGTAGCACATTCCAAAGACCCCGAGTTTTACTAATAAGGATGTGTCAGTGAGTGCTTTACCGAAGTCGTTGTTGGTCAAGAAAAGTGGATTTCAATCTCAAATACTCTATTTGGGGGTCTTTGCACTTGGTAGCAAGATGATGACCCTAAGCGAACTGACTGGCCTGTGAAGTAGTTTCTGGATGAATCCTTATTTGGTGCTGGTGCAGTGGCTCAGCAAGCCGTCTGATTTGAACCCTATAAAACTACTATTGAGGAGGAATATCGACAGGCAGCTGAGGCCACACTCACCAACAGCATGTGTTATTGTTCTTTTAGGGTTTTTAGTAAATATTGTTACATATTTGGCATAACTTTAGTATGCCAGGCATACTAAAGTTATGCCAAGTATGTAACACTATTTATGTAACGAATTTATGGCTGCGGCGACCATACTGTGAGTATTTGTTTGTGCCTGAGTGTAGGTATATAAGCAAATAGGCATCAAATGAAACTTAGATTGGGATGGTAAATCTTTGCTTCATTTGCCATGCAACGCCAAATCTAGCTAAGAAGTATCCCATCGTAGCTGTCTCTGTCTATATTTCATTTTGGCTTGACCTAGATTAGCATTTCTTTTCTTGGCTTATGGCATACAGCTGGCAAATTACTTGTTTTAGAATTACTTATCTGCAGGCAGATTTGAGAAAGTCGACCTTTCACTGTCGATGCCCATTTATGAAAACAGACTCGATAATTAAAGCTGCAGCCTCAAAATAATTAAATTTGTTGCTATCATATTTATATCAATGATCGACATGTACTGATAATAGTAATACATTTGTGTAGCAATCTCAGAGAACATTACATATGCTGTAAAGGAAGCATGAGGCAAGCGACTTGGATCAGAGAAAAAGCTCAAAGACTTAGGACTTTTTTCGAGAACCACTCCCTACTGAATGGGATCGTCCATGCAAACAATTGACTTGCAGAGAGGATTGCCACGTGTTGTTGTACTTATCTGCTAAGACCTCTTCTGGACTGCTTTTGCATGCTCGGTAATTGATCGTTGGAATTTGTGTGCTCCCACTTGGTTGAATTCTTCACTCTTTAACTCTTCCTATTACTTTGTGCCCAGCTGAGGATGTTGCAAGTGGCTCATGGTCGCGGTGTGCAGGCTTTGTTGAATCTGCTGCTGTTGTGTTCAAAGGCTTCCCTTTCTAAACATATATTGTGCTCTTTTGTTATCAGTGATGCGACATTTGCTGTGGCTCCGACCGTTCGGCTTAGGTTCCGTTATTATTAACACTTGTTTTTGTCGTATTACCTTCGGGCGATTAAAACAATTAGAAGCACCAAGCATTAATACAATAATAATACTAACTCTTTTCTGTAACACTTACTGTGATCTATGTCGCTTTCTAGGCACTGTACATGTGCTGCGATAGGCAGCATTCTGATGTACAAGGCAGCCAACCATCGAGGCTTCTTGCAATGTTAGCTCACGGTAGTTCACACGCAACTGTTTCAATTATCATCTAGCCGTTTCTGTGGCATTTACCGACGAATGTGTCTTGAGGGACGACATTGGTCAAGGAACGTGTTTAGAGGAAAGAAGTTCATATTGATGAACTTTCTGTGCGGCGACTGCACTGCAGCAAAGTTTACATAAGTAGAGCTGTGCTTAGCAACTGTTAGATTAGGCTATTGAACTGTTGGATCCAACGTCTTGTAAGAGAAGTCAATCGTTATGACATCTGAGCATTGCAGATTTTGAATCCGTCCTGTTAATCATTTTCAAGAGTACTGAAAGTTACAAATCATTCGTCGAAATTGGTTATCGGCTAGGGAATAGGTCCCTCGTGGCACAAGGTCTGATAATAATAATCAAGATAATATTAATAATCAAGATAATAATAATATAATGTACACATATATAATATAGTTCATTTGTTTAGCATCCCACGAGAACTTTATCTCTATTCAAAAGCGCTTCACATGTGCCTCAGGGCTCGAGCCCACGACCTCAGCCAGACCTTGTTCGGGGCGAGCACCTTAACCCATGGGCCACACCAGCTCAGCATAATAATAATGATGCATTTGATATAGCTTCCCCAGAGAACTCAGTCTCTTTCTAGGCGCTTTACATCTGCTGCACAGGAAGCACGACCGAATGGTGGGTGGTAGCATGCTTAATAAACAACAAGGATGACAAGTTTAGGGGTGACATGCACAGGGAAGCATGCAAGGCTTACTGACCTGCAGCAAGGCAAACATAATAATAATAATAATAATAATAATAGTAAAAATAATAATGCACTTGATGTCCTCAGAGAACTCTCTCTAGGCGCTTTACATTTGCTGCAAAGGGAACCGCGATTGAATGGTGAGTAATATCATGCTTGATAAACAACATGAATAGCGTGGTTAGGGGTGACATGCACTGGGTCAGCGTGTAAGTATAGTTAGTGGATATGAACTCTGTAGACTGCGAGACGTACCCTGATTTCTCTCTGTTGCTGGCATATCTTTTAATGGCATATCAGAGCCCTTTGAAAATTTAGCTGTCAGCTCTGATTGTAATCCCGTCCAGCTGCCAAGATATACCTAATACTAGCAGCCCATCGCACGACTCACACTGCTCAGGACATGTACTAAAGCCTTCCTAGTTTCTCTACCTCCTACCGAGCTGGTTTGATCGTACGAAATATAGCCAGTCGTTCAGGCGGATCACAGTTACTCTGACAGCCATTTCTGGAGCTGAACTGGCAGCTTCTGGCCTATACCTTTCCATTTCCACGAGCTGTAGGTGCTTACAGAGCTAGCCAGTCCAGGATCGGCTGAATTCGATTTGTTCACGTGCTACTGTGATTTCTGCCGCGACGGTCTTGCTCAGAGCTTGCTACGTCTACGAACGGTTTATCTATCGCCAGCGCTCAATTGTGTAAAGTTCACTTCTAGAAAGAGAACTACTAGTTCTCTACTGTCACTATGCAAAGGACTGCTATTGCTCCCCGTCGTAGTCCTTGCCATGAGCCTGGTACCATGGCGGCAGGTGCATTCGGCAGCCAGAGCACTGTCACAGTTTGCCCTCCCGGCCCTGCCCCTGACCCTGACCGGAAGATTTAAAGCTGCCGCCAGCACTAGCTCGGCAGCTCGCTCTTGCAGCGCCGTCACAGAGCGGGAGAAGCTTCTGCTGCGATCCAGGAACTACGAGGCTCTCATGAGTGAGCAGCGAGCACTCGATGCACAGATCGACGAGCAGGTGACCAGCGTGGCGGCGGCCGCCTCTCCTCCTCCTCCTCCCTCGGGCGCGCCTTGCCCACCCCAACCTCTCAGGTCGGCCGCCTGGTGTGCCTGCCTGCCTGCCTGCCTGCCTGGTGTGCCTGCCTGCCTGCCTGCCTGGTGTGCCTGCCTGCCTGCCTGCCTGGTGTGCCTGCCTGCCTGCCTGGTGTGCCTGCCTGCCTGCCTGGTGTGCCTGCCTGCCTGCCTGGTGTGCCTGTCTGCCTGCCTGGCGTGCCTGCCTGCCTGCCTGGTGTGCCTGCCTGCCTGCCTGGTGTGCCTGCCTGCCTGCCTGGTTTGCCTGCCTGCCTGCCTGCCTGCCTGGTGTGCCTGCCTGCCTGCCTGGTGTGCCTGCCTGCCTGCCTGGTGTGCCTGCCTGGTGTGCCTGCCTGGTGTGCCTGCCTGGTGTGCCTGCCTGCCTGCCTGCCTGGTGTGCCTGCCTGCCTGCCTGCCTGGTGTGCCTGCCTGCCTGCCTGCCTGCCTGGTGTGCCTGCCTGCCTGCCTGCCTGCCTGGTGTGCCTGCCTGCCTGGTGTGCCTGCCTGCCTGGTGTGCCTGCCTGCCTGCCTGCTTGCGCATCTGCCGAGCCGCCTGCGGCAGCTGCGGCTGTAGCTTGCAGCACCGGAAGCAGCCGAGGGCTACTCCTCGTTTCCCGGCCAGCCGTGGGGGCCGCGCTGCTGGTCGAAGCCCCCGACTGCCTGAGACTGAACTGACTGAGCCTTCCCGTTGTAGTTGCGTCGTCGCGAGGAAGAGCTGCGTCGCCAGGAGGAGACCACTCGCCGAGATGCTGCTGCTGCCACCTTTGCCACTCCTCAGTACGGCCAGCGTGGCCACCAGGCAGCGTCGATGCCGGCAGCTGCCGGCGGTGACATCGCTGCCGCTGCTGACGGTCAGGCGTGGCATCATTGGGCGCAGCAGCGACTGCCGGCGCTGACGGGCGAAGCTGGGGCCGCGCCTGCAGACCCCGGCCGCGCTGATCGCTGGCTGGGCGACGACGGCGAGTGGAACGTGTGAGTGGTGCTGCTCGACCGACTAGGGAGCGCAGTGTGCCGCCGGCCCAGCCTAGCGCTCGGCCTTCACCTTTGGAGGGCAAACAGTCGGAAGCCAGTGGGCCGTGAGGGCTTCACTGGAGCTAGGCTCTAGCCGTTTGTGCTCGTGTGGCTAATGAACGAGTGCATTCCGTTACTTGGCATGTAAATTTGAGTGCTCCTGCTGCATGGTGAGGGAGCTTTAAGAGCTGGTATGCAAAATATGTAAATTAAGATGTCCTGGTTTGGCCCAGGGGTAATGTGCTGGCCTTTAACCACCAGGGTTGTGGGCTCAAGCTATCTGTCCTCAATAAAATAGCCTTAATAGGGATTCAGTTCTTTCCGAGTGCTATACAAAAAAATAATTATTTGTTCGAGTCGGCATTTCTTGGTGTTCACTCGAAGGGGGCAAATAGCTGGTTCTCGGCGGTTAATCTTGGATGCATTTGCCTATGCAGAGTAAAGCCAGTATTAGATCATCAGTAGCCATGCCATTAAAGCTGCATCTGCACCAGCAAACGTTTGGGATCAAACAGCCGTGACAGTTTATCTAGTACTACCTAGTCTCGAACCAGCCGTGTCTACACTGTGTAACAAGTCGGAGTCGAGACTAGCCTCGTTGTCGGGCTGTAGATGGTACTTCTCCCACTTAGCATTGGAGAAGTCTCGGGGGTAAAGTCGTAAAAGGTTGAAGGTCGTAAAGTTTCCCTTTTGGTGGCGAATCGAAATTGAGCAGTCTATATACGGACAAGTATCTTCTGCTTCCTATCTATGCCTGTATGCTAGTCCTTTATTCGGCACCTATCTTGATTAATAAATTCCTGCATTCTGAACTGTTGCAGTCCCACAGCCTGGTCTCCCCCACACAATGCATTTATGAAGATGCCATCTATTTTGTTTTTGGGTCTGTTCCTGATTGGTCGGCTGCCTCGGAAGTCGCCGATGTACTGCCAAGAAATAGTCCGCCTGATAGTTCTTCGAACCCGGCCCCCGAGACTCTGAACTTTCCTGTCAGCTTCCTGTGCCCACCCCTTGCCAGTCTAAACATATGACATAGCCTCAAATTTTCAGGTGTCTCGGCTCTTCAAGCTCGTCAGTTTAGGCACAATTTAAGCCAAAAGGAGTTAGTTGGAAGTTTATTGGCACGAGGTTGAGCTCCCGTCTTGACTTCTGCAAATCACTGCTTGCTGGCCTACCGACATGTGCACTCAGGGGCTTACAGCTGGTGCAAAACTCTGCAGCTAGGCTTGTCTGGCGTGAGCGTAGCAGTTGCCACATCACACCACTTCTTGCCGACCTGCACTGGCTCCCTGTCAAGTAACGGATCAACTTCAAGGTTTTGTCGCTCACTTTTAGGTCCTTTCATTCTTTGGCTCCAGCCTACCCATCAGATCTACTCCCCCACCAGGCCAAGCATCGTGCGAGCTGCTTTTTGGAATCTAACTGTTTACCTATACCTCGTACAAATGTCAAATCCATCCTCTCGTGCATTTAGTTCGTATGCTCCCAAAGCCTAGAACTCACTGCCGACTTGCATCAAGAATCCCCTGACTTGACCACATTTAAAAAGAACTTGAAATAGCATCTATTTATGACAGCATGTAGTGGGTCCATGTGATTTGTCCTTTATGTGCTTATGCATGCTGACACTGTGCATGCTGCCACTAACCACTCTTGCATGCTGACCCTGTGCATGTCACCCCTAACCATATTAGTCTTGTTGTTTATCATGCATGATACCACTCACCATTTGATCGCGTTTCCTTTGCAGCAAATCTAAAGTGCCTAGAAAGAGATTAAGTTCTCTGAGGGTGCTTTATCAAGTGTATTATTATTATTATTATTATTATTATTATGTAGGTATCATATTAGACTAGTTTCGAAACTGTTGTCTATTTAGAAACAGCACAGTCGTGTGTCTGCTAAGGGTGCTGTTTAGCATGTGGACGTCGCACAGCTTGCAAGAACTAGCAAACAACAGCCGTACTAAAAGCTAACTCACCTTCTCTATGTGTTACCACTACCATGAAGTTACTATTTTAGTAAAGTTTAGTTACTAAATTATAATAATAATAATAATAATAATGCACTTGATAAATCGCCTCAGAGAACTTAATCTCTCTCTAGGCGCTTTACATTTGCTGCAAAGGGAAATGCAATTGAATGGTGAGTAAAATCATGCTTGATAAACAAACTAAATGAATAATATGGTTAGGGGTGACACGCATAGGGTCAGCATGCAAATGTGGTTAGTGGCAGCATGCACAGTGTCAGCATGCATAAGCACATCAAAGACGAATCACAGGGACCCACTAAATGCTGTCCTAAATAGGTGTTTTTAAATTCTTTTTAAATGTGGTCAAGTCAGGGGATGTTCTGACGCAGGTCGGGAGGGAGTTCCAGGCTTTGGGAGCATACGAACTAAATGCACGGTCTCCAAAGGTTTTAAGGTTTGTACGAGGTATTTCTAGACTGTTGGATTCCGAAAAGCGGGTGGTACGATGCTTGGCCTGATGGGAGAGTATATCTGAGAGATAGGCCGGAGCCATAGAATGAAGGGACCTAAAAGTGAGCGACAAAACCTTGTAGTCAATCCGTTGCTTGACTGGTAGCCAGTGCAGGTCGGCGAGAAGTGGAGTAATGTGGCAACTGCGACGCTCACGACAGACAAGCCTAGCAGAGGAGTTTTGCACCAGCTGCAATCGCCTGATCGCACATGCTGGTAGGCCAGCAAGCAGTGAGTTGCAGAAGTCGAGATGGGATGTCACGAATGCACGGACCAACTTGGACGTGGTATCCTTAGCAATGTTATGAAGCTGAAAGTAGGCAGATTTGACTGTGGAGCTGATGAGGTCGTCCAAGGAGAGGTTGCTTTGGAATTCGTTAGTCACCGACGCCCTGTGTTGCTAACTGAATTGATTAGTTCCAGCGATCTGTCACAGAAGTCACGTGACATTTAGCTGCTGTTAAAATGGGTCTTCCGTCTGGATGCATAGATTTCTTGGCCATCTTTTTCCAGACAAAGGCTCTTCTTGCACGGCTGTTTCAGCAGTGCTGCCTCCTTTCTGTTTTGTGAAGGCAGTGACAGCTCTCGCCCGGTCCAGAGACGTTTCGGCTGGCTGATTAGAGATATTGCCAATCAGTGGACACTATTCACAATCGGGTGGCTCACAGAGCCTTTGCGAAAGACAGCCTGAAGGACGCCCTAATAATGCCATCAGCAGCAGCTGATAGCTGTAGAGCTGACGCTGTTTAGTAATGTAGCACTTGTAAAGCCTATACTGGCAAGTGAGTTGCCATTTATTTACTGTCTCACAGCCACTGTAAATTTATATTCATTGGGTGACCTTGTCAGTGGCTATTACACTGCTTGCTTGCCCCACCAAGGTCAAGATGAATGTATTTCATGGTCGAGGTCGTGGTCTCGAGTCCTGAGGTATTATGGGAAGCACCGGAATAGAGATTAGGGTCTAATATGACGGCGCCATACAGATGAATTGTATTTATTTTGATGACTGGCTAGATTGTTCGAGCCATTTCGACTGGCATTGGTTTACCCCAGTAACATCTTTTGACCGTGGTAAGCTGTGCCAGTGTTTGTTTCACATACTTTATGTGGCACAGCTTGCAGTGTTCACCTAATAGACTCGTTCGGTATCCCTCTCATTTTAGCAGTGCATGCAGGGCCGTGCAACGGTGGCTTCTTCCACCTCTTTTAGCCCCGAACATGCCTCTACTGGCTCCCCTACTTGTCTACCTGTCTATGTGAAGTGGCCAGAGATGAGAGAGAGAGAGAGAGAGAGAGAGAGAGAGAGAGAGAGAGAGAGAGAGAGAGAGAGAGAGAGAGAGAGAGATACGGTTCTCTTTGGGTGCTATGCAAATATCTAGCTATTATTACTTGCCAGCCTTTGTACGACAGCTTTGATAAAATAGCCTTATATTGGCTTGCTGAAGTTGTTGCTCCGTCCGTCCATGCTGCCTGCTGTATGTTGGTACTGGTAGCTGCATCCTTGCCATTATTGATACCTCCATTGATGCAAATTATAGTGTGACGTAACATGGAGCTTCCATTTTTTCCCTTACAGGGCCGGCGGCGAAGATGACTTCGATAACTTTTTAGACCAGATCAGCGTTAAAAGTGCTGCTGCAAGTGGAAGTACGTATATTGGCAATACGAGCATATAGACACACACACTGACACACTCACGCGCGCGCACGCGCACATACACAGAGGACACACGAACACAGGAACATGCGCGGTCGCATTAGTTATATATATATATATATATATAACTAAGTCGAATGAGTTATATATATATATATATAACTACGGTCGAATGAGTTATATGCATATATATATATGCATGTGTGTGTGTGTCATATAATCAGCAGACACAAGCCAATAATATTAATAATGGTCAGACATTTGCACAACACCTTAATGGAGCTACATCTCTTTCCGGGCAAGGTGCATATACTGGTGGAACGAAATACAAGCTGATATGACTGTACACCAATTAGTTAGTTTTACGCCAAATTATAACTTCAGCTCGTTTTATTGACATATCTCCAACAAGCTATATCATTACAATGCAATGTGGACTATAGCTCTACAAATATTGAGCTTGAACTCAAGTAGTAATTTTAGTAATTCAGGCTATCACTAAAACCTGGCTACGGGTTCCTCTGATGATTGTGAACACATTTCGTCTGATGGGACCTATTATAGAAGCGGCGACACTAGGCTTGGCTTGTCGTATCATGTAAATGACTACTCCCATCATGGTATGCAATGCGACTCTTTCCCTTTAGGCATGACAACTATATAAGCATTTACAATCTTCCGACAGGCGGTGTGTTTACAGAGAGGTTCGATTCGACTGCAATTTGTCTTAAGAATTAGTGCGGTTTCAGTGGAACAATGCCACTTAAATCCTTACACACAATTTATTATATAAGCCATTCCTGTCTTGCTGCTCGACGAGATCTTTAGGGACACATTTATCAAGAATCGGGCAAAAAAGAAGATGTGTAGAACAGATAAATGCAAAATCAAATCAGTAGAAGGTATTCTGCTATGATGGTGAGTAGTTTCTGGTTCTACAGTTTTCTGACGGTTTTGATAATTTGGGCCACTAGAAAGTCACAACTGAAGGCATTGCGAATTGGGATTGCTCCTCTGCTGTTCTTCTCAGACGCTACTGATCGGTGTACCTCATACAACTGACCTATGAAATTATCTTATCTCTGATTCTCTCCCAGGCGACATGTGAGGGAACCGGGTGAAGGTCTAGGGTACAGCAGCAGCCGATTGAGTGCTGCCACACCGGCGCCATTTTAGAAAGCTCTTTGTCCCTTTAGGTTCTTGCACTTAAAGCCCCAAGTCATTTGTTTGCTGTGTTAGGCAGTTAGTAGTTTCTGTATTGACCACTGCTAGTAGGCAGATAGCGATGTGGAGTCTCCTGCTACTACGCACAGGCTGTTAAACTTGCCGATTTCCACTTCACGGTCTTTTCTCTTGCTGGTCTGCTTTTTACAGACAAGCGCCGGATGCAATCGTCGACAAGAGGCACACACTAGCCTAGAATGACAGGGAGCCAATGACAGCAGATTAGAAATCAAAAGAGGTCAATAACACCAAGCTGAACGAAGTGCAATGCGAATTGGCATGTATGGGACACAGATCAAATTTTAAAAATTAAAAAAAGCTTTAACTTGAGAAGAGAAGTGAGTGGCAGGAGTAGAGAATAGAGGCAGGAGTGCCAAAAATCGAAAACTCTCTGCTCGAGGCTGAGCTAAGAGCTGGCTTGTGCTAGACTGTGATCAGAAACGGGTGAACCCAAGCCTGCTGCTTAATCATTAAGCTATGGTATGCGACCCTGGCTACTCATTGGTACTCACATCTTTGGCTCTAATAATGTCATGCCTAAAGGGAAAGAGTCGCATTGCATACCATGATGGGAGTAGTCATTTACATGATACGACAAGCCAAGCCTAGTGTCGCCGCTTCTATAATAGGTCCCATCAGACGAAATGTGTTCACAATCATCAGAGGAACCCGTAGCCAGGTTTTAGTGATAGCCTGAATTACTAAAATTACTACTTGAGTTCAAGCTCAATATTTGTAGAGCTATAGTCCACATTGCATTGTAATGATATAGCTTGTTGGAGATATGTCAATAAAACGAGCTGAAGTTATAATTTGGCGTAAAACTAACTAATTGGTGTACAGTCATATCAGCTTGTATTTCGTTCCACCAGTATATGCACCTTGCCCGGAAAGAGATGTAGCTCCATTAAGGTGTTGTGCAAATGTCTGACCATTATTAATATTATTGGCTTGTGTCTGCTGATTATATTTACAAGGCTCATATGACCGAGCTATCGAAACTCCTGTAAAAGCAACAACTAAATAATCTAGTTTATTTCCCATCAACAACCTTCGGTGGCCATGGAGAGGATGGTAACAGCTTGTTGCACTTTCCATGTTGCTGCTATTTATATGTGGCATTGATAAGGAACCCAGAAGTGTACTATATCTCCTGGGTAGGACGGCTGGATTTAAGATCTGATAATACATGTCATAGATGCTTTAAAAGTACTTTGTCACTTTACTCTGCAAAAGTAGACAGAAATTTCTGTTCATATGGGTATTTTACTTGCTCAAATACTGAGATACTATGAACTGCATCTATGCACCCAGGCAAAGGAGTTGCAGTGCTAGTGCAACCGCACCCAACTGGAGTGAAGTCGGGTTTTGCAGCAAAATGAGACAGCATTTGATATGCAGATGTTCCATAAAAATCGGTATGTGCTTCCGAGCTGACTCTTAAATGTCAGTGTGCGTCTTGAGAAACAGTTAGCCTTGGCATTGCGAAGTGCAACCTTTGGAGAGTGTAAATGGTCCGTCTGTTACGTAGGCGGCAAGGTAGGTAGGAGCCTGACCCTGAAGAGTTTTTAATATCACCATGTATGTCGTACGATGCGGTTGCTGCTCGAGTAGACGGTGGTGGAGATCTTAAAGCAACAGGAAGATTCGACTTCACAATTCTGCTCGTCAACAGTTGAACGGCACCCAATTCTAGCAGCAGCTTGTCCGAGAGCAAGCTACAAGCTTTTAGGCTTAGCTGCCAGCAAATACAGTTGTGGTTATCCTGTTTCGAGTCACCCAAGCGTTAGCAAATTCCTCCTGTAAGCAGCACATGCGATCTGGAAGTCATAGCCAACAACTAGTCGCAACCTGAAAGCACGAGATCACAAAATAATGAAGCCCGATACATTGAAACTACAAGCGCACCCTGGCTATGAATGCCGCAAGGCATGCGTATTGTGTAGGAGGTGGTCAATGCACAAGGCTAGTTGAAGGAAGGTCCTTGTGCCACTCTTTATAGTACCATGAATTTCACTATAGACAATGTCTTGTGTTATCTATTGTCGTCTGCTAAATTCCGTACGTTCACGAACTCCTGACAACTGTGCTTGCTCTTCTGGCAGTTGGTTTCAACTAACTTCCCATTACGTGTTATTGGTGTAAGTTGGCTGTTTCTTTCACTGCAATATATCGGTGCTCTCTTAAGAAAGTAGCCAGCCACACTTGCTTCGTTCAATCTCTCGTGTCTGCCTACCTCCTCTGTAATTGGATTCCCCCACATGTGCTCATTACTCTTCTGATGTTAGCCAGCTTTCGCCTGATCTCTTTGCCTGTCTTTGCTGTATCCAGAGCCAGTACAGGTGCCAGCTCCTGGCGCGGCTGGGTATCAGGACTCCAAGCTCGTGATCGGCGAGATCCAGGCTAGCGGCCACGAGATGGAGAGCAGCAGTCCACTTGAAGTGGTGTTTGAGAGTGCTCAGCCTTGACACGGGCAGTACGTATCTTATGCCTGAAGTATTCTTTGTTACTACCACAGCCGACTGCTAGCACGTTATGAAAAGCTATGCTGCCTTCAAGCTGTTTGGCCAGCCTGGAATATGCAAAGTCGATCTTCCTCCAAATGACTTGACCTTTGTCAAAAGCTGCCTTTTGCATTGGAAGGAGGGGCACCCTGCCCCCCTCGGCAACCGAACCAGCCACACCTTAATGAGTTAGACAAAACGATGGTGTCGGACGAGGTGACATGGTGGTACTTACGATTGAGATGGTGCCACCACTTTCAGCCACCATTTCATCGACGGTGTCATTTTCATACAGGAAATGTAATGCTTTTTTGTGGCTGATGGTTTGTCTGTGGGGTTGTAGCTTTTATGAGTTTCCCCGGCGCATTTTATTCTATTTCTGCCTGCATCAGGTTATAGGTATCTCCCACTAATCGCTACAGGAATTGCTAGCGAGATCCTTCGGCGCTGCTGTGCCAGACATTGAAATTGTATCTTGTACCATGCAAATGCTTTTTTCATTATAATGTCACATGTGTGCTCTCTGTTAGTTGCCCACGTCACATATGGTCTGGGTTACATATGCAGTATATGCCACCCAACTTATCGTTGGCTCCTGTATTTTACGGCGTCTCACAGCCTGTTTCTCGGTGCACAATGGTGACCCCTTTGGGGGGGGGGGTCGAATGACCCTTTCACAGGGGTCGCCTAAGACCGTCGGAAAACATGCATTTCCAAATTTCGAACACAGTAGTTTTATGATTGGGGGTCGCCCCAACATGAGGAACTGTATTACAGGGTCGCGGCATTAGGAAGACTGAGAGCCACTGCTTTAGAGGATACCCCAGGAATCTGTGCTTTGTCTGCATGTTTTTAAAATGTATTCTCCCTCCTGCCAATGTAACCCCCCCTATCACAATCTAGGCTTTATTAATTTTTATTCAGACGACAGCTATACTAGTGCTGTGACTCCTCTATGCATTGCAGCACTTCGATCTCTCTTAGCTTTCTTGCAGCATGTATTTCTGACATAAGCATTTGGATTGCAGCAAACTTTCTCCAATTGAATGAGGATAAAATCATCTTTCATGTTATGGAAAAATCGAGTGTTACTCGGAAATTGGAAAGCCCAAGACCCACAAGGGTCACGGACTGCATATCGGTAATCACATCTTCACGAAATCTGGGTACCCGTTCTAAAGTTAGCTTTCACTAGCTGATTCCGCACAACAGCTACACAGTGAAATCTGACCACTTTTAGTTATGTACCGTTGAATCTTGTGCCTGCTTAGATAAGGATCCCTCAGTCAAGCTGGTCCATGTATTTGTGGCGTCCCTGATGAGATTTCTGTAACTTTTCACTCGAAGGTCTTCCTGCTTGTGCAGTAAGATGCTTACAGTTGGTGTAAAACTCTGCCGCTAGGCTTGTCTGTCATGCTAATAATAATAATGCACTTGATAAAGCATCCTCAGTGAAGTCAATCTCTTTCTGGGCGATTTACATTTGCTGCAAAGGGAAACGCGATTGAATCGTGAGTAATATCATGCTTGATAAACAAGAATAACATGGTTAGGGGTGACATGCACTAGGTCAGCATGCGAGTGTGGCTAGTGGCAGTATGCAGTGTCATCAGGCATAAGCACATCAAGGACGAATCACAGGGACCCACTAAATGCTGTCCTAAATAGGTGCGTTTTTAAGTTCTTTTAAAGTGTGTTAAAGTCAGTGGATGTTCTGATGAAAGGCGGGAGAGAATGGTGGTACGATGCTTGGCCTGGTGGGGGAGTAGATCTGAGAGATAGGCTGGAGCCAAAGAATGAAATGACCTAAAAGTGAGCGACAAAATCTTGAAGTCAATCCGTTGCTTGACTGGTAGCCAGTGCAGGTCGGCGAGAAGTGGTGTAATAATAATAATAAAAATAATAATACACTTGATAAAGCGCCCTCAGAGAACTCAATCTCTTTCTAGGCGCTTTACATTTGCTGCAAAGGGAAATGCAATTTAATGATTAGTATTATCATGCTTGATAAACAAACAACATGAATGACATGGTTTGGGGTGGCATGCACAGGGTCAGCATGCAAATGTGGTTAGTGGCAGCATGCACAGTGTCAGCACCCATAAGCACATAAAGGACGAATCACAGAGACCCACTAAATGCTGTCCTAAGTAGGTGTTTTTATGTTCTTTCTAAATGTGGTCAAGTCGGGGATGTTCTGACGCAAGTCGGGAGTGAGTTCCAGGCTTTGGGAGCATACGAACTAAATGCACGGTCTCCAAAGCATTTGAGGTTTGTGCGAGGTATTGGTAGACTGTTGGATTCCGAAAGGTGGTGGTACGATGCTTGGCCTGGTGGAGGAGTAGATATGAGAGATATGCTGGAGTCAAAGAATGATAGGACCTAAAAGTGAGCGATAAAACCTTGAAGTCAATCCGTTGCTTGACTGGGAGCCAGTGCAGGTCGGCGAGAAGTGAGATGTGATGTGGCAACTGGGACGCTCACGACAGACAAGCCTAGCTGCAGAGTTTTGCACCTGCTGTAATCGCCTGATCGCACATGCCGGTAGGGCCAGCAAGCAGTGAGTTGCAGAAGTCAAGACGGGATGTCACGAATGCGTGGACCAACTTGGACGTGGTGTCCTCATCTAAACAAGCCCGAATTTTAGCAATGTTATGTAGCTGAAAGTAGTCAGATTTGATTGTGGAGCTGATGAGGTCGTCTAACGAGGTCACTTTGGAACATGGCACCTAGAGTTTGAGCTGATTCAATAGGAGATATGCTGGCAGAGCCACTTCTGAGCGTGTCTTTCCAATTTCTGAATCACACTGGGTTTGCCCATAACTATTAAGTTTGTGTTATCATCGTGTAGTTTTAGAAAATGACAAGAGCAGGCAGAAATGTCAAAAAAACCACATTATTCGCGTTTTAGGACGTACTGGCTTTCCATCCTGCACTGAAACTCCAAGCTCAAGGTTTCCTTAATTTCTTTGCGTGTTCCTTCATTCTCTTTTCTGGTCTTTTAGCAAAGGCTTGTGAGCCCGGTGACGAACTACACACATGGCGCCCCATCCAGTATAAGACACCCACTTTAGCTCCCTGTGATTCAGTGCCCGCAATCCAGCGCCCGAAGATATATGCCCCCCCCCCATTCTCTTGTCGGTTCGCCTCTGCCTTTTCTTGTAACTCAAGCCATTTCTGAGCCTCTAACCAACCTCAAGGCTTTTTTAGTCCGTGCCTTTAGTCGATTTGCTCCCAGTTCCCGGAACTCACTCCCGATTGATCTCTCGACATCCTCTGATGATGCGACATTTAAAAAGAAACTGAAAACCTATTTGCCTCACAGGATTTTCTTAGTCTGTGCATATTTTCTTTTGTGTGCTCGGTTTGGCCCCGTGGTTAAGGTGCTCGCCCCGACCTGAGTGCGGCCGTTGTCGTGGGCACGAACCCGTGGCATATGTGAAGCGCCTGAATAGAGATTAAGCTATCTTAGGACGCTATACAAACGAATTTTATTTTCAGCGTTCTGACAATGTGCATACTATCAGTTATAAATTGGCAGCTTTCTTCGCAGCATATATATAAAGTGCCCAGAAAGAGATTGAATTCTCTTAGATGCTATCTAAATGCTATCGACATTATTATTAATGAGATCAGCACCGAGAAATTGTATAAAAAACAGCAGTCGTATAATAATAATAATAGTAGCAATAACACATTGGTATAGCATCGTAGAATAGCACATGCCTCTTTTCATTCAGAGAATGCCCACGCCTACATTGAGTAAACTCCAATGCAGCGAGGCCATCTGTGGGTATCTCGGAATGTTTAAGGCACTTGCTAATAATGAAAGACGGGCACCGCAAGGACAGGTAGTTGAATAGATATTATGACGGTACGAACTTACGTCATGCAATATGAGTTCATTTTGGTCAGGCTGTTTTAACTAAAATGCATGGACATCTGATAAATGACCTCTCTTATTCGCGATAACTGGTCAGTGGGCCTTAATGGGCTTCAATTCACCGGGAGAGTTTCTGGTGTGCATAGTACGGAATGGCGACCTAGTTGGCCACGTTGTTTGTTATCTAATCGGCTGCTGGCAGTCAAATTCGAGTGAGCCTCGTAAGTCTTTGGAAAATCTCTACTTGTGCCAACAAGTCCCTGCCATCGCTGAGTCGGGCTGAAGTGTAGCCTTTAATAGCTAAGTAGCGTGTGCCTCGAGATTCATGTTGGGGGTTCGAAGCACTCTGGCTTTGCCTGTTAAGGCTTCTTTCTGAGTGCCCTAAAAAACTGAGGAGGCTCTGATAGTGCAGGAGAGAGTGAGAGGGAGATCGTTCGCCCGTAACTCAAGACTGCAGTTTAGGCAACACCACTCAACAGCTGTTAAATAAGCTAAGTAAAAAAAGCCCAGCTCTGACAGCATTCCAACTGATCAGGCACGGCCAGATCAACTAAGAAAAGGTTACGTAGGAGTCCAGATGTCAATAGGGATGGAGCAGCTATCCCCCGTGAAAGCCGATTGTTTACAGCAAGAAGCTGTCGGGTCCAGGGTGGGGCTGAGCTGAGGAGCAGTTTGCCCGCTCAGCATCGATGTGTCTGTGCAGAGCAGCCACTCTGATGTTGTATACATCATAAGCAGCGTAGGACTTCCGGAAGTGCACAGCTGCTGAGGCCCACTCCTTGTCTAAGGCTGCCGAGATAGGTACACGGCGATAATTAGCAATGGCAAGCAGCCAGAGATGTTGTGTTACTGTTATTAGGGTCTTGAAAAATGGTTGCTTAGACAGACACTTTCCTCTCACGCACCAATACTCCTCGTAGCCCAATCTTGTAAGTACCGGAGTTTGGTCATTAGCAGGACCAGGACTCCATTTATAACCCGAAGGCTCAATCGCAACAGTAGCGAATGTTGGAAATGGGGCTTTCATTGTGGGATCGTTTGAAGATCACTTTTGTATTGTCAAAGGAACTCATGTCGACGGATGCTAAGGATTAGACAATAGCTGTGTCGTAGTAATCTTTTGATGCTGGGTTTATGCATAATTGTGGGCATCATAAATTGTGTTAAATTTAGTACTTGGTATTGGCTAGTCACGACCACTACTTTTCGTTCCTCGTCTACTATTAGCTGCTGTTCTGTCATGTGCCTACATAAGTTACTATTCTGGACTTGAGCTTGTGAACAGCTTCCACGCATCAGTGCCGCTTCTAGTGAACGGCCACGTAAGTAAGGCTTTGAGTCGAGACATGTTCGTAGTTAATATATGCTGCCCGCTCGTTGGAAGCGCTCCAGAAACGTGGCTCCGAGGTCGTCATCTTTTACTGCTGTCAATTTCATTGATATTTTGCAGAGGACTCGCATCAGAAGTAAAAATTACGGTCCTATGATCGCCGAACCCATCCCGGATTCCAGATGACGTAGGGGAGAGGATCGGACTAGTGGGAATTTTTGTACACCCTGCTTTACCTGGGTGAGTCCTCGATGTGAACAATATAGACCAAGACTGGTTAAGATGTCTAGTCAATGAATAATGCCGGCGAAGTACTCATTAAGACCGGTGCTTATGAAAGAAATGAATTACAAATCAGCTGCTACTTGGGAGGCCTTTCTTACAACCTAGGATGCCTATCACCAGCGTAGGGACCATTTTTATAGAATTTAAGAAGGACTCAGTGGCATAAGCTTATGTGTTGCTCGCACTGTCGTTATCAAGACGGGGAGTTTTCTTGTACGGGACGTGATCCGAAGATTATCATTTGACTGGAGCAAATCTTTGCTTACTTTGATTGAAAGAACTTATTCAGATTCTCCTGCATGGGATTCAGACTAATTGGTTCAGAAATCCATGCAACTGACTGAACATGGAACGTCTTAAAGGGTAGCTATGAGCAACAGTGTGAGGGACGAAATTACCGGCGGCCAAAGCACGATGCTAAACAAGTATCTGTCCCGAACTAGGAGTGACACGAAGGCCATGAAATGAACAGCGTGACAAGAGAAGGTTCTCCTATTTGTGCAGTACATATGCAAATTGATTAAAAGTCATTTCAGGGAGAACAGCAATCGACACGGGCGATCACTGTTGAACTATTAGCCAACTGGAAAGTGTCATGGATCCAGAAAGTGCCTCTAGACATCATTACCGATTCAAACGGGAGAGCATCTGGACCACATTGTGGCCAAATAGTCATTTTACAGGCGGTTCGTTGGATTGGTTGGTCAATTTGCAGCAAAATGCAACTGGCGCTGCTTTCCGACGGTCTGGCCAGAGTATTTTTTCTTTCCTTTTATGCCTAAATTCCTATTTTGAAGTAATTTGGGCAGGAATTAATGTGCCATTTGAATGATAGATGAACACTTCTGCTACTTTAATACTACTAGAAAATGAACTGGAGCTGGCTGTCGTAGTATGATTGTTTGTATTAACAATAATAACAAGAAATAATAATATATTTGTATAGCGTTCTCAGAGAACTCGGTGTCTTTTTAGGCACATTACGTATACTGCACAGGAAGAATGGTCAAATGGTTAGTGGTAGCATGCTCAATTACTTCAAACGTATCACGGTTAGGGGAAATATGCACAGGGTCATAATGCAGGTGTGGTTCGTGGCAGCAGGCAGTGTCAGCACGTATAAGCACACAAAAGACGAATCACGTGGATCCACTAAGTTCTATGATAAATAGATGCGCTTTTAGATTTTTTTAAGTTATCAAGTCAGTATATGCCGCGAGGCAAGTCAGGAGTCCCAAAGCTCCAAGCTTTGCGAGCGTCCGAACTAAAGGCACAGTCTCCATAACATTTGAGGTTTGTACGAGGTATTTCGGTCCCTTTGATTCGTCCTTCATGTGCTTATGCGTGCTGACGCTGTGCATGCTGCCACTAACCACACTTGCATGCTGACCCTGTGCACGCCACCCCTAACAATGCTATTCATGTTTTCATCAGGCATGATACCACTCACCATTCGATCGTGTTTCCTTTGCCGAAAATGTGAAGCACCTAGAATGAGATTGAGTTCTCCGAGGGCGCTTTATCAAGTGTATTATTATTATTGTAGGTAAACGATTAGATTCCGAAAAGAGGGTGGTACGATGGGGAAGTAGATCTGAGCTGGTAGGCTGGAGCCAAAGAATGAATGGACCTAACACTGTGTGAGAGAACCTTGAAGTAAATGCGTTGCTTGACCGGGAGTCAGTTTAAGTCGGCGAGGAGTGGCGTGACGTGGCAATTAGGACCCACACGATAGAAAAACTTAGCTGCAGAGTTTTGCACCAGCTCCAAAGTGCCTGAGTGCACAGGCCGGTAGACCAACAAGCAGTGAGTTGCATAAGTTGGGAATGGATGTCACAAATGCATGGACCAATTCAGACGTCGTATCTCTGTCTGAGCAAGCCCGAATTTTAGTCGTGTAGTGTAGCTGAAAGTATAGCTGGTTCAAATAACCATGACACTTGCACCAAATGTTTGATAGCAATTCCGTTATCAAGACTGCATTATTAATTATGATTTGACAAGCCCGGCTACAGCTTCTGCGAACATCGTTCCGGCTTCGGGCGGCGATTAGAGGTAAGTAATATAATCGAACAGGATAGCTTTGAAACTAAGCACGAATTGAATAGTCGGCTTTGGTGCCTGGCATTGTAGCTTCTATTTTATGAGTCGTCCGACTGTCTAGCTTCAACATTTGACGTTCAACGCTCGAGCGGCGAGTCAAGGAAAATTCTCATTCCTTTTCTTTTAAAATTGGTGACCACCGAGCATCTCAGCACGGGTTCCTTTACGCTTTATCTGCGCTCTGTGCCCGTCTCACAGGCTTCTCGCGTGTTTTGTTGATCGGCACTCGTTCTTCGCCTGCTCGCTGCACGTATTCGTTTCAGTGGACACTTCTGACCTTCTTTCTTCAAGTGGAAATTTTTCTTTTACTGCAGACGATGGCTGAGGCCTGTTTTGCAAGAAGCTGCTGAGATTCTGTCGATCAGCTGATCGATGCTGAACCCTGCCTGCGAGTCACACGGATCCATGTCGCACCAGCCGCAGGGGGAAACTCAAACTCTCGTAAGGGTCAATATGTCAGCTTGCAGCTATTCTCCAGTGATTGATTTGACTAACGCTGTAGATAAATGCTACTGAGTACGGACTCAGGTAAGCTTAATGGTGAACCGGTCGGCTGAAAGGCACGACGAGGCACCCGGAACGCGAGTCCAACCACGAATCTGCAGGGCAATTTGTTGAGGCGGCGCACGAAAGACTGATTTCGTGCCGGCGGCCAGTTCCTCCAGCATTGTAAACGGTTCGTGCTATCGAGTGGGCACGTCAGCTTTCAGCTGGACTGACGAGTCAACAGCTAGGATGAACAGGGTGGTCATGAACCTATCAATCAATGGACCAGTCACCCTATTTTGTGCTTTGCATGGAGCCTGCAACTACGACCTGGAGCGACTGGACTGATTTTGCAGTGTGGTCCTGGTTTACGAGCCAAATCCGTTACCCAGCTCGGCTCGTAGCCCGGATCGTACACAATCCGGATCGTGATTTCCTGATAGGGTACTGTGCGACAAATTCCAATTCATTACCGAGCCTGGCGATTAATCTAGAAAATAGTTCCGGCATTAAAAAAGCTAGTAAAAGACACTCATCGTTGTGTAAAGTGAGAGGTGTTCAAAAGAGCATTAAACGGAGGATTAAAAAGATTTAAAGTATGATCTGAATAATTTTCTTGTCTCCTGAGTCTTTACAGGACTCGTCTTTAGAGCAGCATTAAAAGTAGCCCAAGTTTTTACATTTTTGAGCTTTTAGAGACAAATTAAATGAAGAACTACGACCCAAAGGAAGCTGAACATTACCGACACTTAAACATTGGTGCGCACACTCACACAGCAGTACAAAAAATCTTTGAAAAACTATCAACAAAAAGAAACTCAAGAGCATAACAGACTTCTTAAGTCAACTTTTTTTGGTTGAATAACAAGAGGCAGCCGCACTTTTGTACTGCAATTTTGTGCGTGCGTGTGAATGCTCGTAAATGAACGTTATTCTATTCGGTCGGACGGTATGGCCAGCCAAGGTACCTCATATTGCCGAGCAGTCCTCGTCGGTATTCCATCTCTAAGGTTGTCTCCACTGGGCGGTGGGGAAGCGTGGGTTTTCTTCGCCCGTTGCTAAGGCTTTGCCCTACCCTCATCTAAGCCTTGCGCTGTAATAGCACCTTAATAGCTAGCATCTTCGAGGATCAGTGCTCACTAAATTGGCATGAATTCCTTGGCCTTCTGATTCTTTTTGGAAAGCCGTAACAGCTGATCGAAGCCTTTATTACGCCCGACACTTGCGAATGCTCTACAAACCCATTGGATTCGGTTAGCTATCCGGAGCTGCGTTCGAAATCTGAATAGCTTCTCGCCAAAACCGAGTGTCCGTAACCCTGCTTGTTAGCTACCGAAAGGCAGTCGTATTCCCGGAATCCACTGTATAAAGTTATTGCAAGCTACTACTGACCTCATCGTAAAGTTTATCTCACAGTCAAAGAAGACCATCAGCCCTCTAGAGCCTGTACGTATAATTCACCTTCTGAGATGCCTGCATTTGCTCCTGCTCTGCATAACTACGGCGTAATGAGTATGTCCTCAAATCTTTCCAGAAATTCTTGAGAGAGGTTGTTGCAAGACCACTCGTTGATTAGGAAGTAAATGCAAGACCAAGAGAACTTAAGTAACTTCCGCCCAATAGCCATATCGGCATCCTCATCAAAAATACTTCTACAAGCAGTGGCAGATCGGATAAGTTCTTATATAAAAACTTCCATGCTAGCAAATAAGTTCCACTCAAGTTCTTAGCAAATTACCCCACTGACTCCTCACTGCTGCGAATGCATGATGACCTTTCAGTAATGTTGACTTGAGTAGACACTCTCTCTTCTATCTCTGCTGGATCTATTGGCAGCGTTTGATATAATTGATTGCCTATTTCTACTAGAGGTTGTATTATCTCTCCACCGTTGCACTGGCACTTCGCTTATATAGTTTAGGTCCTATCTCAATAAGTGATTCTGAAAGATTTATGTCAAAGGCTGGTGAACCATTAAAGTAGGGAACACCCCAGGATAGATTCTGGGCCCTATTCTTTCCACAATTTATGCAGAATCTTACTGATATCATTGCTAAGCAAATCTAGTATTTGATTTTTTTAAGCGGATGACATGCATGTATGCAGGTTTCCTCCCCGCGCTAGAGAGCGGCCTCAGGCGACTCAAAGTGCTGTGCGGACCTTAACGTGACTTCTTCGTGAGACCTTCCGGTATTCCGGCGATATCTTCGCTGTGTCTTTGCATGAGCTATTCACGGATATACTTCTCAAAACAGGACCTGCTTAGCGCATAAGGTGCGATGCCGCCCTTATTCAATACCTACCTACATTGGTTGGTCAGTAAGAAACTCCCTGCATCCTGCGTCCGCCTTATCAACCGCTCAGCTATTAAAACCACGGACAGTCAGTTGAAAGCGCTGTTTAGAACTAGTTGTGGTAGTAGCTCATTCGCTGTGCCCCTCAAAATGATGACATGAAAAGTCCACCGTCGGCCGTTTCTAGGGCTCCCTGCAAATTCGTAGGCGTAGCGTCTGCCGCTCGGGCTACATATATACATACGGGCTACTAGCTGCCTAGCAAGCGAGCCACTTAATTGGCGGCGAGCACTCATTAAACGGTCAGTAAGTTAACCATCTACCTGGACCTGCCGTCGCAGTAGGCCGGCGAATGCTTAAAAAGCTTGCTGGTGCCGCAATAGTTCTAGACGGGTTTTAGCAGGCTTTGGACAGGCTTTTAAATTCTGCGTTTTAAATGCTTGCTCACTACAAACCAAGGGATTCCTTATCCACGATCAGGCTGTCCCTGAGGACCTGGATGCATTTCTGCAGATCGAGATGTGGGTGGCGACCTCCTCCTCCCGTGGCTGCTGAGACTGAGACCGCCCCTTCCGGGTTCTTGTTCTTTCAGTCCATGCGGTCGGACAAGGTCGGCGGCGGGGCTGCTATTGCTTTTTATGATTCGTTTGTAAACCTGCGGTCTCTCGCGTGAGCCATAGTTTGAATGAGTTGTCATTAGGTCCTCATTAAAGATCATGCCTCTGAAAGTTGTAATCTACCGACCTCATCGATCTGTAAACTTGTTTATGGAAGAGTTTTTGGAGTTCCTCACTAGAATATTTGTGCGTGTGAGAGTCTGTTATTGATCGTAGGTGATCTTAAAGTTCACGTTGGCAGCCCTAGTGACAGTCCGGTCGGCTCATTTCTTGACTGCCTGGAGAGCTACGGTTCGGTTCATCGTCCAGGTTGAGAACCGCTGATCTAGCCCATTTTCAAAGACTTCTTCCGAGTCTACAACCGGAAGCTTGGAAATGTCAGGGCTTCTTTTTTTCATTCGAAAACCGAAGTCCTGCTTGTCGGACCCAAAACTGATTTATTTATCAGATGGTGAACAATTTGCTTGCCAATTCTGAGAGGTCTTACTCCCCATATATTAACGGTCGGACGAGAGGTTTCAGCCTTCCAAACTGAAAAAATTGCGCACATTTTCGCCTCCGTAAAGCCCCGTCCGACTAAAGTAATTGCTCAGTCGCAATTTTTTCCCTTACTTAAGAGATTTTCCGAGGTTTCTGTATGCGATGTGGCTACCTCATTAAAGTAGTCTATTAAAAAGAGCGATTCTCCTGAAGACCCCATATAACAGCCTCCGTGGTCTTCACAGGCAGACAAACTCAGTAGCTATAATTGAGATGCATAACTCTTCTCTGGAAAATGGGTTTGTATCAAATTCCTTCAAATCAGCCTTCGTTAAACAAATACTTAAAGGACTGGATTAGATTCGCAGGTCCATCAAACTGTCACCTATCCCGTCAGCTATCCTGTCATCTACTTGTCATCTATCAAACTGTCACCCGTTTCCCTTCTTCCTTTTTTATCAAAGATTCCTCAAAAGATTTTCACTGAGAAGCTCGTAGCACACATTAAAAACCTTAAATTGTCTGTAAAATTCCAGTTGGGATTAAAGCCCCACCTCTCCACTGAAATTGCCCTCCTCCCTGTAACCAATGACATCATATGCAGCGACGGTGACGGGAATGTCACCAACCTAGCCCTGCGTGATTTACTAGCTACCTTAGACACTATCGATCACGACACATACTTGAATAATTGAGAACAAAGGTCAGTCTGGCAGACCAAGCAATCATCTAGTTCAAATCGTTCTTGACCGGTCGTGTTCAATCCCTGCCGTGTCGGATTCAGGTCTCAACCACCACAGCTGCCGATCATCTGCCGAGAATCATAAGGGTCCAACCTCGGTCCTTTGCTGTTCCATGCTTACACAGAATTACTGGAAACAGTTGTTCGGGCCGGCCCATGGAATTGGCTATCACTTTTATGGTGACAATACTAGGATTTCTTTTTTGTTTAAACCGTCGAAATCTGCTTCGGCGACTGATAAACCTAATGCTTGCCTTGCTGACATTCGATCATAGATGTCATGCAATTACCTTTAACTTAACGACGATTAAACTTAACTGTTTCTCATAGAACACCCTAAACGTGTGGCTCGACTTGAAGCATTTGCCTTTCTATTTGGAGGTGATATGCGATCGTCGCCATTTGCTCTGAGTATAGGGGCCGTAATTGACAGCTACCTCAATTTTGAAAATTTTGTTAGGAAGACTGGCTCTGCTGCTAACCGTCACGTCCGATCCCTACCTAAGTCCTATCAGGGACTGTCTACGACCATGGCTGGTAAACATTAACTAGCTCTCTAGTTCTGTCTTGGCTAGATAATAGTAATACTAATAATACACTTGAGAAAGCGCCCTCAGATTGCAATTGCCTTTTGGGCTGGGCTACCAAAAAAGCCACGCTGATCCAACAAGGCCCATCGAGGCTTGTCTGCACCATACCTGGCTAAACTGATGCACAATATTTTGCTTCCTCGTGCCTTCAGGTCCACAATAGAAAATAAGTTACTGTCCCATTCCTATGTATAAAGGCGGCTTGTGACAGAAGCTTTTGCTCTGCTGATCGGAGACTGCTGAATTCACTTCCAAAATTCGCAAGCAACCATATCTACTCTTCTGCTGCCGACTATGGCACATCCTTTCTAGCCGTCCTGAGCTGCTGATTCCATGCAACTCACTACCTTAACTGCTCTCCTGGCTCGGTTGTGCTTCTCACTTTCACTACGTTGCGTAAGATGAAGTCCGTCGGCTGCCGAGTGTGTGCCGGAAGCCGCCGGGGCTTTGGGTGCACTGTCGAAAACTCTCCTGCTTAGCGCTCAATTAGTCTTTGTGGCTTCATGAAGTTACTGACGGAGATGCATTACGTTATATTATATTACATTCCATCGCATTCGTACTCGGATGGCAACAAACTTTCTCAAATTTAATGGCGGTAACAATACCAAAGCTCATCAGTTACGAGAACCATGGATTAGTTAGAAATTGGAAAGCCTAGCCCTCGAAAAGTGTGCTCGGCCAACGTAGCTCCAACGTGGCCTTTGCACGAAATATAGCATTAAATTCTGATGACGCGCGCATCACTTCACAGACGTTGTAGGATATAGGAGGAGGGCGTTGCGTCAGTCTTCCGTTGTCGCTAAGTCGGCCAGCATTTGCTGTTTTAGCTTGCAGTGCCGTGAACGTGTACAACTTAGACCCGCCGCGGTGTCTGGAGGACAGCAGGATAAACAATCAGGCTTTCCTTAAGACCTTGTGACGTTGTACTATTATTATTGGCGAAGCGGCGAAACAAGTTTCGTGCAAACGCCGTCGCTGTATCACTGTGCTCACTGTTAGAACTCATAAGAATTGCTAAAATTTACGCTGCTCGTATAAAGCAGTTGCTGATCTGCAGTATTGCCGTGAAATTAACTCTCGGCACATTGCTTCTGACTCCTGCAAGCAGCCACGCGTCAGTCATTAATGTGCTATTGCCTCGCATGTGCAAATATTCGGTAAGCATCCCGTATCTACTATCGCACATTAGCGTTACAAGCCAGACGTTGGTCGACAGTGGCGCGATATTCTGAATGCTTCATTGTTAGCTGCGAGCGGCCGCGGCAGATCTAATTCCGCAGCTTCACTTCCGGTGAATCTCTTGGAGTTGGAGCCGTGAATAGCTCAGAAAGTCGCTACAGCGTCATGACAACGGTTGTCCTGCAAGGAATGGACGTCGATACAAGAGAGGCAGACAGCCTGACGGAACAGAAAACTAAAAATAAAAAACCGCCCAGCTTAAAGCTGGCTCATTGCTAGAGGACTTAGCTGCGACCGACCGGTTTGTGGCTCTTTCGCGACGGCATGCGGGAGAGCAAATTGAATGGCTCGCTGTTCCACGAGAAAGTGTATTTGCATTTCACCGGACTCCTAAGCGAACCCGAGCATACACATACCTCTCCTTCTCGTGTCGCACCTTGCAACCGTCTAGCGCGTATTTAAAAGGTCCCACGTTGCTCCGCGAGGCACGGACAAGCAATTCGTAATTGCTGTGATTGGCCACACATTCAGATCCTGTTAGATGCTGAACAGCTAGGAAAATCCGCATGTCATTCGGCAGTACAGTTAGCCCGCGACTTACGAAATAGACAGGGACCGGAAAACCTTTCGTACGTCGAATTTTCTCAAGTCGAGAATGGTATACGATTGACCGCAGTGCCCATAATGCATAGCTGTCCGACTTCGTTTCCTCCCTACGACTTGCGGCGATATCAAATCTACCGACCGCGCGAGGATTTCGAAAAAAGTTTTGTTGGATACATTTTGATTTCCGATTTTTTGCATGGCCGTGCCTGAGTTCGTATCTCCTAATTTTCGTATGTCGAACCGTCGCAAGTCGGGGGGGGGCTGACTGTTTCGGAGTAACCAACTCCTCGCCAGGCCTGCCTCGCTGCGTGGCTTCTGGCTCGGGTCGCGGTGGCGTCGGGCCGCCGCCGCCGCATCCTACACGAAGCAGTTGCGGGTGGTGAGTCGTTGCAACGAATCCCTGACCCAGTCTTCTTATACCCACTTATCCATCTTCGTCCTTCACCGCGACTGCCTTCAGCGACCCGCCGCTTATCAGTCAGCAGATGCCCAGCCCCCTCCCACCTACGAGCGCCGAGCGGCCTCGCCCGCCTCCGCACTCGCAGAGAGCAGCCAGCCAGGGATGGACGCCAGATGGCTTCGCGACTTGCCCATCCCGGGCTCATTTACCAGCTTAGAGCAGAGCCATTTCGCAGCGGCTGCCAACTCCACCTGGCGCTCTGCCACTCTCCAGGTGCCGCCGCTGCCAGACTCTGGGAGCGACGGCGATGAGCGATGCTGCTGCTGTGGCCATTAGGGCCGGCGCCGCCGCAGCATTATCCGAGGCGTCGCGCCGAACAATGGGCCTCACGCCCCTCCGGTCCCGCCGCCAGCCGCGGCACTGCTTCCGCCACTTCCAATGGAGGATGGGACGGCTGCCTCTGCCTGCTGCGCTCGCCACAGTCCACCACGCGGACAGATGGCCGGCCAGCCGGCATTCACGGCCTCCGGCATCTACCTGCAAATCTGGGAGAGAGGAGCGAGCCAGCGCTCAAAGCGGCCTTCGAAGTGCATCGCGGTCACAGGGGGCGTCGTCGGGCGCTGGTGCACGCTCAAGGCCCTCAAGGTCATCGCACACAACTGCAGCCTCGATGCTGCGACGTGCAGACGCGACGTGCAGACGCGAGCGAGTGGCTGCACTCTCCCGCAGGCGCGGCAACGCTGCCGCTGCTGCTGCAGCAGCGGCAGCTGTTCTTGTGGCAACAGCGACAGCTGTCTCGGCAGTGACAGCGACGGCTGCTGCAGGTGGCCGCTCTGCAGCAGCCGCATGCAGCCGACTCGGGCCGCCATGCGGCCGCCATACTAGCCGAAGAAGACGGCGGCGGCGGCGGCGGTAGCAGCTGCAGCGTGCTCGTTGTAAAGGCCAGCTGAGCAGCAGGAGAGCCAATGCTCCGCCTGCTGCACAGCCTGCAGGCGACTGGAGCTCTGCCAGCTCTGGCTGCTAATAATAAAAAAGGTTCACAGCTAGATTTAAACGCCGAGCTGGTTTGGTACAGTGGTCAAGGTGCTCTCGCCCCGACCAAGGTCTGGCTGAGGTCGTGGGCTCGAGCCCCAATGCGTATGTTAAGCGCCTGAATAGAGATAACGTTCTCTAAGGGCGCTATACTAATAAATTACATGTAATTATATATATACAATTCCGTTAACTGACTCGATTGAGCCAGTAAACGGAATGTTCGTCTAGTGAATTCCTCTTAAGGCGATCACATAAGAAGGGCTCAACATTCACGTCTACTGCACTGATGGTGATTTCTTTTCGTTATAAATGAATTCGCTTCATTAGCAGATAGCTAGAATGAAAAGTATCCAGCTAAAAAATTAATAAAGGGCAGATCAACCACTGAGATGTTCTCCTCACTGAGTTAGATAGCTACCGTTGATCGTCGTGACTTCTCTCTTAGCAAACTACGGTATTTATTAAATTTAGCATCTGAGCAACACGGCGGAACGTGAAGTTCCATGTGCTGGCCACACTATGTAGTACAACTTTTGTCCTCTGCTAACAAGTTTTATTTCCTCATTTCTTATGACTCAAAAGAATCTAAAATAACCATCATGTTCTAAAAACTGCTTTTGAGACCATGACAGTAGTCAGTTTGAAAATAAAATTTCCGTTAAAAAACTGACATGGTTTACATTTAGTCAGAAAGACCAGAACATGACTCAAAATTAATATGTATTTATATTGAAATCTTAAAAAATTATCAGTAAAAAGGGATCAGAGGAGAGAAGATGTTGCAGATTTGCGGCTATACCGAAACTTGATTTCTCGAAGTAGCTCTCAAGCGTAGTCTCAATTACGTTTTCGTTTTACTGGTAACGAAGTTCAAAGTCCAGGACATCCTGATGAAAGCGCTGGCCTTGCTCACTTGAGTAAGCTCTCCAGCTCTCCTTGAACTATCCTGTGCCGGAAAAAACCAAGGAAAACTTAAAAGCTTTGCTTTGAAAGGCGGGCCCGAGTATCCGCTCGCCTACGGTTGCTTATAGTTAATGAAGCGAAACCCGTATAAATTAAAAAACTATACAGTATTTCAAAACGAAACGTATTAACCTTATCATGCAGCGAACATACATTCGATTTTATGAAATTTATTCGCCAACGCCAGTTAGTGAATCTAGATTGAGTCGCACGTACTGAATGCACAGAAGTGCTGACCATCGGGCAGATTCAAATTAGGCATGTCCATCTCTTACTAGAGGCAAGAGCGCAGCGAGGTCACGTTCAATTTCAACTACGACAGTGAATGCTGCAGCTAAATATGCAAACTAGAAAAACATCTTCCTTTTTAAAATGAAAATCATTATCATCATCGTCATGGTACTGTGCTTGTGTATGGTATACATGGTACTGTGCTTGTGTATGGTATACACGGTACTGCTTGTGCAGTATACATGGTACTGCTTGTGCAGTACCATGTATAACAAGCAGTACCATGTATACTACAAAGGAGATAAAAATAAGTGGGATGTCAGTGCCTTTGATGACTAACTATCAAACAAATTAATTAAAATAGCTAGTTTATTATTGCGCTAACTTTTGTCAAGATAGATCATCAAGGATAAAGACGTCACGGGACAAATTTTGGCGAAGCTCTTAATGAGAGCCTGAACGGGATGCTAGTAGTTTACAATCTTGTGATTGCCCAGAGAGCTATTTATCGCTGCAATGAAGCCGGTCCAATCCGCTTTCTCCGTCGTGTTCACCTTCCTGGTGAACTCATCACAATTCGATAATATTTGTATCTGTGGTCCGACAAAGATACCGGCTTTGACCTTTGCCACCGACAGGTGTAAAAAATATCTCGGAAGGTGCTTGAAAGCTGCTGACTCATTGTCTAGGGCCACGAGGAATTGCTTGATGAGGCCTCACTTATGTACAGTGGAGGCATCAGAACCCGTTCGTAGCGTACAGCGGCGGCTCCTGCTTAGTTTTCTCTTCTTTGGGATCAGCCCTAGGTCAGCCGCGCCCTTTCGTGGCTGTGCAGCTTGGTGTCCCGTTCCATAGGCCAAGAAAACGAGCCATGAAGCTTTTTGAAACCAAGTGAGGGGTCCATCAGGAATAACGCTGATTTGAAGTTTTCAACGACCGTCAAACTAAGTCGCCATACTTCAAGGAACTGAGAAATATCTTGTGACACATGTGTAGTCCTCTTTAAGAGGCACAAAGTGAGCCTTGAGATGGTACTCGTACTGTACGCCGGTACTCGTTCTCCTTTATGAATCGGCGGCACTGCGTAGAGGTTCTCAGGTGAACTGTCCATAAATGAAGCCCTTCGCTCGGAGTCAAGGTGACGCCTATAGGGTCGAATAGACCGGCCGAAGCAGGTTGCAGAAGCGCAGCCCATCTGCCGCCGACTGAAGAAGTTAGAAAAAAGCTGGTGACGCTTTCTGTAATCTGTTACTTTACAACTCTCTGCCAACTAGTTCCACTCCTTGAGCCAGGTTGTCAGAAACTGAGCATTGGACTTTGCAAGCTCGAGGCTTCTGATCAGGGGTTTTTCTGTTTGGGGAAGTATAGCATTCTTTGCTTAGCCTCAACTGTTAAATTTGAATTTGGAGCTGCAATCTTCCTTGCTCTCTGACTTGATGCTTTCTCCTGCAGTTGGCTGGCCGATCCCTTTTCGGAGTGGTCGGATGGGGAGCTCGGGAGCTCTGTGGTGCAGGCACGATGGAGGAAGGAATGTGTTAGCACATGATACTGGAACGCTCTGGCCCGTTTGAAGCTTGGAAGGCTTAAATATGCAGACGTAGCATCCACTTTAGTGGTCATTCGGTTGCGGCCAAATTCATGGAACAAAAAGCTTCGTGACTCTCTCCTTTCTCTCTTGCACCAGCCTGCACACATTCCAAAATCTTATAAATTAAAAATCACGTGTCGCATATTATTTCATGCTGTGCAAGAAATCTCGTCTAGCAAGCAGCAATCGTTCGCATCTCCATCGGCAATTCCCTTCCGATCTTAGTATGTGAATTGCGATGCCTTGATTTTGTCTTAATATCTCCGTCAGGCATGCCGAAGTATGCTTTGTAGACCGTGCATATCTCAGCCGACGCATTCAAATAGTTCATTTTCGCTTTCGTCTCGCTAACCTATCTGCACACAAAACAAAATGCACCTGTTGTATGCACGAAATCTCTGAATGCCGGGTCAATCAAACATGGCTATTCACTATCCTCTAAAATAACATAATAACGTAAACGAAAACTTGCTAAAATTTGGGCTTATTTATACAGTGATACCGCATCTAAATTGTTCCTTGTAGTTGTGAAATTCCGTCTCGACTTCTGTAACTTACTGTTTGCTGGTATAAGGGCGGTGCAATCAGGCGCTTACAGCTGGTGCTAAACTTTGCAGCTAGGCTTGTCTGTTGTGTGCGTCGCAGTTTCCACATCACACCACTTCTCGCCGACCGCACTGGCTCCCAGTCAAGCAGCGAATCGGCTTCAAGGTTTGTCACTCACTTTTAGGTCCCTTCATTCTTTGGCACCAGCCTACATATAAGATTTACTCCCCCCCCACCAGGCTAAGCATGTACAACCCGGTATTCGGAATCTAATCGTTTACCTACACCGCACTCTAACTTGAAATACTTATGAGATCGTGTCTTTAGTTCGTATGCTCCAAACGGTGGTGATGGCCGTAAAGGCTCTTCTGTCGCTATATCAAAGAGGCTGTAAAATTAGCTAGTATTTTTTGCGACTACTAAACAGTCGATCGTGTTTTTTTTGCAGCAAATGTAAAGTGTCGAAAAAAAGATCGAGTTATCTACTATATCAAATGTATTGTTATTATGTTAAAGGCACCTGCACTGTGTACCTTATATGGATACTGCTCTATTGCGTTATATACGCCTAAGCCTTACTAACTATGTGTGGGGGCACGACGAGTGCCGTATGTGCGAGTCTGTACGGCGACCAACGGCTAAACTGCAGAATTGCAAAATATCAGCGCCTTGACAGCAGCCGCAAAGTGTTTGTGGAACAGTTGCTATTTTCTGTTTATTGTGGACGTGAATAAGGGGTTGGGAAAGTACAGTTGGTATCCAATTGTAAAAGACCGAAACCTTGTCCCCTAGTGCCACCCGACAGTTTCGTTGCAAGATCTTCCAGAAAATCATGCTGGCTCCACGATGGACTGCTCCTGCTGTCTAATCCGTCTGTCTCCATTTCTCTCTGTCTCTGCCTCTCTCTGTCTCTTCTGTCTCTCCCTCCTCTCGCCGTGTCTCCCACTGTCTCTCTCTCTCTCTCTCTCTCTCTATCCATCTCTCTCTTTCTCTGTCTCTCTTTCTCTCTGTCTCTGTCTTTCTCTGTGTCTCTCTCTCTGTCTTCTCTCTCTGTCTGTTTGTCTCTCTCTCTGTCTCTATCTCTTTGTCTCTCTCTCTCTCTGTTTCTATCTGTCTGTTTGTCTCTCTCTGTCTGTTTGTCTCTCTCTGTATCCCACTCTGTCTCTGTCTACCTCTCTCTCTGTCTCTCTCATTCTATTTTTCTCTCTGTTTGTTTGTCTCTGTTTCTCTCTCCCTCTGTCTCTGTCTCCCTCTGTCTATGTCTCTGTCTCTCTCTGTCTCTCTCTGTCTCTCTCTGTCTCCCTCTCTCTCTCTCTCTCTCTCTCTCTCTCTCTCTCTCTCTCTCTCTCTCTCTCTCTCTCTCTCTCTCTCTCTCTCTCTGCGTGTCTCTCTCTCACACACACATCCGCCGCTCTTAATCGAAGCCCACCAGGCTTTCCGATGCCTTGAATAGAGCGTCTGACAAAAGTCAAAAAAAGCTTGGCGAGTCAGACCCGGCTTTTGTGCTGCTACTTCTTAATTGACCGTCAGGCAGCGCAGCCGTATAGTTAAGAAAATTGGTACGTACAATTAATATCCTTAGTGCATGTATCCACCATCCATATTTATTAACCAGTGTCGTTGTTGACACCTTTCGCATGGCAAGACAGAATGCGTATCCGGTATTTGAATGCAGCCGATCCTGGCTTTTGGGATTCGCCGACGTCAACTAGACGCACTGCAGCTCGACAGGCACTGACACTTTACTTCCGGCACGTGCCGGAAGTAATAGCCCTGCCCTATGCAGCTTGAGGGGACACCATGCAGGTGTGCACCGGTGAGCTCGCGCGCCTCTGTCTACCTTGTCGCTGCAGTGACTAGGCAGCAAGGCGTGAGATACGTAATACGCCCAGCCGTCGAAATGGGGTCGTCGTTACAAGCGGGTTGTGCTGCTGCCACGCCCGGTCAGAACCCGACTGCAAGCTCATCGCTCGCGACGGCGGCCGGTCTCAGCCGACGCGTTACGAATGCCGGCGACGCCTGAACCTCGCCAAACGCCAGCTTAACTCAAAGCGTTAACTTTTCTTACGGCCTCGGCAATAAACTATCAAATAATCGCGTAATCACGAATTAAAATAATCAGATATAATCCTGCTGATTTAGCTGGTGCTGCCGTTTCACCGTACATTATCGACACCATGGCTGGGTGCTAAATCAGCCGGACTGTGACTGAGGATTATTATTTGCGGTTCCTGAGTTATCAAGCCTAGGAATCGATCGAGCGATAACTAGGCCCAAGGTAAAAAAAAAAGCAAAAGCGTGTAATGAGCTGGAGGTTGTGTTTTCGGAGTTAGCCTCGGCATCTGAATTGCACCTTGTGGCCGCTGTTGACCGCCAGTAGACCTCAGTCACTGTCCAATAGACTTATCTATTGGCTACGGGGTTATGAACCTGTTAGGTTACGTTACGCTACGGGCGCTTTTCGTCGCCGCTTTGTACTTTGCTACCGTCAGAATGTATGCATTTACATGAGCGATGTACCTGCCGTGATGTCTCTAGCCGTGATAGAAGGTTCGGGCGCCTCGAATATTCGTCGCGTGTCGCGACTGCTGAGGCCGAGGTGCCGTAGCCTCAGCTTTAATTGTGCGGTCTAATTCCGTCAGAACTTGAACGCCGCACGCCACACTTGTAAGACCCTGTCGTACTGCTACACGTCCTGGATCGAGTACCAGCTACCAAGCAATGCGCGTTTAGGCAGACTGTTACAGCCAGTGGAATATTACAGCACTTTCCGCACACCACGACAAGGCAACACCGGCGCTCTATTTTGTGTAGACGTACGACGACTTCATGAATAGACGATTAAGAGAAGATGATTAAGGCCCCTAATTCGAAAGTACACCACCCGTAATCGATCGTGCTGGTAAAAAGCATAATCTAGGGCAGATCATAACTGGTCCGCCAGTCGGTCTTATTGTTTGTTAACGCAGTTTAGATGCTAGATGCTGTTCAGGCGTATTATTGCCTTAACGCAGTACATTAGCAGTTGCTCTATAGACTGCACGCTTACTAGATTCTTTCGCCTCGGACTTGGACTAGGACTAGGACTAGGTGAATAAAAAACACGATTGGCCCTTCGGTGCTCGCTAGCTGTCCTTCCCCTTGCCGACTGCTTGTGCACTCCTATCTCTGACGTACGCGGAACAAGTACCAGCTGCGCTAGAGTCTGCTCAGAACCACCTGCTAAGGCTCCTTAGAAGATGAAACCGTTGTCTGCAAGCACCTGCGGCGCTCTGAGGCGCTAGCGTCTTGCCTACCGTATTTTCATGCTGCTGACTTGGTCATCAGTGGTCGGGGCGTTTGCAGAGCTTTGACAGCTCGGCTCACCTCGGCTCACTTCGTCTCTTCCTGTCGCAGAGTGGGTCGAACGCGACGTTTCCGTCGAGTTTCAATAAAGCGCCGAGCGGCTTCCTCAGTTGTTTGCCTTTCTCGCTTTTTCCGAGACCAGTGCGTGCGCACATGCCGCTCGCTCGGCTACCGTTCGTTCCCAATCAATTGCCGTGAAAGGCTCACCAGTCCACAATGGATGGCGGAGGCCGCGGGTTTCGCATGAAATTAGGCGGTCCTTTGAAGCTTCTCGGACGCGATATTCGGAACACTCTGCGAGCACTTATCTCTTTCCGTATCACAATCCGTTCCTCTGAAATAGGAATTATTGGTTGAAGGCGTACTGCATTTTCCCTGTACCACTAGGTTGAAGAAAAAAAAACACTAGCCACCAAACTCTATCGAGGAGCATGCCGATTCTTACGTTGCTCACTTGGATGGGGGCTCTTTTGGCATGCGATGCGATTGACTTGCCGTAATGCTTTAATGGTGCTGCTTGACACACACACATTGCACGGCAGTGTATGGCCAGCAGAAGCTTACATTTATTGAGGATTGGAATTGAGTTAAGCGCCATCGAGCTGCCTATTTTTTGGCGATTAGATTTAGGCAGATCAGCGGCGAGGAAGCAGCAGCGTGGCGCTACGATCGGACTCTTCGGTCAAGCCATGGTAACCATGGTAGCTTACGGCGGAGCCGACGGTACGGCTGACCAACCGGGCAGCCCACGTAGGACACCCCTTTCCAGTGAACGAGTGAGACGAGACTTGCTCTACGCGACTTGCGGAAACAACCTCCTTGACAATGGTTAAGACTTGGCCTGTAAAAAAGTGTATGATTTGTGTCATCTGACAGCGGTGCCCTCGTCACACAAGATCCACAGTACCTAATGGTCCTCAGATATTAGTGTAGCGATAATTTAACCACTGAATTTTTTCTCGCGTGATCAGCCATCGCACGAGCCTCAATTGGATGACCGCTCTACAATCGCTGGAAACAATCACCGCCTTTTTCTACACACCTCTACGGCCATGCGTCTCTGGATCCGGGTGGTAGCCATTTTTTGGAGCATCATCAGGCGATGTTAGCTTACTCACCGGTGGTTTCCTCGGCCTAGCCTCATCATTCAATCTCTTAACGCACTCATGACAGACGCAGTGTGCCTCTGCAAGACATCGAGAAAAAACTATGCCATGAGTTACCATTGTAGCAGGCACGCAATCAATTTATCTTGCTCAAAATGCAATCCTGATTGAGTCAATACCATAATTATGGTTGCTACTGAGACAAGTCTCATTTGTCTTTGTGGTCAGGAATCAGCTCCACAAGTCTTAGTATTGAAAACGTCCAACCGCATCTTTTGTTGTGTCAGTCTGGCAAGACGCTGCTTTGTGGTTAGCAGCGTGATTGCTGTCGGGGTCGCTACCATAAACCGTCGTTCTGTAAATTAAACACAGCTTCGCGGAGTAAATGAATTGCTGCGTTGCTCTTAACGCATCAACAAACTCACCAGCTAGAAGTTTTAAGCGAATGGTCGCACGATTGTGGTCTATGATTACGGTTCAACAACTCTTGTGGCCGGCAGATTACTCTAGATTTATGAACTCTTAAAATGTAAGCAGCTGCCAACTTCTGGAGTTCTACCAGACGTAGCTAAAATTACCATATGTAGAAAGCTTTTCGCAAGCAAAGAGAAGTTTTTGTTCACGATAACAACACCATTGTTCATCGAAGCACAACGAATAGAGTTGAAAACTTAAAATACTCTCAAGCAAAGACTATCTGCTCTGGGTTTCCTAAATTCTACAGTCGAGGACGCCAGATCAGGATTGAGATCAGAAGCTATCAATCACGTGGTCACCGAATTTGCACGAATTCCGATCCGATAACCAGATCTTGTATAACCTGCGAGAGTTAGCCTTTCCGGTCCGTCTCCGGTTATGGCGCGATTACTCAGCCAAGTTCAGATACAGTAATATTCTCGACTTGCCGGCTAATCAGAGTGATGATAGCGCTAGACACCGCTGTTGTGAATACGATTTTGTAGTTACATTTTCTTTCTTAAAGAGTGAATTGGGAAAAAAGACCTCGGCTTCGTAGCAGTTTTATTCTGTCTGGCCCTCGGTTCATCTTAGCCCAACATTAAGCAGTTACTTTGCTGCACAATGACAAGCAAGCAGGCGATTGCAAATCCATGCCTAAACTAAATGAGCTATTTCGATCAATTGAGACATTACTAGCCTCAATGCTAAAGTCATCAGATTCTTGACAGTAATCATTTTAGAAGGCACAATAGTGCATGCCCGAATGCAATACCAATCTTGTCATGAATTTCTCGAAAGAACATCTTTTATGGTTTAGTTATGGGCAAATATATATCAAGGATACAGCTACCTGGCCAGAACTTCCATTTACAGATCCGTGTTTTCATGGCGGCTGAAATGAGCAGCCATTTGGGAGACATGCATTGTGGTTTTCGTCGTAACGGTCTCCATGGCTCATTATTGCTTTCATAATTTCATAGTAAATGCGTCAGGTGACTGCTAACGAAATAATGCTGGAATCCATCCACTAAAATGACATACCAAAGTCTCATTCTTACCAGGCGAACAGGTCCTTCCATGATGTTTCCTCTTGGCAATCCTGGTTGTGGGTTTGAGTCCAGCAGTGGGCGATCCTTTATTGCCCACTGTGAGCGGTGCGATAGCCATCAAGCCTCTTCGGCCGATATATAGTAAGGCTGTTGCATCAGCTAGCCTTTAATCTTACTTTAGCCTATTAGAGACGTATGAATTTAGTATAAGGCATTACGTATCAAGTTTCTTGAGCCTTAGAAATTTTTCTGCTATTTAAAATTTGCGAAGACTCAAATATAAAAATACACGTAGAGAAAAATATAGTACACAACTTAATAAAGTATTATAATTCATTCGTCTAGCACCCTAAGAGAAACTAATCCCTATCCAGCCACATATGTCGCCGGGTTCGAACCCACGACCTTGTTCGTTAAAGTGATCTCCTAACCCCTGTACCGAAGCACGGCTAGATTATATTATTAATACTTTTAAAGAGCACATTCAAAAACAGATAACATGAAGAATAAATGAATAATAACTAGCAGAAAGAATGTCAGAACACTTTTAATGCAGCTATCATCGACGATGAGCTAGCTAACTACTAGCCAAACCTAAATCTAATCAATTCTGAGCTGTTGCCGAAGACCTTTACAACAAAATGCTGCGTTATAAATTCCACGTGATCTTTTCACTGACAGCTATAAACAAACATTGCAGGAAGTTGAAGAAAGAAAAAATGAGGAGATGCGTTTTCGAGCCTCAGTAGAGGGCGAGTCTCCTTGCTTGCGCCAGAATCCTCCAGAATCCTTGGGCGGCGAGCGACTCGCAGCAAAGCACACGCAGCGGAAAGGCCGATTTGGCGGTAAACAAGGCAGCAGACGCAGCGGCACGCGACTAGCCCAGGGGTGCCTCGTCGTGACGTAGCTACGCAGTGGGACGTCGTGACGTAGCTACGCAGTGGGAGCTGCTGCGGCCCGAGTGCGAGTGAGCGCGAGCGGTGTGGGCGTGAGCGGCAGTCAGCCAGTTTTAAAGCGAGCGTTCGTGACCTTTGAGTAGCCTCGCTATTTTCTGCTGAGAATAGAGGCGCTGGCGATGAGATAGGAAAGCGGCCCCGGGCAGTTGTGCGTCACTGCAGCACGCGGTCGCTGCAGCGGCATGTGCTCGCGCGTGCGTAACGTGACATTTCGCTCAATGCAGCTCACGGCCAAAGTTCGCGAGCCGGAGGAATCGTCAATGGGCTCCTGTTGGGATTCGCCATTTTACGGCAACATTCGGTTGCAATGCGCGTGCGCCAACTGCCCGTTTCTCTTCCATTTCGCATGCCTGCCGGGTGGGGGACGAATTACGCGTTTTAGCTGAGTGCCGAGCCACTATATTCAAGCGTGACAGAAAAGAAACGAAGTTGAAATGCCTCAGGGTTTTCGACAAGTGAGAACAGTGACGGGGTAAGACCCGAGCAGTGACGGGGTAAGACGGTGCAAGCGGGAAGAGTTGAATTGCGGAAGGCAAAGAAATCGGTGGGCAGACAAAGGGAGCGCTGGGAACGCACGAAGAAGCAGGCAGAGCGAGAAAACTAAGAGAGACAGAGAGAGAGAGAGAGAGAGAGAGAGAGAGATGGAGAAAGAGAGAGAGAGATGGAGAAAGAGAGAGAGATGGAGAAAGAGAGAGAGATGGAGGAAGAGAGAGAGATAGAGAAAGAGAGGTAGAAAGCGAGAGAGAGAGACAGAGAGAGAAAGAGAGAGAGAGAGAGAGAGAAAGAAAGAGACTGAGACAGAGAGACAGAGAGACAGAGAGACAGAGAGAGAGAGAGAGAGAGAGAGAGAGAGAGAGAGAGAGAGAGAGAAAGAGAGACAGATACACAGAGAGAGAGAGAGAGAGAGAGACAGACAGACAGATAGAGAGAGAGAGACACACACACAGGGACAGAGAGAGAAAGAGAGACTGAGACAGAGAGACACAGAAAGAGAAAGAGACAGAGAAGACACAGAGAGAGAGACACACACAGAGACAGACAGACAGATAGAGAGACACAGAGAGAGACTGAGACAGACAGAGAGAGACTAAGACAGACAGAGAGAGAGAGAGAGAGGGAGAGAGAGAAAGGGAGAGAGAGAGGGAGAGAGAGGGAGAGGGAGAGAGAAAGGGAGAGGAAAGACAGAGAGGGAGAGGGAGAGAGGGGCGGAGAGTGAGAGAGAGAGAGAGAATGAGAGAGAAAGGGAGAGCGATAGAGGGAGAGACAGAGCAGGGAGAGAGAGAGAGAGAAAGAGAGAGGTCGAATGAGAGGGAGGGGATAGAGAAAGGAGAGAGAACGAGAGAGAGAGAGAGAGGGGAGAGAGAGAGAGAATGAGAGAGAAAGGGAGAGAGAGAGAGTGAGAGAGAGAGAGAGAGGGGAGAGGGAGAGGGAGAGAGAGAGAGAGAGAGAGAGAGAGAGAATGAAAGAGAGAGAGAATGAGAGAGAGGGATGAGAGAGGGAGGGAGGAAAGGAAAGAGAGATAGCACTGGAGAACGAGAAAAGGAAAGAGAGAGAGAGGGGGAGAGGGGGAAATGGAGACAGAGAGAGGGAGAGACAGATCACGGAGAGAGAGAAAGAGAGAGGGCGACTGAGAGAGAGAGAGAGAGAGAGAGAGAGAGAGGGGAGAGAGAAAGGAGAGAAAGAGAGAGAGAGGGGGAGAGAGAGGGGAGAGAGAGGGAGAGGCAGAGAGAGGGCAGAGAGAGAGAATGAGAGAGAAAGGGAAAGGTAGCTGCAGAGAGAATGAGAGAGAGGGAGAGAGAGAGAGGGAGAGAGAAAGGGAGAGAGAGGGAGAGAGAGGGAGAGAGAGGGGAGACCGGAAGTGGTGGAAGGAGCTCAGGGAAAGGGATCGTCTCCAATCAGCTACCTTGCCGCGTAGTTAGTCAGGCTCTATGATGCGTGCTGCTGATCGTAGAGGCGGGCGCCGCCGATGGCCGCCTCTACGTCTGATCTCACGAGTATCCGTATTTGGGAGCCTGCGCTTTCAATTCTTCTTATTCTTGTTTAGCGCACACAGGAATGGAGCCTGCGGGGGCCATTTGGCAAAGGGGCTGTCGGCAGGCGTCGCCACGACGGAAAACTGCGAGTCAGCGGTCTGCTCGGTGGCTGAATGCTCTCTCCTCTTGCGCTTTACCACCACTGCCCATTCTCGCAAGTATTTTAAAAGATAAACTGTGCTCGTCTCAAAAATCTCTTGGTTACGAAGCCCCTTTTCGCGAGTCTTCCTGCGCTCATTCTAAGCTGCCGCTAGTACTGACGCTAGTACCGGCGCCCATTAGATGGGGCCCAGGCTTCCTGAGTGTGCGACACTGTGCAACTCCGGCTGAACGGTCAAGGTCGCGAGTTCGGCTCCTCAGCAGGCGACCTCCTCAGTTTCTTCGCTACATTTTGGTCGATAGCCTTTAAGGATCTTCTGTCGCTAGATACGACGGTGAACTAAAAAACCACCCTACTTTAAAAATTTTTAATTTCACCCAACCTAACATGTGTTATTTCGCCCTCAGGACGCCCAGTGCAAACGCAGCTGGCGATCGACGCGCTGAGCTGTACCGACCGGCGATCGCGCGGTATGCGCACGTGGCAGCTTCGCCCCCGCCCGTCGCTACCGGCTCTCAACCAATGCCGCCCGCCCGGAGAGAGCTTGCTCGCTGCGATACTTGGCGAGAGCGCCGCCGGGCCGCGCAGCGAACGCCCCCCCCCCCCACAGACTCGTTTCCGCTACCGGGCAGCCGTCGAGCGGGCGCTATATGCCGCTCTACCGTCGCGGACGCGCCGGCGGGGCGCGAGCGCCAGCTCTCCTCGCCGGCGGCATCGGCGTGACATCGTCGCAGTCAGTGGGCATCGACGAAAAGGAGATCCTTCTGCAAGCGACAGACGCGGCGGAGACCTCGGATGAAGCGGCGGCGGCGGCAGCACACCTTCTCAGAGCGTCTTCGTAGCTCGAGCCTCGCCGCCGAGGCCGACGTCGGCGCTAGGGCCACACGACGGCCTCAGCGAGACGACAGCCTCCGCCGCGGCTCAGTCGGTCGGTCGGTCGGTCGGTCGCGTTCTCCGCCGACTGCCCCGACGGACGAATAAATAAATAATAAATCCTAGCTGATTAAACAGCCTCTTTTTGTATAGCTACAGAAGAGCCTTTATGGCTATCACTACCGCTTGCAGTGGCGTTAAAGGATCGCCCACCGCAGGAATCGAACCCACGACCTCGGGACCGAGGTCGTGAAAGCAAACGCCTTACCTAGTGTGCCATCACGGCTCACCAAGTCAAGGTCGTCGCAGCGAAACGCCGGAGCGCCGGCGCTGGACGCTTGCGCGTTCGCAGCCGTCGTAGCGAGTCGACGCCGCCGGGCCTTAGCGCCGGGGCTACGGCGAACGCGCCGCTTCTCTTTCTAAGGGTCGAGAATTCGCGTCCGGCAGCGGCACGCCACTCGCAGGCCACAGAAACGGGGGCGACAACCAGGTAGGCCGCTTCTGTTGCCATAGGAAAATCGTGCCTTTGATTCAGCCGACCTGTACCTTGCTTAACCTGCTTTCGCCGTCGAGGCAGAGCCGCCGGCCGAGCAACGATGCTGCTTGCTCCAAACGCCAGCGTGCCACGCGGTCGCTTGTGCGGCCCTCGGGATCCAGGAGGCGCGTGGGGGGGACGGGGAGAGCGGGCGGGTTGGGCGGGGTGGCAGAGCGGCGCGGGCACTGCGGAGGCGGGGCAGGTAATGGGGCAGCGGCGGCCGCCGCGGAGCGCGCGAGTGCAGGGATGAGCGAGGAAACCGAGGGCGGCCACTCGGACAGCCAATTCGCCCCGAAGTTTCGCCGCCGCACGAACGCGTCGCTAGAACGAATGGCGGTCTGCGAGCGATAGCGTTCCGTCCCGAGAGCCGCGTCGGCCCGCCGCGGCGGTGGCGGCGGCGGCGTTCTCGACCGACGGCCGCTGCGCTCGCCCGCCGCACCGATTTGCGCCAGCATCTCGTCGCCGGTGGTTCGCAGCGCGGAAGTGGCCCGCGCGCGCGCGTCTGCTTCGGCGGCGGCGGCGGCGTTCTGAGCAGCCACTCGTGCGGTATCCAATGTTCTGAATAATGCATGAGGTAAAGCGGTCGACTCCTGCGCGATCCGCCCTTTGTCGATGCAAAAACGCACGCTGGACGGCGATTAGCCAAAGCAGTTGGCTAAATTAGCATTGTCTTTAGCTCGGCAGTGCAGAATAATGCGGACTCGACGAGCGGCAACGCAGCATTCAGCGAGACAATGCGCGCGCCGACGCGGCACCGCTTCGGCGGAGCCTCGCCCTAGCGCCGGCGACGCGGCAACGGCGATTGACAGGACTCTCTCTCCCGCGTGCGCGCGGGCACGCACGGGCACGCTTGCGTAGCGCCAGGGCCACCGCACCGAGGCCGCCGCATCGGCGCGCTGCTTAGGCGAGAGCCTTAGGTCCGGCCTGAAGTAGTGACTACAGACTGCAGCGACGCGCCGCGAACGAAATCTGCGGCTGCGTGTGCAGCCGCTCCGAGAGACGACCGGCTGCGGCAACAAGACAGAGCGTGGTGGTAGCGACGAGCCTCTATTCCCCAAGCGCGCGAGCGCGGGGGGGGGGGCGGGCGGGGGAGGTAACGCGCTGCCACGACCCTCGGTGCGCCGACGTAGTGTATTCTCCTCCTCTACGTTCTCACCACTAAAGGGTCGGGGATTCGATCGGTCACGTGTCGCGGAGCCACACTGGAGTCTTGATAACCTGTGGACTGGCGAAGGTGTTCGCGCAGCTGCTGTCGCAGGAGGAGGAGGGGGATTGAATGACTGGTTCGGTGCGACCCGTTGATGCGTCGGCGGAGACCGGCCGCTGCATCGAGTTGGTAGATCGTCGTTCGCCGACGGCGTTCAACGGACGGAGGAGCCGATTCGAGCGACGTGCACAAAATGCCGAGCTAAGCATTTGTAGCTTCCGAGCAGACTGTCCTCCGCCATGGCATTCTCGCGTGCATCGGCGGTGTCATATTAGAGCGACCGATGGTGATAATAATAATATTCGTATCACTTGTATAGCACCCTCAGAGAACTGAATCTCTTTCTAGTCACTTTACAGATGCTGCATCGTAAGCATGACCCAATGATTGGAGGTAACATCCGCAAGCAGCAGGTATAGTGCAAGCAGGTACATGCATACGAAGGACGAATCACAAAGGCCCGCCAAATGCTATAATAAACTGATGTTCTGGTGTCCTTCAGTAGCCTGCTATTGCCGAACTGACTAGCTGTGCGCATGGCTGCGTACTGGCGTGCCCGCCAGCGTGTACGAAGTTGAGGCCGCGAGATTTTCGCCAGCTCCGTAGAGAAATCTCGTCGCCACCTTGAATATAAAGGCACTCGCGGAGCGGTCCTATTGTTGTGTGTGCTCCCTTTTACCGAAATAGTAGAGCTTTAAGCTTTTTGACTGCCTTGTCATTAGCCCGTTTGTTAAAACGCGGTTCAGTACCGATCGCTGCTATTCATTGTAGCCGGTGAAGTATCTGACCTGTCTAGGCATCACGTAACGTCAAACACTCAACAGAAGCGTGCCCGGCCGCTCGCCCAGTGGCGCAGCTAAATGCCGAGTGCCAGTTCGGAGCCCTGATAGCGCAACAAGAAGGTCGCCTCTCCTTCTGCGAGCGATCCTGTTGCTGCCCTACTAACCGTTGCGAAGGGGTCGGTAGTTCGCTGACCTGAGCTGGACCAAGACACCGAGACTAAATAGAGGATTTTACTTGGGTTTATTCGCAAACGCAAAATGTCGCTGCACGCCCACTGCGGTGCTAAAACCGGGCACTCCTCGCAAAGACCTTCGCCGAGACCGAGACGGACGCGCGCGGACCTCGCCCGATACGCTGGGGTGCGACCGCCAGTGCAATAGCTAGCAGTGCCAGTTCAGGCTCGCAGTGGCTCGGCAACCGAATCTCTCCCAGCAGCGCCCCGAACGCCGCTCAAACGACAACCCGAAGCCCCAAAGCCCCGCGGAATGTTTCTCCTAATCACCCGCCCTAAAACTCGAAACGGTAACGAACGACCGCGTGCGCCCATTCGAGCGTGTCTGGCGTCCGGGTCTCCAGCCTCCCACCGGAACCGCTGACGACTCCCGAACTCGTGCCGTCGTCAATAGGTGGCGAGGCTGCCTGCTCCCAGAAGGCTCAACCCCAGCAGTGGTCGCTGGCTGGCCGACTCGCTGGCCGCCGACGCCACGGCGACTCATCCTGGATGCCCCCCCCCCCGCGCATCAGCTCGGACGCTTCGGTCCCGCCGGCACTCGCCGTCCGCTGACACGAGTCCTGTTGACTCTCTGCGCCCCTGACTCACCCCCGACTCCCCCCCTGACGTTAACGCTGCTGACGCTTAGCCTCCTTAATTAGTCTGGGCCACAAGTCCCCTCCCCCTGTCTAACGTTAAACCCCCGCTCACTAGCCGGCTATCACAGCTTATCTGAGAAGCCATAAATCGCCCTGCCGTAACCATACCAACCTTCCAAACCACGTTGATCTGCGAAACCAGCAAACAATAAATCTGCGAAATTGTTGCTGCGAAGCCAAACAGGTGCAGACGACATAAACTCGCATTCGCCGCCTATCCGCGAAGCCATCAACCGCCGTAACCATAAAACTAAATCTAAACTTTCAGCTAAGCCAAACCGTTCATCTGCGATACAATCTAAGCCCTGATTCTGCCAAACCACCTGACCTGCTGACTGCCGTCTGGAAATCCCTGGTACAGCTGTGCACTCGCCGCCAACGTCGCGTCGCCGCAGGGGATTATTTGGCCAATAAAAAGCGCATATGGTGAGGAATAATTCACTGCCCGTCTCGAGATGTTCTACGCAAAGAGCGCGCCAGTTGCCCACTTGGCCGAGTCCTGCTGGTCTGCATCGCTCGCATACTACTTAATTAGTGGCCGGACACGCGGCGGCGGCACTCGGGACATGTCGCAGTCGGCAGATCTCGTGCAGAAGTCTTGTCTACTGAAACTCTTTGCAACCGGGTCGCTGCAAGGCTGCCGGGACGCTGCAGACGAGCACAACGAACGCGGCGGACGAAAGCTTCTTCGTTAATCGTATCGGCGACCTTGTTCGGTAGAGGAACCGCGGCGACGCTCTTCTAAAAATAGTCGTACATGACCAAAAGTTGCTCAAATCTGGCAAAAAGATCGCCGAAGGCTGCACTTCATATCTACCTGGATATAGTCAAACGACTTGCTTAGTGTCGCCATCTCACCGAGCAGGGTGGTTAGCTTCCATGCAGGCGTTCCGCGCTTCTGACTGACACTTTACAAAATACTTTACCCGATCATCAGTGCTCTTCTTCATCAATGAGCAGGAGATCTTCGCTTAACTTATCGTGAAAGTCTTCAACGCAACTCTACGCCCTGCAGCTTGACTGTCATGGCGAGCTTTCGCAGCATACGGAAGTGCTAGCGGGCGGCAACACGGAAGTTCGGGTACCGTATGTGTAGGCTTGAGAGCAAGTCCTGTTGTGGCGTTTGCAGTTGATACCTAATCTGGATAGAATCTTGGAATCGTCCACCAGAAGGCTTTCCTCGGTAAGCTTCAAAGTAGAGCCGCTAAATCAGAGTACTACTCTTGTGTTAGCTTGATGTCTTCCCGTGAGAATTCACACGGCAAAATAGAAGCTGCAATTGATATGAGATGGGATTATGTAAGTTAATATATCTCAAAACATCTAATTCATTTGCGTAGCGCTCCAAGAGAGCTTAGTCTCTAACCAGACGCTGTACATATGACTCCGGACTCGAGCTCGCGGCCTTGGTCGTCGAAATCATGCACGTTGACCTAGGTCGTCAAAGGCGAGCACCTTAACTCCAGAGGCAAGCCAGGATGGCGTTGTATATTTGACTTATAGAAACCGAATTAAGTAAGCGGTGCGACGTATCGGACGCACGTTCCATTGAACTGTGTGGTTAGAAATCATTTCCAGAACTCAACAGCAGATTGTAAGCGCGAGGTACCAAGAATTGGCGAGCAGCAGCATCGGTGACTCGTCCTTTATGTGCTTATCCGTGCTGAGATTGACAGCATCGAATGCATTTTTATTATTTTTGGTATTATTGTTATTATCTTCCAGTGAAGAGGCAGCTGCTCGAAGCAGAGCCGCCATTCAGGTCACGTGCGCAGTTGAAAAGCATGCTTATCCAACGCTATTCGGCATTCTCCAAGAGCACTGAAAAGGCAGGTAAACCGGCTGCAAAGAACCGCAGACGCGTTTCACGTGTAACGGCAGCTTCGCGTGTAACGGCAGCCCAGTAGATGCCTAAGACTTAAAAGTCGACCGTCTGCGGTTAGCACTCGATCGTGGCAAGAATCTCATGCAATCTCGTGGCAGAGGAGAAGCGTGTCCAGGCTGTAAGGCAACGACGCTGTAAACCTCATTCAACGCAAGCCTACAGCTGCGTTCAAGAAATGCTGCTCGATCTTGCCCTTGCTCGCCCGAGAATCATTCGAGCACGGCACGGCACGGCACGGCACGGCACGGCACGGCACGGCACGGCACGGCACGGCACGGCACGGCACGGCACGGCACGGCACGGCACGGCACGGCACGGCACGGCACGGCACGGCACGGCACGGCACGGCACGGCACGGCACGGCACGGCACGGTACGGCACAGCACAGCACAGCACTGTAGACTGCTAGCTAGGCTTCAGTAGACAATAGCTTTTCTCTCCTCCTTTTGCTCGCACGGCGGAAGACGATTCGCACAAGGACGAAAAAGTAGCGTGCACAAACGGTGGACGAAATGCGTATAAACGAGCGTGTCGAGCTTTTGAATGAACAATTCAAATACTAAGAAGAATGCCGGTGTCTTAAGAAAGCTTCTTAAGAAATTTCAAAATCTATTCAGGCGCTTTGACACTCTCTGCAAACCAGAAACCAATAGTTAAAGAAAAACATGGTACATTAGCCAAATGTGGTAGCTTGGTATGCCATTTCAACATGCACAGGTCATTAGGCGCTATCGCCTCGGTCGGCCATATGTAACCGTGCTCCACCAGCCGTGCTGACTCAGCGAAACGAGTCCAGGCGATGCTCGGTGTAAGCTACACGATCAAACTGGTGCAATACGCATTTGGAGACTGCTTGATACTGCAAGTTGTCACTGGCAAGAGTGCGCGCTTAGAGCTTGAGCTCCTACTTTGGACAAGCTCCAGGAGGAGACCAGACGTAGGGTTACACCTCTGACAAACTGGCAAGCGCTTCAGCTAACGGAGTGATAAAAGCGGAAGATTGTGGTCTCCCTGATGCAGCTCAGGTCTTCAGCTGCATAGTGCTGCCTTGGCAACCGAGTACTGCGATAAATACTCGATCGGTATACGGAAAGTTACGTTTCTACATTGGTGAGCCTTGATGGCACACTAGGTAAGGCGGTTGCTTTCACGACCTCGGTCCCGAGGTCGTGGATTCGATTCCTGCGGCGGGCGATCCTGTATCGCCACTGCAAGCGGCGGCGATAGCCATACAGGCTCTCCTGTCGCAATACAAAAAGGCTGTTTAATCAGCTAGGATTTATTTTTTCATTTACACGTGCATTCAACACCATATTCGACATCCTAAGGTCCATTGAGAGCCTTTTTCGCACACACAATGACAATGATAGAAAGTACGTCAGGTCTAATAGGCCTCAAGTGGCCTTCGGAGACTCGTAAAATAAAACTAAAGGCTGGTGAGCCGTGATGGCACGCTAAGTAAGGCGGCTGCTTTTCACGACCTCGGTCTCAAATTCTTGGGTGCGAATCCTACTGTGGGCGATCCCTTATTACCGCTGCAAGCGGTGGTGATCGCCGTCAATGCTCTGCTGCTGCTATAAAAATAGGCTTCTAAATCAGCGAGAATTTATTTTGTGTGTGGCTGATTTGACGTCCCTCATTTATATAGCGGCAGAAGAGCCTTAACAGCTAATATCACCGGTTGCCACAGAAAAACGAAGGAACGCCGCCGAAGGACTCCCACTCAACGACCTGGGTCGGAGTGCCTTACCGCTGGGCTACAAGCCTGACTGGGCGGCTCGTACATAGCACAATAACTAGCAGGCTTCATTTGACTGCTTGCACGCATCATCAGTGATGCAATAATAATAATACGTAATAGTAATAATAATAATACTCTCGTGTTCTCTCTCTGTCTCAATGTCTTCTCTCGCTTTCTCTCTGTCTCTGTCTCTCTGTCTCCGTCTCTCTGTCTGTCTCTGTCACTCTCTGTCTCTCTCTGTCTCTCTCTGTCTCTCTGTCTCTCTCTCTCTGTCTCTCTCTGTCTCTCTCTGTCTCTCTCTGTCTCTCTCTGTCTCTCTCTCTGTCTCTCTCTGTCTCTCTCTCTCTCTCTGTCTCTCTCTGTCTCTCTCTGTCTCTCTCTGTCTCTCTCTGTCTCTCTCTCTGTCTCTCTCTGTCTCTCTCTGTCTCCCTCTGTCTCTCTCTGTCTCTCTCTGTCTCTCTCTGTCTCTCTCTGTCTCTCTCTCTGTCTCGTCTCTCTGTGTCTCCGTCTCTGTCTCTGTCTCTGCTTCTGTCTCTGTCTCTGTCTCTGTCTCTGCCTCTGTCTCTGTCTCTGTCTCTGTCTGTCTCTCTCTCCCCACCTCATTCTACGACTCATGCGTCTATCTGGCTACCAATCTATCCACCGACGTAACCGAATTCCGTTCACTTGTCCCCGCCCATTTTCGTCCGCTCGCTTATTCGCCGGCTCGCGTTAGGCGGCGGCGCACGGCTACGTGTCTCCTCCGTTCTCGAATGGCATCGCAAGACGCGCCGTCCGCGAGTCGGGCGAGTGGCTGAGGCTCGAGGCCGCCGGACGCCGCCCGTACGCCGCCCGTACGCGCAGCTGCGAGCCTTGTTTGCGCAACGCGCAAATCGTGGCTCGCAGCTGGTAAACACCCAGCTTCCATTCACTGCCCACCCGGAGACGCGCGCAACCCCCATTTACAGCCGGCCTCGATTGGACAAAAGCAATTTAGGAACGCCCGCGCATGAATACACGCACCCACTCCCGCGGCCCTTCCCATAATAGGAGCCTCATTTATAGAGGAACCCGGCGGAGAGCCTGCCAGCAGGCAGCCAACCGCTGCAGATCTGCCACCACCCCCCTTCCAACCAGCGCCTACTGCGTCACCGCACGCCGGGGCGGTTTGCATTCGCCGCGCGGTTGACGGATAGCTGCGCATCGCCGCGTCTCCGCCGACGACAGAATCGATAAGAGCTCCGACCGGCTACTACCGCCGGACGCTGGCCAGCTAGGCGGTGAACGTCGCGAGGCGAACGAACGATCCGCGGGTAAGCGCGCCGCAGCGGTCACTGCCTCTGACGCCGCCAACGCGGCCGTCGCTGGCGCAGTCGTCCGCGGCGGCGCCTCGCGTCAGCTCCGAGGAAGGGCGGCAGTCGGACGCCGAGCGACCCGACGCGAGCGGCATGAAGCTCAGGAAGTTCTTCGAGGAGCGCCTGAAGCTGAGAAAGTCAAGCCATCGGCAAGAGTCGCCTGCCATCGGCGACACCACCGGCGACCCGAACGCCGCCGCCGCCGCCGCCGGGAACGCATCGAAGCGCGCCGCCGCCGTCGTCGTCGCGAACCGATGCGCGGACGGCGAGGCGCACCCGCCGTGTCTGGCCTGCTCGCGGCCGAGCGGACAGCCGCCACGCTTTCGCGCCTCAGCCCCCGCCGCGATGGGCATGCGTCCGGACTACCTGCCGCTCGGCTCGCCCGCCGGGCGGGCTCGCCTCGCGGCTGACTGGATCGGTCCGCCGCCGCCGCTGCCGCCGCCGCCGGCGGGCGTGCACTCGATCGCCGCCGACCCGCTCGCGACCGCGGCGGCGGCTGCGGTGACGCCAGTCGCCGTCGCCGCGGCCTCCGCTGAGCGCTCGCGGTGCGCGACCATCGTCGAAGCGACGGCCGAGAGCGATAGCGAGCCGGGGCCGCTGCTGCAGGCTCCGGAGCTCCAGTACTACACCGTGCCGCGCTGTCGTAGCCGCATCAAGACCAACCCCTGGATACCGACGCCTCACTCGATAGCGTGCCGAGAGGGCGTGCCGTGCCCGTGCCGCCGCCTCCGCCGCCGGCAGTCGGACACGACCGCCTCCGCCACCCGGCTCCTGCCGGCGGACAGCGACGCTTTTGGCCGCTCGCTGCCCGTCGCCGCCGCCACTGGCTGCGGCGACGGCTGCTGCTGCTTCGCGTCGCCACCGTGCCACCGCTGCGGCGACGGCTGTGGCTTCTCGAGCGGCGAGTCGGGCTACGCCACCACCGGCCGCCGGTTCGGCGGCGGCGGCGGCGACGACGACGAGCGTCTGTCGCTGAACGACGATGACTACTACGACTGGCACGAGACGCTGCTTGAGGCCTTCACGCCGGTCACGCGCGGCGACTCCGTCTCATCTGCCGACGACGAGTCGTCGGTCGGGCACGCCGCCGAGTGCTCAGCTCAGGACGCTTCCGCCGACGACGGCGGCGGCGGCGGCGGAAGCTCGAGCGAGGACGGCCCTCCGCCGCCCTGCATCGCCCTCGGGCCGCCGCTGACGATCGATGGCGGCGACGGCGCCGACCGAGAGGGCGGATGCGACGACGACAACGGCAGGGAAGGCGGCGACAATGAGGACGCTCGAGGCGACGGCGGCTCGCACGCCGCGGCGGCGGACCGCGCCGCCGACCCTGCTCTCGTCTTCGACGACGCCGTCGCGCGGAGGGCGCACGACGGCGTCGTCGGGCTGGCGGCGCGCGTGCAGAGACTGCGCGAGTACAAGAGTGTCCTGCACGAGAAGATACGCCTGGCGAGGATCGAGTGCCAGCTCATACTGAGCAGCAGCAGCCCGTCGCAGCCCGACGGCGGTGACCGCCGCGGCGGCGGCGGTCGCTGCTGCTCGGACGACGAGGAGGCCCGTCGCTGATAGGCTGAGCTCGACACGGCGGCGCCCGCCGACGACAGCGGCTGCGCCGGATTCGCGGTCGGCGCCAGCCGCGCCGCTACGCAGCGGCAGAGTCATCAGGGCCGCCGCGGCCATGTTCTAATTGCCGCAATATATGCGCCGCACCAACCTGACGAGCATAGCGTGGGCGTCTCGGGTTCAGCCGCCGCGGCGAGGCGCCAGTGGCCGGAAGCGAGCGGCGCTCTCGCACCAGAGAGAGAGAGAGAGAGAGAGAGAGAGAGAGAGAGAGAGAGAGAGAGAGAGAGAGAGAGAGGGCAGGAGGGCAGCTGCGGGCGGCCGCTCCCGAGGGGCTGCGGGCGGCCGCTCCCGAGGGCGCGAGCATCAAAGCTGCAGTGCGAGTGCGGTGGCGACAGGTGGCAAGGAGTGATCTATGCGCGGGCAGCTGCAGAGGCGGCGGCTGGCCTTTGATGTAGCCTAATGGCGACGGCCTAAGCAGCTCGCGAGTGCTCGACCTGGCCGATTATAGAGGCATTTTGGTTGAGCGAGGAAGCGTGCCGATGCGAAGTGACGCAAACGAGATGCCTAGCAGTAAGCCAATGGCTTCGCCGACGCAGCCGATAGCTCGAGGCACTTCCGCGCTGGTGCCCAGCCGCTTTAATGTATCTCCGTCTGTAACCCCAAAAAGTCATAAAGACCACGTGGGTGGTACGCAGGAGAGTTTTGTATAGCACACTCACAGCCTAGGCGGCTTTCGGTACGCATGCGGTAGCCAACAGACTTCGCCTCACGCAACAAAGAGAAAGTGGGAAGCATAGCAGAGTCGGAAGAGCAGTTGAGGTTGTGAATAGCATGGAAGTATCAGCTCAGGACCGCTGAAAAGGATGAGCCATAGTCGGCAGTAGGAGAGTAGTTGTCGTTGCGTAAGAATTGTGGAAGCGAGTTCCTCAGTCTAGGACATGCAGAGCTAAAGCTTCTGTCGCCAACGGTGATTAAGCGGAGGAATGGAACAGCTAATTTATTGCTTTCGAGGACACTAGCAATTACCTCCGCCGCCGCGACGCGGGCTGAGCGCGACGGTCGCGGGCGGCGACCGACGGCGCGCGGCTAGGCATTGTTGGAGCCAGACGACTATAGGTGGTGGTGATGCAGGGGCCGCTAGCAGCGGATGAAGCGCCACCGGCGGCGGCGTCGGACTGCGACGGCGCCGCCGCGCGGAACGGCGGCAGAAGTGCGCTGAACCATCGCCTGCGCCTCGGCGCCGGTTGACAGAGGCGCGACGACTTTCTGCACGACGAACCCAGCGTCTCCTCCCGCCCACCCACTCACCCACCCGCCGCAGGCTTGAGCGGCGCGCACTTGAACCGGCGACCGCGAGCGACCGTCTCGATGGCCGGCTCGTCGAGACGGCCTTCGACGGCCGACCGATAGAAGAGCCGCGATCACTCTCTCTCTCTCTCTCTGCAGCCGCGACTGAAAGCGAGGCGTGCGCACGCCGGCGGGACGCACGCGCGCGCGGAACGGGTGGCGGCGCGCGCGCCGAGGCGAGAGGAGCTAGCGAGCCGCGCGCGCGCGCGCGCGCCGCCGCCGGCGGCGGCGGCGGCCGTTTAAGCGACAGGCCGCGGCTGGCGTCCAGCTAGGGTAGCACAGTCGCTAGACGTCGGTGTGCGAGATGGCTGAGTAAACATCAACAAGACGAAACATAATGGCAAGAGTATTTCGGCGCCCGCACTGTTTACCGACTTGAAACGGCGACACCTGGCGGTGCCACGCCGCGTTGATAACCTTCGCTTCCGGCTCGAGCGGCTTCCGCTCGCGACCGAGCGTGCCGCGCTGTTGAGGGACTGCTGAGCTGCTGCCGTCGTATCTCGTGCGCGCTCCGCTGACGCACGTCGGCAGCGATAGCGCGCACAGCTGCGCCGCCGCCGCTGCGGCCGGCGGCGGCGGCGGCGCAGCTGATGCAGCGTCGTCGCCGCCGGCAGCTAAGCGCGTCCGAGGGCGACGCGCTCGCAATCCGCGACCTGCGTCATCGTTTCCAGCTCGGCAGCTCTTTAATGCCGGTCGCAAGCGAGAGGGGGCTGAGTAGCCTCTAAGGCTCGCGCATGCAGCTTGCGAAGCGAGACGACGATCGATGCGTTGCTCCTTAATTTTTCACTCTTTTCCATTCTGCCCTTTCCGAGCGCAGCGGCGCGCCGCCTTTCTCGCGTCGGCCCGCACGCTGCAAATTGGCGCTGCCGGTTGGCTGCGTGCGAGAGATTCTCGGCGGGGAAACTCTCGGAGAGTCTGCGATAGGACGCTTCCTGCCGCTCGCGGCGGCGGCGGCGGCGGCGGCGGCGGCGGCGGCGGCGGCGGCGGCGGCGGCGGCGGCGGCGGCGGCGGCGGTGAATGCACGACCCTCGCCTATGTAAACATTCAAAAGAACGCCAGCTCCTCATCAGCAAAGCAGCCGACAACGCTCGACATCAGAGAGACGACGTCGCGCAGACGCCACCGATGGCCGTTGTTTGACCGAGCTAGGCCGGGTTTACACTGTGAGTCTTGCTTCCTACCTACTTCCTAACTACTCGAGTCTTCGGTGTACACACGTCGCCAATACGGCGGGGCGTCCTCCGACTTAAGAAAGACTCAGCGAAGACTCGGCAGACAAACGCGGTTATACTTCTTCGGTCGAGACTCGAGCGAGACTGCAAGCGACCAATCACAAGCACCCTCCAGCCGCGCCTTCTTTATCGCATGAAAGGAACGGTAGACGACTCGGCCGGCGAAATCGTCGATGCGCTCCACTTGAGTCCCTGTTTATGAGATACTTTGAGCTCGGCAAGTACGAAGAATCTTATTACAAGGCGGCGAGCGGTCAAGGCTATAGCGGATAGGTTTCATTAAATATAGTTCATTTGTATAGCGCCCTAAGAGAACCTAATATCTATTCAGGCGCTTTACATGTGCCTCGGGGCTCGAGCCCACGACCTTAGCCAGACCTTGTTCGGGGCGAGTACCTTAATCACTGGACCAAACCAGCTCGACAATTCTACTGGCAACTGCGTTAGCGAAGCGTGGCCGTCGAGAGGTGGATCGCAGAGGGCCATTTCCTATATTCCTAAGGACAGCCATTTTGCCATGAACTCTCAGGTGGCAGTAAGAAGTAAGACTTAGAGAGAGAGAGAGAGAGAGAGAGAGAGAGAGAGAGAGAGAGAGAGAGAGAGAGAGAGAGAGAGAGAGAGAGAGCGAGACTGTCGCGTATAACCTCCTGCAAAAAGAAAGGAAGATCAAAGTAATGCTCGAGTAGCTAGGAATCGGGACTCCAGCGCAGGAGAGCGGCAGCTCGAGTGCCGGTGGCCGTGGCGGCGCAGAGCGAAGCTCGGCACGACCGAGCGTCGATGCGCCGCAGCTCATGTCCGCGGCTTCGATTTAAAACTATCGCGTTTCCCTTTGAATCTCGCCAGATAACCACGCAAAGCTCTTGGCACTGACATGCTTCTGCAAATAGTGCGTCGCTGACAGCGACTCAAACTCCCGCCGCCGAAGCGTCGGCCGACGAGTGCGGCAGCTCGAGCGCACGCCGCTCGCTCGCATCGCCGTCCCGCCTCCACGACGCGCCGGCCGCGTCCAGCGGGAGCTAGCAGCTGCCTGGATAGACTCCTTTCTTTCGGTGCATTCTCGACGCTTCTCGTAACTCACCCAAGAAATTATCTCTGGCTCTGGAGAAACGGAAGGGTTACGTGGGCAGGGGGGCGGCGGGGGCGGGCTCGTACAGCGAGGCGTTCAAGACGATCCTCGCCGCAGTGGCTCGTAGAGTAATGGCTCTCTGTCTCGGGTGCAGCTTTATCGGATGTCCGAACCTCGCTCGCCGGCAAATTGATCTTTAGCCTGACGAATGGCCGGCAGCGGTCGTCGTCGAGGTGCCGCAGAGACGCCGATTAGTCGGACCGCGGCGGTCGCTGGACAGACAAAGCTAGCGGAGCCACTTCCTGGCGTGGTCTGCCGAGTGTGTCGCTCGAGATAGGCGGCGCCTCGTCAGTCGAGACGCTCGCAGCGGCTGCAGCGGAGAATTGAGGAGGCGTCTCCCCTCGCCGTCCTCCTCCTCCCCCTCTTCCGGCGCGACGTGAGCGCTCGCCCCGCTCCCTGATCCAGCGCCTCCCATCGCGGTCGCGCGCTTCCGGCGCACGCGCTGCTGCGGTCTCGAGCTTCCTGTGGCGATCCCAGCTTCCTGATCCTGCGAGACCATAGACCGTAGACTCGCGACAGCTGCGGTCGCGCTTGCTCTCGCCCGTCGTCAACGAGTGCCTGCCCGTCGCCCTCCGCTTCGCCGCCATTTCTCACTTTCACCGGTCCGCCCGCGGACGCGTTGGGTTTCCGTAATTCGTCAGCCCGACGAGAAGTTCGCTTTTTGCGTTGCATTGCGCCGCCGCGCGAGCGATATTGTCGTTTCTCGTTCAATCCCGCGCTTGAATCGCGCGGCCACTGGGCGACCGCGAGCGAATGCTTCGGCACGACGGCAAGTTACGGCGGCGCGCACGCGACCATCTGCCGGACGCTCCAGCAGCAGCAGCAGCAGCAGCAGCAGCAGCAGCAGCAGCAGCAGCAGCAGCAGCAGCAGCAGCAGCAGCAGCAGCAGCAGCAGAGAGACCGAGGTCAAGCAGCGACGCGCTGCCCACGCGCGCGTGACGGCCTTTGTCTCGCGCGATGAAACCGATGCGATGCTCAGTGGGTCGTCACAAGCTGACGAACGTTTGGATAGGGAGAAAAACTGCCTACTAGCTGCCGAGACGATGCGCCCAGCGGCGCGCGCGCTTAATAAAATAACCCTTTCTCGTGCTTATGGTGCATGAAGTTTAGCATGTCCGGACTAACCGATTATCCTCGTAGACAAAGTGCCTAGATAGAAATACATTTCTTTTGGGGTGCACACATAAATATTTCATTATTATTACTGTTTATATTCGTATTCATATTGTTATGGTAAAATATTTTCAAATCGCGGAAGAAAGACTATGGCCTGTGGTGGAACTTGTTAATTTTCGATAAGAACTAACAAATCAGACTGTATTCGTCTTGAACTCAACCAATCACCGGGCGCTAGGTAGGTGGTTGCTCCGCTAGATTTGTACATGGTCTGCACTCGAGGTTGAGGCGTCCTACTGATCGCAAGATGGTGCAGATGGCGTTATCTCGAGCAGCCCTAGTAAAAGGGTTGTTCGTATTAAGTAAAATTGGGAATGCATCTTAGGAACTCTTAGTGCAATTCTAGGGGCGCGCGTGCGCGGGAGGTCGATCGGCGTTCGGTGATCTCGTCGCGAGCCACCGGCGCGTTTTTCGTACGCGCACCCGCGTCACTGGCGCATCGGTGGTTGCCGGGCGCTCTGGCCGCGCGGGTTAGCTTGAGACGCATCTAAGGACCGCACTGACGCAGCTTTCATCAGCTCCGATATCAGCTCTCGCGCTTTTCTGATGAGTCGGCGGATTGATCTGCTGCTCATATAGAGCTGCAGGAAAGGAGATTGCGTCGAGCGTCGAGCCGGAAATCGGACCGCTGGATCCCTTCAAATTCAACAGCCCAACATTTAAGCGCAATGCCTACAGGTAAAGCATTGGAGGGTAGATTATTCGAGGCTTCCGGCTTTCGCCCTCAATCTTCAGAGATCGGAGGAAAGCAGAGTACAGCTCGTCCGGTGCGTCGCGAGTCCAACGTAGCTGCCACATCGCACGACTTCTCTCTGAACTTCACTGGCACCTTCCTTATCAAAACCTGAATATACTTGAGCATTCTCTTTCTTCCCGCTCTCTCTCTCCCTCTCTCTCTCTCTCTCGCTCTGTGGCTTGCGGGTTGCTTCCCTCAATCGTGCTTCATTTGCAGCAAATGTAAAGTGCCTAGAAAGATATTAAGAGTTCCCCGAGGGCGCAATACAAACGTATCACCATTATTCACTTGCTTGTACCCGTATCGCTCCTCCTCCAGTACTCGCTCGCTCGCTCCGGCGCTCGCTCGCTCCGTGAGCTTCTCCTTGGCTGCCCCTCGTCTCGCCGTACCTCGTTCTAAATGAGATCATTTCGGGAATCGGGCAAACATTTTTTTGTATGCCGCGAAAGTCTCGAGCTCACTTCCGGCTACGGTCACTACACTAACGCGACGGCGAGCTGTCGCGTCACTCGCCGCTTTTAGTTCCCAGCCCGCCCCCTCCCTTCATCATTGCTCTCTCCCACATAATAATAATAATAATCACAATTATAACAATACATTTGTACAGCGCCCTCAGAGAACTGAATCTGAAAATTGCCGAGCTGCTTTGGTCCAGTCGTTAAGGTGCTCGCCCCGACCAAGGCCTGGCAGAGATCGTGGGCTCGAGCCCTGAGGCATATGTGAAGCGCCTGAATAGACATTAAGTTCTCTTGGGGCGCTATACAAAGGAATTATAATTATTGTTATTATTATTATTATCTCTTTCTAGGCACTAGGCTACAGCGACGCTGTACAGAAAGCATTAGCAAACGATTGGCTGTAACAGCCGGAAGCAGCTGGCGCAATGTAAGCAGGTACATGTAATGTAATGTCTCCGTCTGTAACTCCACAAACCCATAGAGACTATGTGGGTGTTACGCGGGAGAGTTTTGTATGGCGCACTCACAGCCTATGCAGCTTTCGATGCGCATTCGGTAGCCAACAGAATTCGTCTCGCGAAACAAAGAGAAGGTGGGAAGCATGGCAGAGTCAGGAGAGCAGTTGAGGTAGTGAATAGCATGGAAGTAGCAGCTCAGGATGGCTGAAGACGATGAGCCATAGTCGGCAGCATGAGAGTCGTTGTCGTTGCTTACGAATGCCTCTCTGGCCGTTTACCTCTCTTGCCTCTTCTTCTCTGGAGGATCGCGGCTCGTCGTTGGCGGCAGGCGCTTCTGACTTGCTGGATGGGGGCTGAGCGACTCGCTGACTAGCCGACGATCAGGAGGAGCAGGAGGAGCAGGAGGAGCAGGAGGAGCAGGAGGAGCAGGAGGAGCAGGAGGAGCAGGAGGAGCAGGAGGAGCAGGAGGAGCAGGAGGAGCAGGAGGAGCAGGAGGAGGAGTAAGAGCTCACTACGCTCGGACGCTTCCGGCTCTCGCGCAGACTCCGCGGACCTCCGGAGTCCATGCTGCGCGTAGACGCTTCGTCCAGCGGTGGCCGCGCTGCCGTCTGTCCTCGTTGGTTGAGCAGTCAGCTCGCAGAGCCTGCAGCAGGTTCGCAGACGAACCGCGGCTGCCTCAAGGGAACGCTTAGGCTGAGAAACGCTTAGACGCCGTTCCAGCATTTCCGCCCAGACTGAGAGGAAATGCTGGAGCGGCTCTAAAGGCCGCAAGAGTAAAAATCCACTCGTCGCGGTGCCGCTCGCTTTAACCGGATCGCTTCTGCTACGTCCGCCACGCGTCAGCTGCCTGATTGGCGTCTGTCTAATGGCGTCTAAACAAGGAAATCGTCGACTGGCAGGCCAGCGATAGCCGTCGCTAGGCAGCAGAGAGAGAGAGAGAGAGAGAGAGAGAGAGAGAGAGAGAGAGAGAGAGAGAGAGAGAGAGAGAGAGAGAGAGAGAGAGAGAGAGAGAGAGAGCTAACCCAGGTCGAGCAGCTCTCGGCGCTGACACATGCAGGTGTAAAAGTGCTCGCGAACAGCTGTGGCAGGTGCACAGCATCTCACTAGGTAAAGCGCTACAGCACAGCGAATCGCGGATGAATCGTCTTGCTGTCAATGATCATTTGCGTTTTATGAGCAGTTCGCAGGAGAAACGGCCCGAGTTCCTACCAGTGCCTCGACGATCAACGCGATTGATGAAGTTGTACAACTTTGCACTCTCGCTGGCGGCCGGCGCACTCTCGTGCATACGCAATCGCAAAGTAAAGGACGATTCTATTAGCGGGCCTACACGAGAACAGACTAAAATGAATGGGCATCGAACAAGGGCGGGCGCAGCTATTAGTTGATTTATCAGCCTCATTTGTGTAGCGGCAGAAGAGCACTAGCGGCCACCGCCGCCGCCACTTGAGCTGGCAATACAGGATTGCCCACGGCAGGATACGAACCCACGATCTCGGACTTTAAGAACGAGCACCTTACCTCTTCGGCTATCAGGGGTGTGCCGATACAGATATCCAATGCTCACAGACATACTGACGGCTTCACAGACACGGAAGCCGGAACTGCCACAGACATTGCAGAGGGGATGGCGATGGAGACAGAAGCAATGCATGGCTTATAGGGACGTAGACGTATAGAGATAACACGATGAGAGGACGAGGGCAGAGCTGAGGATAGCCAGATAGGAAAGAAGTAAAGGTAGAGCTTTCGTAATAAACTGCATGCGAAATTAGAAACTGTCCTTTTGTACTCGCATCGTGGGCCATGAAGGAAAGCCTTTGAGGCCACAGACTGATTTGCAAAATGCATTGACTGTCACTCTAGGTGTGCACTGCGGTGCCAATTGGTGCCACTCGAGCACTGTCCGCGTTATCCAGGCACGAGCAATGCTCGAGTCTCACCTGTCACTGATGTGTGCGCAGCACTACTCGAGCTTGAGCACGGGACACGTGACCTCTTGGGAACGGCAACAGCCGACTTTATGGCAGTGGCCAGTAAGAACTCAGAGAGGGAGTGTTGCTCACAGGAAGTGCTGCTGACAGCTGCAATGTTCGAGCAGAGGCAAGCACCACAGTCTGCTGCAGCTCCAGGCGATGTCACAGTAATTTTCTGTTCGACCCGTCGAAGGAAGTGAGTTGGGCCTCCTGCCGGCATGTCAACCTCCTCGGCCCACTGACTGCAGTGCTGCATGCTAACTCAGCACTGTAGTCTCACACAACTCAGCCTGCAGGGATTCAATTGTCCGCCCATTTTCACAGCGTGGGCCTTAAGAATATGTAATTCACTTGCATAGCACCCCAAGAGAACTCAATCTCTATTCAGGTGCTTCACATATGCCACGGAGCTCGATCTCACGACCTTGGTCATCGAATACATTCGCCTCGACCTCAGATGGGGAGAGCACCTTAGCTGCTGGGCAATGCCAGCAAAGCCTTAAGAATTTGCGGTCACCCTTATACTTCTACTTTGAGGATGCACAAACATCGGCGTAGCCAGGATTAAGCCTCGGAGGGGGAGATTTCGACATTGCTAAGGACATTCACAGAAAATCTGAAAGCGACTTGTCGAGTGGCCAAGCTGCAAACTTCTGACTGAACCAGGTAAGATATCTTGGTCCGTGAGCCACCCTTCACTAAATCTACGCACACAGCCAGATAGAAATGAGGACCTTGAGAAAGAAAAATAGCAATTGTACATTAATATAGCACCATCAGAGAGTCTGATCTCTTTTTATTCACTTTGCGAATGATATAAAAGAAAAGATTCTTCAATGCGACTGCAAAGGGTGCGAGTGTGAGTGAGTGAAGGTACCAGTGTGCACCGCCACCGTCCTTTTTCGCCAGCATCAAGGGAGCTAGCATGCTAGCAGCTTCTGCAGAACTCGGTGAAACGGTTGCTTGGTACTGCCCCACTCCCAATGTTCTATGTCACGGCTCATAAATACCACTATGATCAGTTCACCATCAGCTATTGTCAAAATATATTGAGGTGGCTGCTGGCGAAAGTCGTGCGAAGTGCGCTTGTATGCTGCTGCAATTTCCACACGCGGAATGCTTTAGCATTCCTAAAGCCAGCACCCAGGCTTTGCTTGCATCCACAAATTATCGCAGACTCCAAGAAACAAATGGCTGCCTTGACCTTGGTGACTAATTTCGTACGCGTTAATCACCTGTATGAAAGAGCCAGCAGCCAAGGCAACGGTGGTGAAAATAGAGCTAGGATGCAGCAGTATTTACTAACACGACATGTACTCAAGGAAACATTCAACATGTGCCAGTGCTCTACAGATCTCTTCTAGCAGCTCATCTCGAGATGTTTTTGCTCGTCAAGTTGCTACTTGTGTACAGCCGCTTAGCAGCAGTCTTTGCAGTTGCTGCTTGCTGTTGCAGTTGCCTATCTCAGATCAGCAAAACTCCGTCCAGGTGGCTCGCGCTATGCAGGCACATCGCCTCCAGGGTTGCAACGTCCAGGCTTCTAGTCGTTTGGAACCCCAAAAACGAGGGCTGTGCTTACTTGTGCAACCTAACTAGGTGCACGGCAGCGACAGGGCTTGCTAGCGGCCATTTAAAAATGGTGTGGCAGCCACTGCACTGTCGCGATGCTGCAGGCGATGGAGGAAAGCTGCTCGTCGTTGCCGTGCTAGCTTGACTATCTTCAGCCCCGGCTCCGATCCGTCACCGAATAGGCATTCCCAGCGATAGAGCTGGCCGCGAACCCTTTCAAAGGCACGAGTCGCCGCAAGCAATAGAAGCAGCACCTGCTCCTCTCCGTCGAGTTTTTGAAGCGTCTGCTGGCACACGAATAGTGCCTCTAGACTGCCAGCCTCTCTAAACACAAAAGCCTCGAGCACCAGCCCATGAGCTTGACTCAACTTGGTCATAAATGCGACAAGGTCTACACAGGACCCTAATCTGCTCCAGATCACAGAGATTGAGTTACATAATAGACTGCCCCACTGTCAGGCTCTCTGCAGGGGGAGGGGGCAGTAAGAAGCTGAGCGTCTGGTTGATTTGCTGCTCACGTTAGCGGCAAGAGGAAGTTTCAGCTAGCACAAACGCAGAGCGGTAGCCAGAGTTACAAGGCAGGCGAAGCACAAATGGCTTGCCCTTGCCAGCAGCTACCCAAGTGCCGGCACCGTGTTGGATCGATAGGGAAGCGTTTTTTATGAGCTCTTGATGAGGGAAAGCCGACCCGGAAAGGCACGTGAAATGATGAGGCTCGCACTTTCCCGTTATGCCCCAATGCTCACGTCGGTGCCAAACAGTAGCTGCCAGTGGATGGATGACTGCTCATCCGGCATTAGTCATCCGACATTTCTTCGTGGCTCCCTCTGGCACATTGCCGAGCTGCTCCCAGTTCCATGGCGTTCGTCACATCTCAGCAGACAGCCGTTTTTGGGAATGTATCATCAGCGGCTTCGCACTTCGTGCCTTCGAAAACGGTACAGATGCTCAATGAGGACTGGCTTGTACCTTACACGAGGAACAATCCTATTCACGAGCCAAGTAAACAAGTCATCTAGGGCTTGCTGAACCAGCCGGCAGCAGCTGGCCGCGAGAGCCTACGCCACGATTGTCCGCATCGCTCGAGCTACGTGCAGCTTGGCAGCAGCTTGGCAGCAGCTTGGCAGCAGCAGCAGCAGCCGAGCGATCCAGGTCAGCCTCAACCCCAGTGCGTCATCAGCAGTTGGAATCAGCCAGCTCGCAGGTCTGGCGGCCATCGGCGCCAGTGCCGTCGCAGCACTACCAACCGATTCTTCTGTCGCGGCTCATGATTTGTCCTAATATTAAATGAACCTGTCCCCCCTAGCCGGATCGGCCCGAATCTCTGACAAGACGGGTTGGACTGCCGAAAACTGGCTTCCCGTCTAATTTTGGCTGGGCTGCGACTCAGGAAGCCCGTTCAAAGTGTCTCTTACAGAGAAGTGTCTACTGTATTTAGATGAAACAAACGACTGGATTCACGAGTTAGGGCCGAACGAAGGTGGCGCTCATGATCGGGTGGCAATTGTGAAGAGATGCTGTTGATATGCACTCGGACTGTTTTTCAATCCGAACAGGATCGGCCGCAATGCTTGGCTTATGTGCAGTGGTATAGCACGCCGTACCGAACCGGAGCTCGACGCCCCCCAGCCGCCGTCCCACTCAAGCATCTTAGGCTTGTCATCGTGCGCTGCTCCTGTCTACCAGGTAAATAGGGCTGTGCTGTTTTGGCATTAGCCGGCCTAATGCACCATTGGACGGTTTACCGTACCTGCCCGGTCTCGGTCAATTTGCACTGTTTTATTAAGAGGCGATGACGTTATCGAGACGCTGCGACTTGGTAAAACAGGCAAAGGTCGGCTGACTTAACAGCCACATTTCTTAAGCGAGCGCCAAAAGAGCGGTCACGGCGACCACCTTGCTTACTGCGGCAAAAAGGGTTGCTTGCCCGCGACTCGAACACGCGACCTGGGTCGAGCAGTTCTAGCACGATATCCGTGCTAACATGTAGCGAACGAACTACCGAAACCCCCTTTCACGCATCTCGCTTAAAGCAGCATGCAGGTGCTGACGGCCCAAAGGTTGTTAGCGATAACTGAATAGTGCAAACAAGTCTACTACCAGCATGATTCAAAACTAGACGCTAAGGGTGGTGCACCTCGATATTAACCGATTTGTCAGAAAGAGGGCGTGTTCATTCGATATTGAAATTGCAATTATTATGCGAGGCCCATACTTATTTTAAGAACATGGAGGAGTCGCAGACGCACAACCAAAAAAAGGCTGATGTTGAGAATCAACCGTACAATTAACGGGTCCTTAGTCATTACACTTCCAAGCGATCTTTGCAACTTTGCAGCGATCTTTGCAGCGATCCGGTAGGTCGTTTTTCTAGCTTCTCTGTTACCAAGGTAAACAAGATACGATAGTCTCTCCTGAAAGTAAAGTAACCTGGACTCATTAACCTCTGCTCATTCATCAAGCTGAGTTTCCACCTTCAGGCCAGCTGTTACTGACCTCATCTCCAAATACATCTTCATTCTATGGCTCCAGCTTATCTTTTAGATATACTACCCCATCAGGCCAAGCATCGTACCACCCGCTTCTCGGAATCCAACAGTCTGGAAATACCTCGTACGAACCTTAAATCCTTTGGAGACCGTGCATTTAGCTCGTATGCTCCCAAAGCCTGGAACTCCCTCCCGACCTGCGTCAGAACATCCCATGACCTGACCACATTTAAAAGAAACTTAAAACACACCTATTTAGGACAGCATTTAGTGGGTCCCTGTGATTCGTCCTCGATGTGCTTATGCCTGCTGACACTGTGCATGCTGCCACTAACCACATTTGCATGCTGACCCTGCGCATGTCACCCCTAACCATATTATTCATTTTGTTTATTTTTCAAGCATGATTTTACTTACTATTCTATTGCATATCACTTTGCAGCAAATGTAAAGCGCCTAGAAAGAGATTAAGTTCTCTGAGGGCGCTTTATCAAGTGCAATATTGTTATTATACTATTATCTCATAGTCTAAGAAGACTAGACGCCCAAACACCACCTACGCTGTCCTCTAGTATCAAATGCTCAGACTTGCCGCTGCCCTGCAAAACTGAAATATTTCACATGTCCACAGTCTTAGGTCTAGTCTCTGCATCATTGAAAAGGCATCTTGCCAGAGCGACATATTTGGTGGCATTTCTCGCACTGCACTGTCGTGACCTAGTTTTTATCTCAGTAGGAGGTTGCAGAGCGTAGTTATCAAAGGCTGATATTATCATGTTAGCCCTTTAAGTGGAGGGTACTCCAAGTATCTGGTCTCGGTCAACTTCTTTTCACATTTGTGGTTCTCCCTCTAGCCTATATAAACACCGAGCACAATCAGGGCTTTCATTTTTATGCAGATGACAAATCCTGTATCTGTACTTTGCTGTATCATTGTCTTTCAGCATGTGCAGCCGGCTTGTTCGTCGTGAGAGTCGCAGTTGTCACATCACACACCTTCTCGCCTATATGTTGTGACTCCATATCATGCAGCTTCCCGACTTCAGTGTTCTGTCACCCACTTTTAGGTCCATTCGTTCTCTAGCTCCAGACTATTTATCTGAACTACTCCTCCACCAGGCCAGGCAACGTACCACCCACTTTAGTGACTAAAATTGTTGAGCTCTACCTAGAACTAACATCAAAACCTTTTGGAGACCGCGCCTTTAACTTGTATGCTCCGAAAGCCTGTAACTCATTCTCGATAGACGCCATGGCATCGCCTGATAGGACGACATTTAAAGAAAAGCTAAAAATGCAGCTGTTTCTCACAGCATTTGTTGGGCACCTGTGATGGTTCTTTGTGCGTTTATGCGTGCCGACGCTGTGAATGTTTCCATTAACCATATTTAGATGTTGACAATGTGCACGTCACCTCTAATCATATTATCCTTCTTGACATTGTTCATACTATGATCATGCTTCCTTTGCAGCATATTTAAAGTGCCTAGAAAGAAAGTAAGTTTTCTGATGACGATATAGACATAATAGCATTAGTCTTATTATTACCATTATTATATACATTTCGCTAGTTATGCATGGTAGCAGCAGGTTTATGCATCGTTAAAGTAAGACATTGGGTTAAGGGTCTATAGGACTAGTAGTCTTCTTTGATTGCGAGATAAATTTTAGGTTGAGGTCACTCGTGGCCTCCTTAAATGTAGAAATTGAGGTGCTGCACTGAAATAAAGGAAGGGAGTCCCGCGGGTTGTTATTGAGGGACACGAGTCCAGAAGTGACGCGGCTGCATTACTGATGGACACTGACCTTGTCTGTCTTGCAGACAATGAAGCTAGAGAAGCGATCTGCTAGATCGCCATAGGGATCTCTAGGTTGATGTTATTCAGTTGCTTATCAAGCATGATACCATTCATCATTCGATCGCGTTTCCTTTGCAGCAAACTTAAAGCGCCTTGAAAGAGATTGAGTTCTCCGAGGGCGCTTTATCAAGTGTATTATTATTATTAGGTAAGGAGAACCTGGGAGGGGTTAAGGAGGTGGTTGATGGTAGGCATGAACATTTCGGGATTGCTCATCTGTGATTAAGCTTGTTAACATAGTGCATGCTACTGCTAACCATCTGATCACGCTTACTTTACAGCATATGTTATGTGCGTCGAAGGAGATATAGTTCTCCGAGGGCGCTACATGAATGTTGCTATTATTATTATAGCATACTCTCTCAACATCCCTGCTACATGTACTGGCATTAACACTTGATGTTAGTAGACGTTCTCCAAGAGGATGGCTGGAAAAAGAACTTGATAGTTATGGGAAAACATTGCGTAACTCAGAAGTTGGAAGCCATAAACCTCGGATTCGGATAACAAATCTCGCGCATCTTCTGCCCCACGTGACGTCTGGGTGTCCAATCGATCGTTCAGGAGGGTGACCTCATCAGCTTCAAATCAATTCTGCCTACTTAAAGCTATGTAAAACAGCTGCCAAATTTGGACTTGCTTAATTAAGGATACCGCAAGCAACCTGGTCCAATCGTGACATTTCGCTAAACCCCAATAACTTGGTAATTGCAGGTCTTGCTGGCTATGCAATTTGACACTTGCAGTTGGTGCAAAAGGCAACAGCTAAGTATGTCTGTCGTGAACAATTTAACTGCCACATTGCATAACTTCTCACGGCAACGCACTGTATTCCCATAAGCCAACTGGCTAGCCTCAAGCATCTGTCAATATCTTTTCGGTTCCTTCATTTCTTTCTCCTGCCTAACTACGTGAAGTATATCCTTACAAAGTTTCTCATCTCATCTCCTACTGATCTTGCTCTAGTCGTTGTTGCCTCTGACGAGCTAAAATTTTATTTAGACTTCGCCTCACTTCGTATGCTTCCAAAGCCTGAAACTCGCTACCCATAGACATCGCGACATCTTGCAATTCAAAGACATCCAAAAGAAATCTAAAAAATATGTCGGCTGCTTGCAGCATTTTTTATGTCCGCGTACACTGTCCTTTGTGCACCGCTATGCGTGCTGAAATTGTGCATGTTATCCCAGCCACTAATTGAAATGCCTTCTCTATTACACACGTAAAGTGCTGAGAAAAAAGAGGCTTAGTACTCTAAGGCGCTATACAAAACCTGTTATTACCGTCATTAATATACATTATACTCCACTTAAACTAAAGCAAACGTGTGGATTTTGATGCCCCATAGCTTTTGTTTACAGTTTATTATGTGCTTGATGGGCTTATCATTGTTCCATACATTTTGTTACTTTGTGTCTCAACAACTGAGAGCATTGTCTTACTAGGTTAAGAAACAATGAAGTACTGATTGAGCCGTTGCACCGCCATTGTCAGTGCAGTCTCGCCTATTATGTCGAGACAGAGAATGAGGAACTAAAGGGATGGTACTTATTAATTGGCAGCCGTGATGCTAGTTATAAATGGCGAGCAGATTGTCATTGAAAAGCTACTGGTAGAACTTTAACGCATTTACGCTCGTATAACATCATCGTGACAAACAAAATGCACTTCAGATGCGGCAGTATGCCTAGCCGGCCAACTATTCGGACATGCTACTCGTAAAAGTACAAAAGGAAACCGCATGTATGGACCAGTTTGCCTACAGTATCCTTATTTGCATGCCGACCTGGTGCATGTCACCTCTAGCCAGGTCATGCATGCTGTCATAGAGCGTGCTATCACTAACCGCTCGAATATGCTTCCTTTGCAGCATATGTAACGTGCCGGGAAATGGATTGAATTCTCTGAGGGCACTGTACAAATGTGTTATTGTTATCGTTATTTAAGGGACGCTCGAGCAAGCGTCTCCATCCACTCGATAGTAAAAACGATACTACGCAGGGACGAAACACGGCCGCTACATCTTCGGACTGAACGCTCGGTCTAGCGCTACATTGACGCCCTTACGATTCCTTCACATACATCTCCTAGGGGCCTCATTATTACCGTCGCAGATTCAGCTCTAATTAAAAAGCCATATGGCAGTACTTCGGAACCAGGAACTTCCTCAGTGTTCCACCTTAATCTGCCACGACAAAAACAGGATTAGCTCTAGACCTGCCTCCCGTTCTAGTAAGCAAATGATTTGCAGCTGGCTGGCTGGCTGCGCTCGGAGCTGGTGCGCTGCTGCTCGATTACCGCCTGATAGCATGCGGCGCGACCTCAGCTGACCTCAGCCGGCTTCAGCCTGGCGTCCTGCAGCAGCTGCTTGCTGGGACGCAGCACAGTCGGACTGCTGGCACGCGGCCGCGGCACAGCTGGAGGTGCTCGGCAGTGGTCGAAGCGGCTGCGGCCTCTGCACTTGATTAGAGCTCTTACGACGAGTCTGCGACGAACTGCAAGCAGCGCGCTGTTCCTGTTCGCACCTGCCAAGAGGCTGAGAGAGCTGCCTGCCGCCACCGTGGAGACACTGATGTCAGCAGAGATGCCAAGCTGAATATCCTGCCTGATCTGACGTCGAAATACAGCGACATGAACATTTTTTTTTTACGAAGGTTGCATACAGTTGCATACAGTTGCACCCGTTCTACTCGAGTGAATTCCGTGCAGCAGGTGATTGTTCACTTCCTGATCCGAGCACGATCAGACAATGCAGATTGGCTCAACTAATACGGGGCGTCATTTATGCATACAGACAGCCAACTTTCTGTTATAGGCACGGTGCTCGTTGCAGGAAATTCAACTCAGTAATCCGAGTCCGGGAATGCCCTGGCACGAAAAGAATTGAGCATCAACCGCATGGTTCGTGTGCCAAAATGACCAGGTTCCCAGTTGGCCATTGTGCGAGCCGCGGTCTTGGCATTCAAGTCCGACGAGAAAAGGTCAGGTCACCTTGGGAAGTGGAAAAAACTTGAGCGGTAAAAACGGAGCGAAAGCTCGGCATACTCCACTGCAGAGCGCGGCAGATCGTCGGCGAAGATTGGGACACCGAGGATGCAATCTCTGTTGGACAGGCGGCATACTGAATGACAGTAGCTGATGACTGATGCATGTCACCGGCTAGCTGCCTGCAGGGCAGGATGCGAGTCGACCTTTAACTCAGAAACAGGTTGGAATTCGACATGAAGTGGGCAGAACCTTTATTTCGATTTCTCAAAATTTAATCAGCAAATTGCTACATACACGCACCCCTACACACGCGCATGCGAACACACACGTGCACGCACCCACGCATGCATGCACGCACGCACGAACACATACACACGCATATATAGATATATATATGTATATGTATATATATACATACATATATCCACACCTATATATACATACTTATATATAATGTTTGCGTACCCATGTTCATGCACGTATTTATTGTTTTGCTACGTTAAGTTGTACACGTAGGTAGAAAACAGTGGCAATGCCAGAATTTTCATCTTAAGGGGCAAGAAATTAAAATTTGGGGGCAAGACCCACACAGTTTTCATATCGACGGGGCTAGACTCGCAATTAATGAAGAATTATAGCAAATAATAATAGTTTTTATTCGACACGAACTCGGCGGTTAGTCGTCGAGCGGAATTAAAACATAGTTTTGTGATTGGTGGCTGTCAGTGCGCCTGAGAAATATTTGGTGCGCCTAGATGGCGAAGTAGGTAAGACGTTTGATTTTTACGACCTCGGTCCGAGGTCATGGGTTCGAATCCTGCGGTGGGTGATTCCTCATGGCCGTTGCAAGCGGTGGCAATAGCCCTAAAGACTCTTCTGTCGCTGTACAAAAGAGGCTGTTAAATAGCTATTATTATTAATATTATTATTATTGTTATTAGGAATTGGGGTGGCCCATGTCATTGCCCAGCTGTTGGGAGGAATGCTCCATTGCCCCATCTAGCTGCTCCACCCACCACTGTTAGGAAATATAGACGGAGAATAAACCACACGAGGCTGAAGAAGCTGCCTTATTTATGTAGTGCTACCCCATGTCTGTGCTTAATGTATCGCGGAAAATCGTTAGACGATGAGGAGACGCGGCACGCGCCTATTCTGTCTCAAATTTCTGTTATGTGATTGTTTTCTGATATTTTGCATGCTATTATCACAGAGCTGCTGATATGCTTCGCTTCCAGCATATCTCACATGCCTAGAAACAGATCTAATTGCTTTTGAACACGCTCTTATTATAATGCCTCATTGTTAAGACCCTTATCAAGGATGTAATGTCGGCTTCTGGAATCCATCGAGTCAAACCAGAAGTTAAATCTTCTCTGGTGCAGTGGCTCGCGTGGCTTTGGTAGAAGGTTAATCTTGGTGCGATTTCAGCATGGTCGGATTCAGAATAGGTCCCCCATCTCACTTCTACCTCAGAGCTCACAGGCCATGCGATAGTCAGTTGACAGGTGCTTGAACTTGGTCACCATTCTACAGCTCAGTATGCTGTCATTGCTTTCGTAAATATCAATCTAACTGCACAAGGCTGAAGAATATTAAGAAATTCTCAGAAAACATTCAACAACCAATCTTTATATGGATATGAAAGTCGAGCCCATCTTTATCCGGATTTTAATGTCAGGCAAACATTGCAGAGCCAGCTTATGAAACGTATCGACAGCAAAATGGTTATATATATATATATATGATATATAAATATAAATATATATAAATATATATAAATATATATATATATATATATATATATAACGGTTAAACATAATTTTAGATTCGAGAATTATATCTTTAAATTCTGGGGAATTTTTTTAAAGCTTC